>OZ007567.1:21457293-21704793 GCA_963931925.1 Onchidella celtica
TACATACATACGTATGTCATGTTTGTATGTTTGTATGACATACATTACATACATACATCCATACATACTATACATATATACATACATACATACATACATACATACATACATACATACATACATACATACATTACATACATACATACATACATACATACATACATACATACATACATACATACATACATACATACATACATATATACATACATACATACATACATACATACATACATACATACATACATACATACATACATACATACATACATACATACATACATACATACATACATACATACATACATACATACATACATACATACATACATACATACATACATACATACATACATACATACATACATACATACATACATACATACATACATACATAACATACATACATACATACAATACATACATACATACATACATACATACATACATACTACATACATACATACATACATACATACATAACATACATACATACATACATACATACATACATACATACATACATACATACATACATACATACATACATACATACATACATACATACATACATACATACATACATACATACATACATACATACATACATACATACATACATACATACATACATACATACATACATACATACATACATACATACATACATACATACATACATACATACATACATACATACATACATACATACATACATACATACATACATACATACATACATACATACATACATACATACATACATACATACATACATACATACATACATACATACATACATACATACATACATACATACATACATACATACATACATACATACATACATACATACATACATACATACATACATACATACATACATACATACATACATACATACATACATACATACATACATACATACATACATACATACATACATACATACATACATACATACATACATACATACATACATACATACATACATACATACATACATACATACATACATACATACATACATACATACATACATACATACATACATACATACATACATACATACATACATACATACATACATACATACATACATACATACATACATACATACATACATACATACATACATACATACATACATACATACATACATACATACATACATACATACATACATACATACATACATACATACATACATACATACATACATACATACATACATACATACATACATACATACATACATACATACATACATACATACATACATACATACATACATACATACATACATACATACATACATACATACATACATACATACATACATACATACATACATACATACATACATACATACATACATACATACATACATACATACATACATACATATCAATATCTTTATTTCTCTATAATACAATACAAGTAATGTAACATCATAGAAAAATGATGATGAGAAATACATCAAAATGGATGGTAGCATGCTGGATGCAGGTAAACAGGAAACAAGACTCATGAAGAATATTGAAATAATGATATAAAAGGGTAATGACACGGTACATAGATTATAGAGGATGGGATTTACAACGGCGTTTCCATATGTGATGGGATGAGAATATTGCACTATTGCTTAAGTATTTGCAGAGACCCCGGATTTCATATTTTCTGATATTTAGTTGGAACAATCCTTTAGAAAAATTTTTATGAATGTGGCCCAGACTGCCAACAATCAAAACAATTACACGGGTGTTAAATCCCATTTTGTTTATCTCCATACTGAGGGGGAAATATTTATTAAATTTATTTTGGTAGCAGTTTTCAATATGGGCATCAAAACAGACTGCAACCTCTACAAGCCATACTCTTTTGTGTTCACGATCAATAATTGTAATATCAGGCCTGTTGGCAGTGGTGTCAAAATTTTCCTGGGTGTTATCAAAATGAGCTGGCCTTAAAGGTGTGTCTTTTTTCAATGAGACATGCGTGTTCCTTTTGTACACATCACTTACTTTCTCAAAGATCTTATTGACAACTTTGTTGTGTCTTTGCTGGTAAAGCGGCTTCAGTTTTTTACATCCATTCAAAACATGGGATACTGTCTCAGCATAGAAATTACAAAGTTTACATGTTCTTGAATAACTGTTTGGATAGTATGTGTGCAAAAGACTCTCACATTCAAGCACTTGCATCCTCCCTTTCACACAAAACGTTCGTACTTTATCACTTATTTTGTGGTTGGTTAAAAAGTTACAAGATACAGTGTAATCAATGTTGTTCCCATTTTCTCTAATTATTCTTCCTTGTGATTTCAAACTTTTCAGTTCTTCAACAACATTATTTAGTTTCACATTTTTATAACATTTTTGAAATTTCACATGATCATGAAGAGAAAAATGAACATCATCATCAACCTCGACATTGTATTTAAAGATAGTGTTAGATTCCTGTAGTTCAATTTTTTCTCTGGCACACACCTCCTGGAGGTTGACCCAATTTGATTTTGACCAGTTGACCTTGCTTTTCTTATTAAGTTGACCATTTTCTTTTAGTTCATATCCTGCGAAATTTATATTTTCTCCATCACTCTCTACTTTTGACACTTTTCTTTTAGTCATATGCAAATCAAGTGACTGGGTCGCAGCATTTTTGACTAAAACATCATCATTATTCAACATTTCTAGGTGAAAAGCAAGGTGTTTAGCGTGGTACATACATACCTACATACATACATACATACATACATACATACATACATACATACATACATACATACATACATACATACATACATATATATATATATATATATATATGTATAATAATAAGTTTATTAAATTACATTTACAACCTGTATTAGATTTTATATTCAAGGATTCGCCATCTGTGTTTGTGTGCGAGTGCGAACAGCCCTGTATGTAATCTTACTGTCGATTTAAGCGATTACAGACTATATCTCGCTTTTATAAATGGCCACTGGGGGCTTGGCTTTGCATGGTGTAATCTTACTTTAGCATCCAGTCAACACTGCTTTTCTGTTATATTGTCACATACTCATTCATAGCGGTTGTTGTTGTTTTTTTTACATCTAGATGCTGTACAGGCTTTGGCTGAGTATGTAAATCTGTTTTCCATTGTTACTGTGTGGGCCACAACATCGCACGTGAATTTTGGAGGTATTGTTATATTTTTACACTCAGCGCAGCTTGGCTTGAATTTCCTATTGCTTACGGCAGTCTGTCCATTGCACTTTTGTTCTATTTACAATTGGGATTATATAGTTTGAATTCATACATGATTTAGTGCTATTGTTGAAATTGTTTCGTCCATATTTCTGAACAAAGTGCTGTTTTTGTCCATATTTCTCAATAAAATGCTGTTCACTTTGCAAACTTTGCTTTCAGTCAGTTCATCGTCGACTGTCATTCAATCTCTGAATAATAATCATCACTGCTCCACGATAATGGCATATGTCAGACTTGTGCCAAAAGGCCACTGGTGGTTCATTGCATTCCTGAGCATGAGGGCTATCAGATAATATTATGGAAAAAATGAAATGCGCCAGTAGGAAAATGTAATAATCCAGTAGAATCATTGTGGCAAGAGTCACCAAATGACGGGAAAAGAAACATTTTTTTAAAAATATATCAGAAGTGTCAACAGTAGAGCAGTGATGATAATATATAAGAGAATTTTAAACTCTTCTTTGAGACTCGGGGGGGGGGGGGGGGGGGCACGGGAGTAAAGATTTTTTAAAAAAGTATAATAAAAGGTTTACAGTAGTTTGAATCTGCCTGGTGTCTGCATCTTCTATTCAAAATGTTTGTAGCCACGACCCACCGAGTTACATGTGGTATGATGGCGTCGTATGATAATGGCATAACTTAACTTATTCCGGCATAGTTTGCTCTTTGGATGACATAATACTATATTAGACAATATAATTTATAAGTCTTGGAACGAACTTTTAAACGGCTGTAACTTTGGAACTACTGGAGGTAACTGAATGAAATAAAAAGTCTTGTCATCTTTAATTCAAGTTCTTCTGGTCCCCAAAGGCAACTAAATCTAAATGAGTCAAAATTGGGCAAAAAGAAAAGGTTGTATGTTGCAAAACCCCGCGTGAGAAATAAAACCCAAACAATACAAAGCAAACTAAAGAGAAGACAGAAAATACACAAAATTTTCGGCTTTCGCCTTTTTTCAAGTGAAAAAAAAAACAAAAACCAACAATAAAAGACTTCAACAGGAACGAAGTGAAAAGTTTACTTTTTCTGTGGTTTTTATGATATTTCGTAAATCTAAATAAGCATTTCAGGCAAGACAGAAACGGCCCAAAACACTAGAACCTACATTCTGAACCACAGATGAATACAGTGCGGCTGTTCGGTTGTCCAAGACAGGACATCAAGTGACCAGAAAAACGAACGATTTTTATTTCACGTGAACAATCTTTGTTCAAAGTTTATTTGATGTTTTTAAAGTTGTGAATTAACCTCAACTACTAGGTTCAAAAGTGACAGCCTTTTAAACGTTTGTTGCAAGACTTGTGATGTGGCTTAGTATAATTATATTAGCCTGAGAAGACTTAGTGTCGTGAGGTCTGCTATTTGTGCTTAAACTCTGAATACTTTCCAGAATGAATGCGCTGAACGTCAGTCACGCAGGCACCTTTCCAGGTTCACTCTTTACCGGTAGACCTAATCATTCCGATCACCTGTTTCCTGCCATGTATTAGAGCAATGTTTCTCGAATTTTTTATTTTTTTTTAATTTTCCGCGACCAACCTTACAACACTGCCACATTTCAGCTACTAGTACTACCCTCCCCGTCCGCCAACGTGATAGCGTTAACACATGTACGTTGTTGTATGTGTGCAGAAATGGAAACGGCAAAAAATCCATTATGTAGTAAAAAGAAAGAGTGTTTCCATGTACACGGCGTTTATGTACACATGAAAACGTTATTTCTATTTCACTATTTTGAAGGGTTTTTGACGTAGCCGTTTCCGTTTCCGTAAGCATGAAAACCCAGTTTTAGGGCCAATGTTAAAGCAGTTTCAACAAATTTAATATTCAATTTTTTAAATTTTTTTTTTTTGTTTAATCAACAAATGAAAGTTTTAAAAAGACATATTTGGCTCAGACAAGAGTAAAAGTGCACGTTAGTGATCCATGGCCGGCAATTTTTGGTATCGATTTTGTGAATTTTACTGCAGACTTGAACTTCAATTATTAATGAATGGGGGGAAAATTGGCGGGTGGAAAAACTATAGACAAATAAGATACGTAGGGAGTACGGGGCTCTTCGTCAAGCTCAGGTGTGAAAGGTCCTGGTCCTGCAGTGAGAGAGAGAGAGAGAGAGAGAGAAAGTGACGTTCCATTACTTGATAATGAGTGGCTGACAGGCAGAAAATGGAAAAAGACTAGAGCAAAGCATGGGCCCATGATTGCTTTCATTCATGATTTCAAGCTTTCAGATGGCTTGATGCAATCGAAGCGAGTCGAATTAATTAACTAATTTTGAACTGACTGTATCTAATAAACTAGAACTGGTCAGCTCGCCTCAAACAAACCTAAAGCTTCGACTGCGGTCTGGAGTTATTTTGGAAGATAAACTGAGGGCCGGTTTGTTTTGTTTTGAATGAAGTTAAGTTCGGCTTAAAACGGGATACGGTGGCCTAGAGGCAAGGTACTCGTTTCTTGTGCCGAAGGTACCGGGTTCGAATCCCGGTCGGTGCAGGCCACCATGTTGGAAGTTTGGGCTTTTTCTCATATTTTCCTGTCCCTGATCCTATGGTAGGTAGGATTGAGCGCCTAGACTTCTCGGATAAGGACGAAAAACTCGGAGGGCCCGTGTGCGCGTTGCGCACGTTAAAGACACCTTGGCAGTTGGAAATCGAAAAGAGCAGGCCGAATAGGCCGCTGCCCGGGCAAAATTCTAAAAAAACGAATCCCTACCAGAACAAAAACAAGAAAAGTGAGGTGTAAATGCCAAGGGCAGCGAACCTCCTAAAATAAAGAGCTAAAACACGGATCTGCCTAAAATGTTCAAGTAATAAAGCGAACTAGACCTAATTCGGTCATCGGGAAAGACTTCCAATTAATGTGTCTCATTATGCTTCATGCCAGACTGCACCTTTTAATGTATATTAAAGTCGGAAGAAAACGAAACTGAAACCTTCGGGAGACCGAGATTATGAGATCTCCAGAAAAAGAAAAAGAAAAAGAAAAAAAACCTCCGTCGTATAAAAGTTTCGGTCCTTTTAAAGAGCCATAATCTGCACCAGACTATCTAAATGAGCGAACGAATGTGTGAAAAACATCATGATTAATACTGGTATTATGGCTATTTTGGCCCACTTATTCTTGTCATACAGGAGGCTCTGTGGAATCAGCGGTGCATAAATCGTCGCCATTCTTTTCTATTCAACACATGGCCCGTTTGAAACGCACTAGCCTGCATGAATAGATAAGCTGATTAAAAAGAAACTGTATTTTGGTATTATGATTGCTACGCAAGCCAGGGAACTCCAGAGACGGGAGGAAATTCCGACCTGTGTGAAATGTTCAGGGAGACAGCTGTTTCATAATGATGAACACACAGCTGATACGCCATGAACTTCTCAACTATTTTCCCAACTGTATTGTCAGCAGTTTCTGTCACAATTTCGAGCCAGTTAATAGTACAAGTGCTATCGGTGCGGATGAAGCTACACATTTTCGTCGGAGGTTGTCAGACTGAAAAGTGATGTATTGGCTAAACCGGGTAAAGAATTAGTCAGTCTTTTTTCTGTTGCTTCCTGCCTTTTCCTCGCCTTCTTCCTCTTCTCTCGCTCTCTCTCTCTCTCTCTCTCTTTCCCACTCTCTCTTTCTTTCTCTCTCTCTCTATCTTTCTCTCTCTCCTCTCTCTTTTTCTCTCTCCCCTCCCACGTTCTCTCTCTTTCCCTTCTGTGTCTCTTTCTTTCTTATTCTCACGTCTCCTTTGTCTCCCCATCTATCTTTCTTTCCCCCCCCCCTTCCCCTCTCCCTCTTTCTTTGTCTCTTACTCCCCCCCCCCCCCACCCCCAATTTCATTTTTATTTGAGGGACACATTGTCACATGAAAAACTAAACTGAAATTTCCATTCGTAGCTGTTCCATATCTGATTAATTATGCCTACCATTACACGCAAGCATGGAGTCATTATTTTTTAGAACTATTCAGCTGCCCTAGCATTTTAACACACATGAATACATTTTGCAGTAAACTCTCTCATTTCTTCTCTTCCTCCCTCTTACTTTCCTCCTCCCCCCCCCCTTTCTCTCTCTCTCTCTCTTTCCCCTCTTATATTTCTCTCTTTACGCTTTCTCCCCTCTCCTTTCTCTATCTCCTCTCTCCCTTTTTCTCTCTTTCTCCAGCTTTCTCTCTCTCTCCTCTCCCCCCCCCTCTTCTTTCACTCTCTCCTCTCATCTCTCTCCCATCTGACTTTCTCGCTCTTTACCCTCTCTCTTTCTCTTTCTCTCTCTCCTTCCATTGTCTCCTCTATCTTTCTCTATCTCTGCTCTCGTTGTCTTCTCCTCTCCCCCTTTTTCTTCTCTCTTCTCTCCTTCCCACTTTTTCTTTCCCTTCTTTCTCTCTTTCTCTTTCATTCTCTCCGCTGTCTCCTCTCCATCTTGTCTCTCTCTCTCTCTATTTCTCTCTCTCTTTCTTTCCCCTTCTCTGTCTGTCTGTCTGTATGTCTCTCTCTCTCTCTCTTTCTCTCTCCCATACTCTCTCTCTCTCATATTTCATTTTATTTGAGGCATACATTCACATGAAACTGAAATTTCCATCTGTAACACTTGGCACTGTTCTACATCTGGTTATTTATGCCTACCATTACATGCACGCATGCAGACATAATTTTGTTCAGAGCTGTCCATCAGCGCATGAATGCAGTTTGCAGTTAACTGTTACATAAACGTAACGAAAGTGGCCCGGGCCTGTCTTCTGCAGTTTTCCTCTTTTCATTCCCCATTCTTTTTTTCCTTTATTCTTACCACCGCCTCCCCTCCTTTCCTGGAACTATATTTAGTGTCTCTTTCTCTCTGTTTTAATCGCGATCTCGTCTTTAGTTTCAGTGTCAAAGTCCACACCTCGTTTACTCACTAAGTCGTTTACCCGCTCATTCACTCACTAATTCATTCACTCACTCAATCAATCACTCACTCAGGCATTCACTGTCTGACTGACTCACTCACTCACTCATTCACTCACTCACTCCCACCCGTCCAGACCTCTACTTCATTCATTACGAACGCAAAAATTTCCTTAGTCACGAACTCAATTTCCCAGTGCCATTATTTCATTGGACCCAAATATTATTCTTGTTTTGTAATTTGATAGATGATAATTGCGTTACTGCAAACAAAACTGATTGATCCGATCATTTGTAGCAACACTGATTGACAGCATATTGCCAAGTTATTCCCAACAAGAACTGTTCGACATTTCTTTTCGCGGCATTCTGTGTGATGGCTATGCAATCATTTTTTTGACGGAGTGACAGTTACAAAAATACCTCACGCTTTCAACCGGCGACTCTCTCTCTCTCTCTCTCTGTCACACTCTCTCACCCTCTCTCACTCTCTGTCTATTTCACATGCTATTTTTTGCAACTGCAGTGACCCACTTAATGGTCACCCTGGCACAGACATATATAATTACAACACTGCCTTTTCACACCTTAAAGTCATAAAAATGTTTCTCCCCGATTGGCAGCAGCAGTGCTCGTATTAACTTCGTTTCGGTATGGATCACTCCGCATGTCGAGTTTAAAGGGACAAGAGAGGCCAAACGCTTACGCTGTCGGCCAAAGTACGTCTATTCATCCCGATAACGCAAGCAACGCAGCCACTGTAAACGAAGTAATCGGTGATTGAACGTGGATTTGCCTACCAGTGGATATAATTATTCTTATGCTAGAATGTGTGATCTCAGGTGAGATTTATCGTCGTATTCGTAGATTTAATTATTAGTCCATGGATTGTTCCGTGTAAATAATATGTGCAATTTTATGTTTTTCTTTTAAAGTTACCTTGTATTGCCATCTTCTTCACCCAGCAAGATCAGCATAATCTTTGCAATGTGTTATTTTAGTAGTCATTGTCGTGGTGGCACTAGCGATGTTAATTATAGTGTGTCACAAACTGTCGGAGTGGAATAAGTGTTTGTAGTAATGAAAAGACGGCGTACAAATCTGCAAGTAGTAATGGTGAAGGCCTCTTATGATAATACCAGATAATACTGTAGACTGTGTCTGAAACAACGGCTTATTTATTTATTTATTTATGTGGTCATAATCCCCCTGCCGTATCTCAAAGACGGCGCCGAAGAAAACGTTCACTTCTCACCGCGGCGGTTTGACCTTGCCATTCAGCAGCATAGGCTGTGGTTGCTTATTGTTGTTGATGTTTTTTTTATGTGTGCTTACATAAGTGAAGGTCGAATGTCGTGCTCCTCACCTTCACCTTCTTGTTGGACACATAAAACAGCGCTGGACAATTATAAATTGCCATTCACAATTGACTTTTTTTTTTTAATACTTACAAAGCGTTAACTCTGTGAATGCAGTGGCTTGCAGAAAAAGGGGGGACAGGGTCGGCCCCGGCCATCCATTTCATTGGGGGGGGGGAGGCGGGGGAGGGGGGATCCAATCAAAATGTGAAATTAAAATTAAGCTTTAAATTATCGTTGTCAGTTTCGTTGTACAAGCTGCCCTACAGTCCCATAAGCTGGTGTGAATGTGGATCCGTGTTATCTCAAGCGAGACCAGCGTAAAGAATCTGTTGTATTTATTTGAGTCTTGGGCCATACAATCAAAAAGTCGGCCCCGCGCCCCCTGGCATCACCAAACCTCTGCACCTGACTGTGTGAGTGTGAACTCGCAGATGTTAAATACCGGTACGCTTATTGATCAGTGAGGTTACGTACCGACCTGCCTGTTTATCTAGCCATCTCCATATCAGAATCTTTAATTTCAAAATACATCACATGGGCGTAACATAAAAATTAACCATATTACAACATCATAGAAACTACGGCGATAGACAGTAGCTATTATGTAGTCAAAGTCACATTGTCAACACACCTATATCCACGCCCTTTACCAAAGCCCTGGCGCACTGAGTCAGATCTGCTTTGTTTCGGTTTTAGTGTGAAATGTAAACTATGGAATTAAACGGGACCACGCCCTCCAAACGAATCTGAAAAAAAGTCAGTCTCTCTAACTGATTTAAACATGTGTCAAAACAGACGGAAATCAGACTTGACAGAAAACGTCATAGCTCTTAGTCATCACAATTATTTTTTTTCTACGAGACCCTTTTATTACACCTGTGCTTAAATATTTTGCAGTAAAGTTGGATTCGCTCGGCAACAACATAAAGAGACTCAAGCATGGGTGCATTAAACTGTGTTTTCATGTGTAGGGAAACGGAAACGGCAACAATCCAACAAGTAGTAAAGAGAAATAATGTTTCCATGTGCACGGAAATTGCGTTCCCGTACACATGAAAACATTCTTTCTATTTCACCATCTCCATTTCCGTACATATGAAAGCGCGGCTTTACTCAAGAATTTATTGAAAGTTGAGCTAACCACACCATGGAAACAACCCAGTGATATGGGCTTACTTTTAATACTTTTAGAATCCATACCATTTTGTTACAACCGTATCTGAAAAGCCGAACAGTTTTAAGCCTCGATGCTGCCTTCCTGTGCACGTTAACCAAAGACCCGACAACTGAAACAATTACTGTAATAATCCATGTTATTTATATTATTATTTTGTCATCACTAGATGGCAACAGGCAATCCAATAGGGGGAATGAGACGATGGAATCCCAACATGGTGATCTGAAATCACGCCATGTGCATTAAAGCTAACGTGACCGAAATACTAAGCCTATATCAAATGCCACCCGCCAAGTTATATAATTATACATCGTGAAAGGTTGATTACTGTGGTATGAAGTTGTATGAACTGGTGTCGAATAAGTTTGTCACAATGAACCCAAGAGGTATCAAACCAGTCCTGGTTTATAAAGCTTATTAAGCGCAGTGGTCTTAAAGGTGTATGGAATAATGGTATCGACGTGGTTATAAGACGCAGCATGACAATTTCATTTGAGACATCAGTTTCGAATTCCCGTGAATTGGTATCGATCAGATATTGAACTTTCAACTGTTATAACTCGACATTATGTGAATAATATACCACTAACGCAGAGATGAACTGTTTGTCCATCACTACCAAGAAATCCATTGACAAAACTATGTTCAGACTTCTCAGAGTAGTCTTGTGCTGTAGCGATTGTTTATTTTGTGACACTGGATCACGTTGTCGTTGGCATTATTTCTCTGCCACAAATATGGGGAAACTTTCTAAATATGCATCTCACAATGGTGCAAAAGCTTAAAAGCTGCGACCCATTAAAACTAGAGATTTCTACCACCCCCGCCGCCTCCTTAATAAGTATCTCCTGAACCCAGACCAATTCATACGCATTAAAGGAGATCAGCCATTCATAGTATACATTTCGGATTTTTGCCATCCCTTGACCATTTTATAATCAGCATTGTAAGTACACACTATATCGAATGTGTGGACAAGGCAATCTTTGCTATGGCCAGTGGCGAATCTATAAGAAACTAATAAAGCTTTTAGCTTCAGGGCCATCAATCCCGTAGGGGCCGTGAAGAAACTTTTCTTGAGTGAATTTTGGATGTTGCCCTGTTTTTGTTGGTTGCAAAGGGGCCCCATTACAGTTCAAGCTTCAGGGTCCCAAAAAATATAGGTCCGCCACTGGAAGTCTAATATCATTTGTCTTAAGATTCGTCAGGATCAGTATAAAAATAGGAGGAGCAGGTCAATTGAAGAATGATCAGTATGGCAACCGTGTAGTCATGGTACCTTGTGAAGGTTTAGAAACAGCTGAAATGGCAGAAAATACCCGGTGTGGGAAGGGGACGGTATAGTGTTAATATGAACCATATTCATGCCAGCGTTCCTCATGGGGAAGGTGAACGGACACCACTGCAAGAAAGTGTGTCGTTGACATTAGGTGGATCAACGCTAGATATAGACAGGACAAAGTCCCTCAGAATACTGCCGTTTTGCCAAAAAAAAGTTCGTATACCCGGTACGTTGATCCAGATAACTGATTCTCAATCTTTTTCAGACAATTGCCCCCTTAGGCTCCAAATTTTATTTCATGGCTCTCTCCCCCCACCCCTTTTTTTTTCTCTGCCCCCCCCCCCCCGGCTCCCTTCCTCCCACGAATCCCCCATTCAAACCCAACTGATACATTCCACAAGAAGACAGAAAACACACAAACTTTGATGTTAAGTTTTTCAAAGCGTTATTAATGACAATAGGCGTGTTGATTTATTCATTATGAAATAGAGAGCATTCTCTACCAAATGCACTTGTAAAAGAGGCCTTTTTTATTCATAAACCCAAGTAAGGACGCTGTTGAACGAGTCATTGGCTACCCTCCCCCCCCCCCCCCCCGAAATGACCCCCTTTCGTCGTCCCCCCCCCCTATCGCCTTTTCCTTTGTTTTCGCCCCCCCCCCCCACACCCTCCAGAAAGCAAAATTGCCCCCTGGGGTGGCGATATCGCCCACGTTGAGAACCACGGATGTAGATCAAATTCACATTTTAACCACATTTTATGTGCATATATATGAAATACGCTCTTTCTTTCGATCTGGGTTACAATTTTGTACGACTAGCAGTTTCTTTTGGTCATCACAAAATTGAAATTGTACAAGACTAAGGTAGAGAGCAACTCCAGGGGCTGGGGTTTTTCTTGTTGTTTATTTTCGTTTTTTTTTTCTTCCCGCCTCCTGTAAAGTTTTATTTTTTGTTGCATACGGTGTTTATTCCTTAAAACGGCAGAACAGTGGTGGCCTCTCTAATGGACTTTCATCTCAGTACTTAAACAACCTTAACAGCATGTATGTATTTATATATCTATACATATAATTCACGTATTCTCCATCTTTGAACGCAGAAAGCTTTCCCATTAGGAAGTGTATATCCGTACAACATGTTGTATAGATATGGACAGTGCATATCCGTACAACATGTTTACCAAAAAGCGCGACGGGTGAAGGTTTGCTGAAACAAAACTTGGTACCGGTATGGTGTTCACATGGAGCTATTAATAACATTTTATTAGTAACTCCATGGGTGTTCACGAATTTAAAGTGACAACACATGGAATAGTCAGATGGACCTGGGGCGTGAGGGTCTAGTCAGTTTGTATCAATGGGCGGTAGTCAGATTGACTAATCATGCGAAAAGGGGTTGGGGTAGCCATTAGTGATCGACGTACACTCAAGTATATTATTAGCGCAGATCACGCAATCTCCGAGCAGAAGTCAGATTGTTTTGCTACTAAGCCGATTCATATTTTTAAAAACTATGCAAATTAACAAGGTCAGTAATATAGTATTCCGGTGTGTGTTCTACGTCATCGAATTGTGTGCGTTGTACGAATATGCACTGTCCATATCCGTACAACATGTACGGATATGCGCTTCCTGTTCATTAAGCCATTTACAGTTTTGCATATAGGTTTCAAATACCGCGGAGGATGCACCAAAGACTGGATTTTTTTTATTGGTTTTGTTTTCCAATTTTTTGAGTTTGCTTTGTGTCGTTGTCTGCTGCCTCCGATCCCTTTTTTTGTTCATGACACATGACTCGCGGCGTGAATACTTCGTGCCGGCTGATTTACGAAACTAGTCGACGTGCTCGCGGCTAGGTAATTTAGGTACCTGCCAGAGAGGGTAGAAAGTGACGGAAGGGGGTGGGGGGGGGCAGTGGTTGGGGTCCCACCAGAGCGGGGCTTTTAAGCTTGTATATTATATTTATAATAGGAAGCCCATATCCATACAACATGTTGTACGGATATATACTTCCTTTATAATATAATAATATATATATATATATAGAGAGAGAGAGCGAGAGAGAGAGTCAGTCTCGGCCGGAAGGGCCATATCTGACTAACTGAAGACCCCTTATAAATCTGCTACGTCTCCGAAGGGTAAAGACTGATACATCTCACCCGAAAGCAGTACTCCGTCAGTCAGTGCCTACAATAGCCTGGATTTATACTTTTCACAGACCCGAAATTATGAAAGGGTCACTTTTTTTTTTTTTTAAATCATTCTCCTACTCCATACATGCCATTGCGATGAGAGGGGAGAAGAGAGGGGGAACGTCACGCATCGACGATTTCTTTCAACAGATCAAGCCCTATAGGTATCAGTTTTGGAAGTGACATTTATTGTGCTTTTCAAACACCTAAGGACCACACCGAATGTAGGCCTATGTATTGTAATATATACTGTGGTTGTAGAGTGTCCTCGAGCGAAATTTTGAATAACACTTTGCTTTTCACAGTAGCCTACTCCTTTTCATTCCATTTGAAGGAGTTGCCAATCATCTACATTTGCCACATTTTTATTCTTTCCTTTTTATCCTGTGATCCAATGCTCTTGTAACATTGAAATGGCAATGAGCATCCATTTTTTTCTTCTTCTGTATCTTTTTTAGGTTGCAAATCATTGAATTGGTTTGCTCACCGGAATGGTTGGTGGTGATTTATTAACTGTTTTATAATTCACCAGTCTGGCGTCTGGACTTATTATGTTTTACAGTAATAATCCCCACCTCCGAATATTATGTAAGTGATGATGTCACGGATTCTAATAAGGTCGGATGGATGTAAAATTGTAAAGAGAAGGGGTCGGATTTTTTCCATTCTTTTATCATTTAAAATATTAGATGCATGTTATTTTACATGTAGTCTCTTCCCTACACCCCCCCCCCCCCACCGCGCGCACCGCGCGACATTGATGTTAGCGTCGGTATTAACTTACTAAAGCTTGATATATTATGTAGGATTAGATACGGTACGTATTTCCTTCAACCTTATCGAGCAATGACCTTCAGGACGATAAGCGTGAAATTTGATTTTTGCCGAGCATGTCTATGACAAAGCGAAACGACAGTCGAGGACATGACGGGCTGATTAAAATGCGTGATGACGTCCTTGTCAGAAAATTAACAGGTCAGGCCATCATGTTAACATTTGGGATGTTTCCCCCTAGGCCAGTGATCCTCAAACGGCGGGCACATGGCTCCCATGGGAGAAAGTTGAAGTGGAACGGGAGGAAGAGTAGCCAAGAGGGGAGTGGGGGGAGAAGTTTAATCAGAGGAGGGCAGAGATATCTTACTCTAAGTGTAAGATATCTCTGGAGGAGGGACTCCAAACTTGGGAGAGAGAATGAACTTAATAAACCGTGTATTGTGAGTTTGAGTTTTGAGTTTTACAGCGCATCGGCACGGCAACGGACACCTTTGTGCCTAGCACGGTCCACCTGAGTACTCTCTTTATGTTTCTCATTCAGAGCTTCATCAGTTTAAATTTTGCAAGTGAAATTAAATAGTTTCGTTAAAAATTTTTTACATTGGTAAAATTCTCAAAAATCGTTATGAACGTCAAATGAAATGCCAATAGATTTAGTTTTCATAAATAGTTTTAATAATAGTACCACTGTAAAAGCATAGTAGTGAAAAAAAAAAATAGATGACGGTTCATAATTGGGGAGGAATCGAAGAGACCTGAGATCGCAAAGGAAGCCTACTTTTGCCTGCGACTTTGAGAACCACTGCCTCAGGTTTGAGCCCTGCCGAGGATTACAAAGTAAAATGCTTAGATAAAAGTTCAAAATATGGCATAAAATTTGCATACTATTTTAAATTTATATGAAGGTACGGGCCTACGATCTGTTGTTCGTATTGCTGTCAGGTCGACGTTTAATTCTTCTTTTGTCCTTTTGCACCAGGATTTGCACGGCATGACAGTAAAAAAAAAAACACAACACATTCTGCATTAATTTGACCCTCGAAACTGCTACAGCTGTGCTTTTTAAGTTATGCTAGCAGAAAGTGGATTTGAATTGTGAAAGTTGTCGAAACAAATTCTCACGGGAGCACACTGTAATTGGTGGATTGGATGAAAGAGAAATCTAACTGAGAAACTGGGGAGTCACTCATCAAGATGTACCCTTTTTTTTTTTGTTTGCTTTGGTAACTGCAAATACGTTAGGCTAATGTTGTGTGTTTTGTTTTATACCACTGAAGCGCCTTAGAATTTCAGCGTATTGAAGCCGGTCGATAGCATTTCATACTTTCTTTGCAAAGCGTAAAAAAAAAAGCTTATTTTATTAAGACAAACCATTACCACCTAGCCAGCAACTCTTTCTCAGTCCGTCTGCGTAGGATTAATCTCAAAGTTTGCTCTTGAATAGGAATGACATCGTTCCGACATAAGGCTGCTGGTTGAGAGAGACATCGCGCCATCGTCGGTTGATGTATAGGAAATCAACCCCTTTGATAATTCCACCATTCCCACGGGAAATCCCATCCAAATCTGCCTGGGACTGACTAGTATTAGTAATGCTGCCTGGTTACTCAGTACGTTTTCCTGTTCGACTTCCAGTTCTAGGTTAGACGACCCCCCCCCCCCACATACATACACATTATAGGAGTAATTTGATCAAACCAGCGGGTGGTTGGTGGAAGCTTCTGGTATGGTCTTCTTCTGTCCTATCGTTCTTTTCATAGTCCGTGTCTTGCTTTGTGCCCAGAACGATACGACCGTTCTCGTGTCGGCGTGGTTTCTCCAAACTCAAACTCAAACTCAAACTATCAAACCATTCCTACCACATAGGCAGGAGGGGACATTTCAGTTATGGCCCTTGCGATCGACAAAACCAGCAGGTAGAGACGAGTAAAGTAAAACTGCCGCTATTCGGCATGCTAACCTAACTGCGGCAGATAGACGTGCCTTAAAAAAAACCCTAACAGTGAAAGGGCATACTCATTAAGTCGATATACACAGGTGGAGCAGTCATCGTATGGCATAAAGAAAGGGACAACAGTAGCATCTAATTAAATTCTAATTAACAAACTGAGTTCCCCCGAGAAAGATAGGTGGTTGGCGAGGCCTCCCTGTCAGGGCCTCCTTTTGTCCTATCGATCTGGTTTATTCTATCGTCTTGTAAGAACAATGTGACTGTTGTCGCGTCGACGTGCTTTCACCAAAAAAAAAAAAAAATCTCGAGTTCGAGAAATAAAGATCTCAATCACTTCTGTGACGTAAAGATGTCGACGTGGAGGGAGGAGAGGTAGTAACTTCAAAATGATCCCCGGTTTCACGCGAAACGAAACAGTGGCGGAACCGTAATAATATATCCAACAACACCAACTTCTTTGAAAATCCTCATTCCTCTATGACTCACTCCGCCAGGCATACTTACCACCAGCGACCTGCTAATACTATAGTGCATAACAGGAGTTCTCAAAGTGGGCGATTTTTATTTCCGGAGTGGGGGGGGGGGAGCAAAAAAGACGAACGGGGGGAATGTGGGGGGTGGGGGTAAAAACATTAATGGAGGACGATTTGGCAGCAAACTAATACAGGACAGCTACTGGCTTGCTCAACAGCACGCATAGGTAGGTTTTATGAACAAAAAAAGGCCGATGTTGTTGTTTGTTTTGTTGTCGTTGTTGTTTTTAAGTGCATTTGATAAAGAATGCTCTCTTTTTCACAATGAATACTCAACATGCCTATCGACATTAATAAGGCTTTGAAAAACTAAACATCATAATTTGTGTGTATAGTCTATATCTTCCTATATCCTGTGCGATGTGTCTGTTGGGTTTGATTAGGGGTGGGGGAAGAAGGGGGGGGGGGGGAAAGAAGGGGGTGATGAAAAAAAATGAAGCCTAAGGAGGTGATTGTCAGAGAAAGGTTGAGAACCACTGGTGTATAAATAGGTCACCGCTTCCCACCTTCATCCTTCAACCTTGCCCTCCTCCACCCTAAAACTGTTAGGGTCACTCACATTCTACCTTATGCCTCCCCCAAAATCCACGGCCCATCTTCGTGCCATTCAAACACTGTCTTGAAACAGAACAGTCCCCGCCAGCAGTCCTACGCCAGAACGATGCATAGAACTGACCTCAAGTTCACTCACAGGAATGACATTATTCCTATGTAGATCCGCTGATTACGACTCCGCGCTGCCATCGGTTTGATCGGTAATCCTAAACAAATTTATATATGATGAGGTTCCCACTGTTCTCTCTCTCTCTCTCTCTCTCTCTTTTTGGTCTAGAAAGCTTCCTATAATTATCCTAGTCTTACTACAGATTATTTTCATGCACACCAGAGCGCACTCATTTCTGATAAGGAAACTGTGCCCACGGAATTGAACGCGTATTAATACATCGCTTCCGGTGCGGTGGGCTTACTACAGGGAGCCAAAAAAAAGATCATTGCATTTTACATTTTTACAACTTTTTATTTAAAAATACCCGAAACTTGAACCAACACAGCCGGTCGACACAAAAGCGATTTAACTGGATTAGTTGATACTTAAGAAAATTAATTTTATAATTTTTGAAACTGTCATTTAGGCTGTAGCCTCGAGCAAAAAAAAGGGGCAAAATTACACCATAATGAATTATTCCCGCCACTATTTTTTTTTTATAATAAGATGTGTCGGATTGGCTTACGAGTGCTGGCTGTGGTTGCATCATCTTTGAACTGAGCAATGGACACGCCCTCCCTCCTACACACCCACATCATCCCCCGAGTCTGTATCACGCAGATCCTAGCATTTCCGGGGCTCCTGAGGCTGTGCGTCTGTGACGCCCTTTTCTTTCCATTCACCTTTTCTCCCTTTCCATTCCTCATCCACCTCTTCCATCTATCCATATAGCCATCTCTCTTTCCTCTCACGAACTTCATTCATTTACTCACGCCCCTTCCGGCATGTGCATATCTGCATCATTACTCATTCGCTTGACGCATCGGCCACTTTCTTCGTCATTACATTCTCCTTTCCTGCCGTGCAACAACTGCATCACACATGCGTAAACTGACATAGCCTCTCTATATCCAGGCAACGCCCATTTTTAATTAATAATCGCGTCCACCTTCGATCAACATTTTCTCTAAGCCATGCACAGTCTTGCACATAGCTCACTCGAGTCACTGTGCTTATGCGTTGTCTTGGCGACTACTCATTGTGCACCAAGTAGACCACAAGCACAGATAAGTAGGAGTAGATTTAGTCACATGTTCATTCATTCATTCATTCATTCATTCATTCATTCATTCTACCATCCCTACCCCAAACCCCTCTCCACCCCCACTTACCCATACTTAACACCCCTTCTTTTTTTCTGTTTTTGTTTTCTCTTTCTCCAAGTTTTTCCTTCATTTGCCAGTGTTTTTTTTTTCTTCTCTATCTGTTGTTGTTGTTGTCGACGTCGTTGTTGCTTTTCTTTTCGTTTTCTGTTCCTCACTTGGTTTAGCAGATCCTCACATTAGCAGTGTACAAATATATTCATACTTTATCGATTCACCAATCTGTCTCTCTCTCTCTGTCTCTTTCTTCTTTTCTTTATACTAGAAGTTTCTGCTTGAAGAGATTGAAAGCCTATAGATACATGTAATCTGAGTTCTCCAAGCTGTTCATGCATATATAATGTCCAGATGTATCGTAACCATTCACTCCAGCAGGGTTCTGATAATTTTTCTTCTTCTTCCTTTTTTTATTTTTTTATTTTGTCTCATTATAACATTGCATCTAGCGGGTGATTGGTGGATGCTTTTGGTACTAAATGGCAGGGTCTCCTTCTGTCCTAATAATACATGGACATGTACTATTCTGCCTTTCGCTTTGGTTCTTCCTAACACAAGGCCGTTATCGTGTGGACGTGCCTTCTCCAAATTCCAAACGTTGCATCTCGCTTTACTGTGACCCACCACCATCTGTGTCTGTGTCCACCTGTTGGTATGAGTGACGTGACGGGGGCCGGGTGGGGGGGGGGGGGGAGGGCGAGGTTGAACCTTTTTTGGGGGGGTGGATAATTCATTGTTGGTGTGTTTGTGACTTGTCATATAGTAGTCCTTGGTCAATACATATAGGCCTACTACCTGACTGAAATCTGGGCACGTTCTGACATTTTCCATTTTTCCTTCTGAGACGACCAGTGCTCTGACACAAATTCCCTGCCACTTCTTGCTTTCGTCTTCGTCCGTTTTCTTTTTATCTCTTCCTTTCTTTCTTTCCCTTTCAATGTACAGTAGCCAGTGGCTGGGTGCTAAATTTTGAAAGAAAGAACAAGTGTTTTAAATTCATTATTAGTTCACCTAATCTCTCCAGGACAAACGAGACTAATTGAATGAATGGCAGGATTTGTCAAATTTTACCTCGTGACCTACGCAGATGCAGATTTTTCCAGGGATAAATTTGAAAGAATTCTCCCAATCCCATTTGAGCTAGAAAGGTTTAATATGAGGACCCGGTACAAACGGTTGTTCTAATGACGTAATTGCGTTGGTAACAAAAATTGTAAAGTCATACGTGTAATTTAATTTTTTAATTTCTTCACCATCGTCTGTTCCCTCTCTCTCTCTTTCTCTCTCTCGTTCTCTCTTTCCCTCTCGCTCTCTCTCTCTCTCTCTTTCTCACTCTCTCATGTTCTCTCTCTCTCGTATCTCTTTCCCTCTCTCTTTCTCTCTCTGTCATTCTCCTTCTCTCTCTTTCTTTCTCCCTCTCTATTTCTCTCTCTGTCTCCCTCTCTGTCTCTTTCTTCCTCCATCTCTCTCTCCCTGTTTCTCTCTCTCTCTCTATCTCTCTATCTCTCTCTCTCACTCTCTCTCTCTCTCTCTGTCTCTTTTCTTCTTTGCTTGCTCCAGTTTGTCCTTTTCGTCTCCAGTGTCCACCCGTCAACAATTGAATTGATTTTCGATAACGGCAATTTAAATTTTGTAGGTGAGTTGATGGGTGGATAGGAAAAAGCAGCACTGGAGCGAGATATTGAAGTGGCCATTACGCCCCACCAATTGAAGTGGGAAAGTTCAAAGACCTAGCTCGTCAAATGGGTCATCGGCAGGTTTTTGTAAAACTTTTTTGGTGTTACTGAATATATTCATAATAGTAAATACAGAACATGCTGGTGTGCTTTAGAAATTTACTAGAGCAGCAGTCTCATTTTGCTAAGCCCTGGCTTATTACACTGGCAAGAGGTGGAAAAGTTCTCCTTGGGACTCCTACATATATACAGTTATTATGTTGCTTTCGTTGTAACGAATAACAAAACATTGCGTGACGCGAATCCCAGATACGCAAGTCCCCGAGAATGTACATCAAAAGTCTACGACCTGGATCCATGGAGAATGGATTAGTAAAGGTAATAATGAAACCACCTGAGTCCAGGCCCGGATTACGATGTTGTAGGTCCCTGGGCTGCATATATTGTGAGGCCCCCAATAATAATGGATAAAAACACGATTGTCGGATTCTTGAAATCAGTTTATTGAATTTCTGCAACATAATGTCATGTAAATTATTATAACGTTATATTATTAACTATAAATAGGAAATGAAGTAAAACAATTACAACTCTCGAATGGGCTATCTAATCTGCAGCAATATCTCTCATTGGTTGACACTGATGGACGGGCACTTTTTTGTTGTTGTTATTGTTTAATTCGCGAAAGGGAGGATAATTCCACATAATCATGTAGAAGCATCGATTTTTTTTTTCGTGTGATTAGCCTGTCCGGTTCCCGTCTCCGAATCAGCTCGCCAAATTCCGTCCGTTGACGGGAATAATTCGCACCTTATCACTACGTAATAGAACAAATACGCGCACCGTTGGCGGATGTATTCCATGTAGCCTATATTGGCATACTGAGAAAAGGAATGGTTATCCATTATCGTCTCGGTGTCTGTCTCGGCTGCTATTTTTCGACATATATTATGAATAAAAACAATTTCAAAGCCCATCAACCTGCAGTTACATTCGGGGCGAAAGTTAGTTGATGGAAGGTTTGATGCTGCAGTCGTAAGGTTTTTTTCACAACAAATGTGTCCTGTCCTCCACTAATGGTGATGATATTCGCCCATCGTTCTCGCTGATGACCATGACTTCATTTTCCTATTGACTGAAGGGGTGTCTTCTAAGATACGAATACGCAAAATCTCAACAGCAACAGCAACCGTAACTAGCGTCCGAAAATCAAGGAAACTAAAAACACAGTGTAGAAAAGCACTTTTGGATTATGATTGCGATTAACTCCTGCGTACCTACGAGCGCCAAAATTGTTATCAGGCCTAAACCTGTTTTCAAACCACTAAACCAACGCAGTTTGGTTTGCTTTTTACTGATATTAAGTAACTGCGTCTGGTGGTTAGCCTTGGGTTTTCAGTTTCCTTCATGCCACCCCATCCTCCGAAACAAAACAAAAAACGGGTATCACAGTCCAGCAGAAAGTTTGAAACAAAAGCTTCCAACTACTCATATAGCCCTAATCCAGTGTTCCTTAGGGTGGAGCGTACGCTTGTGGCAATATTTTGGGGGTCTTTTTGTCATAGTAACTTTGTCCATCATAATGAGGGGCATTTTTTATTTGTTTTTCTTTAATTGAAGTGGGGCGGGGGACAAAAACACTGGATTAACTCCACACGTCGAAGTGAACATTTCTTTTTCTCCCTCAAACTCGAGCCATCCTTTACATGCCTATAACTGAAAAAGATCACAACCGATCTTTGAGGTGGTAGATCGTATTACACCTTCCAACAGGTAGTTTTAACACAACGAGAAAAACCAGGTTCATGAAAACCGTCTGGTTTGCAGGAAGTGGTTGGCCTGGCATAGCGCGTTCCATGGATAGGTAGAGTTGAGAAGCGGTAACAATAAAAAAAAAAGCACCAACCAAGGAGCTTATTATAAGCTCCTTGGCACCAACCCATACTGGTGCAACTACGAATATTGTTGCGCACTGCAGTGTGCATGTGTGCGGAGACGGCGGGATGGGGTGTGTGGGGGTAGGGAAGATGCCCAGTATCTTTGCTGGTTTGTTTTTGTTCTTTTGTTTTGTCTCTGAATACCTGACAACTGCTAATCTTCCTCGGCGACAGCATGTCATCCTGTTTGTCTGCAGTCTCTGTGCGCAGGCGCATCCTCTGAACTCGTATGACTGTTTTCTGTTTTCCCTGTAGTGATAGGCTTAATGAGAGATGACGGCATTGAGATTATTCTGGTATTTGAGGTTTATTACTATTACCGGTATTATAAAGTAGGCCTATATCATCTTCCATTTTAACGCGGTTCCGCAGTTCCCTACATTTGTCAAAATGCACTGTGGGCAGCCTTCGATCTCAGGCGGCAGATTTATGTACAAACTGACCACCTTGCAAGTTCATCTGCAAATACGTGTTTATTTGGTGTGTAACAGTCATTTCCATCCCAACAGGATCACGATGTCCTCGGGCTTGCTGTATATAGATGTACCAATGAAACCGCAGTCACTGCCAATGTTCCCTCTATGCTGCGCGGGTGCGCGGCTGCGCAGTTTCTGTATTGGTGCCGCGCAGTCCTGAATGTTGCCTCTTATTTTAATTTACAGAATACAATTGTTTTTGCTTTGAATTTAAAATGTTTCTGCTCAAAGTATCAGAAGTTCCGCTCAATGGTTTGGAAACATTACAAGGAACGCTGCAACATGGATCTATAGGCGTGTCTATACTGTTGACGTGGTTCAGCTATCACCCCAAAATGGCAGTACATGACTCCCCTTTCCATTATATTTTCCTTTTTCTGTTGTTGTTTTTTTTTTCTCTATAACACTTTTTTTTTTTGGAACGAGACTACAGGAACACCGTTGCGTGGATGCAGTCACTCTTCTCCGAAGCATTGTCGAGATTTACGGTTAGGGGGGCATCCATAAAAACAGGTATGTTCAATTTTGACAATCTCACCCCCCCCCCTTCCCACGCACCTTCTCCCGAGTGTACGCCTTTCATAAACTTATTTCAACCTCCCAGCCCACCCCTCCCATGATGTACAGGCGTTTGGCCTTTACAGTGGTGAATATGCATGATAAAGTCTTGCTATTTTAAATAGTAGGGGGCATTGCATGAACTATTTTACATTTTTCACCACACACATAGCTTAAATACGATTTTGAACAAATTTACAACTTTTTTTCGCGATAAAAGTAAGTATTAAAACGAAATTTCAAAATTATTATCTACCTTCTCCGCCCCCACACACCCTTTACGAACAGCGAACGTGCTTTATGAATGGCCCCTCAAGGTTTTACCTAGTGTTAAAAGAAGTGCTGTGATGACACCTGCCCTGTTCATTCGATTATGCACTGGAGCCGGTAGACCGTTTAGTAGTGTATTTGCGGTAGACGCAAATCGAAATCTCATAATATTATGGAATGAATGCTAGAGAGAGACTGGCTGCTCAAAAAAGATTTTTTGTTTATTTATTAACTTAACACCCCCCCCCCCCACCCACCCACCCACACACATGCAAATGGCATTACAGTGCGTGGAAAATGGGGGGGGCGGGGGCGGGGAAGAGGGGCTCGTCTCCATTCCACACCATAGCACTTTCTGCAACTTTGAGGAGACGTGGGCGAAGAATGCAGTAATCGCTTCCTCCAACTAACAATAGCAGTTTTCTCCTGCTTGCTAATAATGGGGGGGAAAAAACCGTACATATTTAAATAGCAGTGTTCAATTTTAAAACAGGTTTTTCTTGATTTATCATTCGTGAAAAGCTTTACTTTGATTCACGGTAGACTACATTTTTTATTATCTTTATAGCGTTGTACATTTTACTGGGGTTCTATTTGGTTAACCCACGTTAAAGCGAATACGGTAAACTGAAGTGAAGCCCCACGCATTGTAACGCAATAGCCAATATTAGCACGTCCCCGATGTAAAAGCATGTGCATACAAAATGACTGTGGGGGTGAAGAGCTGTAATTATTACTGCTCATTGGGTGCGCCAGAATGATTAGAAAAACTATTGAAGAAGAGGATGGGGCTGTTCGAAAAGCAAAATCACCCTGTAGAATACTTAAATTGGAAAGTGGTTTAAACAGAAGTTCCACATGCTTGATTATTGAGATTTATTAACCAAGAGGCCCATACTTAAAAGTGTACTGTTTTGCCCTGCATGAAGCTGCACATTATTGGCCTGAGTGAAAAAAGAAACTTAAAAAAAAAAGATTCTTAAAAGCACAGCACGGAACAAAAATTCTCTCCATTCACATAGAAATCGTTACATGTTTGGTTCCTGGATATCGATCAGTGACAAAATGCAAGCCAGGGAGACACTGTCGATGCTTCGCTGCCTGGTGGGAATGATTGAAGAGGAAACATTCAGCTGCCAGTGGTGAGGAAACATGGGAAGAAATGGTAACCATGGCAGTAACTGACAGCACCTGATTCGGGTGAAATACATACGGAGTACTATATAATGTGTAGTTTGGCGAACTCCGTGTATTTTTGTTGTTGTTGCTGGCAAGTGTTACAATAAATGGCTGATTCCGTGCGTTCGTTGGCTGAATAAGCAAAATAAGTGAAGTTTAAGGGGAATATACCCGAAGAACAGACGAATTAGTATTTTGGTAGGCTATAAGCCCTCTTAGATTAAAAAGCGTGCATCTTTGATACATTAGTCAGCTTGAAAATTTAACATTAAATTTCTGTATCTCTTGCAATTTGGAATTTGTTGTACTTTATACCGCACATTAAATTCAGTTCACAACTGCATATAATATATTAATTGTGAACAATGATCGAGCCTTTCTGGTGAACTTTTGTTTTTGTCATTGCCGGCTTAATATGTGCATGTATGACTGGTTTTGCGGACGGGCGAGTAAGTGCGCGCCAGCCTGCACATGTACCCATCCAGTGTGAGTGCTTGTTAAGGATTGCGCAAGCTCGCAATTCTTTGACAACCTCGATTTTGCACGGCATCGCATGTTCTCCATGGAGACGGACCCGCCATTTCCACAAAATTTCAGCACCACCTGTTCTTGCGTTCCGCATGTCATGGGTGAAAGTGATTTATAATTGGTTGTCATGTTTAGTTCCCCGCCGACCCTCTCCCCATCTCCCCCGATCTCTCCCCCGTCTTCTGTCACTCTTAATCCTACTGCTGGTTTGGCAGAGTGCCATGAGAGAATTTGGTCAAGGTTGGCCTTCACTGGAGATTCATCGTGTGTCAGAATTCCAACATTCAGCCTTCGTTAATGTACCAGTGTCATGTTTCTTATTATATTAATTTTATGTAACCAGATCGGGATTCTTGTACCGTACGTTGACATAAAACCCTAAAAAATGGTATTATTCCTGATTACGGCACTCATATACTGGAAGAGCGTTGTGAATCGATCAATAATTATTATTTGTACACAACACATCGAGGAACGCAGCACACTAAACACTTTACACTGACCCAGTGCATACGTAAACGATTTGGATTTCTGAATTCTTCAAACACACCCAGGAGTACCGACTGGCACTTCGACTTGGCTTCATAATGTTCTTCACTCTTCTAGGAAATATAATTTTTGTGGTCTTCTAACAATAAATCACTTCATATAATTTCGACTTAGTGCCGAAAACAGACATATGAATGGCACAATATCAATCATTCTAGTTGACCTTGAGGGAATCTTCAATATTTTCTTGAATTGTATCGAAATATCCGCGTCATGAAGTGACCAGCATTAAATTTTACCCCCCCCCCCCCTGAAAGTGTACAAACCTACAATTACACTGGATATTTATCAACGTCCGAGTTAGGTCATCAAGTAAAATCTACCCCTATGAATAGTTTTCCATCTTGTGCCAAAGAAGTTGTATATAATTCTAACCGTTGACATTTAAATTCTGTGCCAATAAAGCGACATCAAAATGCAGTGTATGCACCCCGCTATTCTCGATTGAAAGGTTATCCAAAATCAAGTCCACTAGATGCAGAAGGAAGCCTAATACTTGTAATAGTGCCATACCCTACAGTTTACAGACTGAAGTCAAGACCTGTAAAGTGCTGTCTGGGTCAGGATGCTTGCTATCTTTTATATTATTATTTCAAAGCGATTGCATTTCTTAATCTTTTCAAACGGTCTGGAAATAGAAGTGGTGTAGCTTTGGGGCAACTGTTTGAATTATTGTTATACGATAACCGTGTTCAGATAGAGAAGAGGGGGGGGGGGGGAGAGGGTGTTTTATTACATCTAAACAAAAGTAAACAATGCATTGCCGAAGATGTCATTCGCCCCATTCATCCTAATAATGTAACCTAGCATTTTTACAAGGCCCCTATCTAAATACATGTATGTAAAGATCCAGGCTAGAATGCTTCAGAACAATAAATTAAGCACACTAGAAAGGGCCAAAAACATGCTGATCACAAAGGCGAGCATTAGAAACAAACACTGAAAAACTGCGTGGGTGAGAATACGACTAAGGAAAACGAAAACGGAATAATTCCTCAGGAATTCATTGTATATTATATTTTGTTGTTGTTGTTATTGTTGTTGTGGCTGTTGCTCTTGTGTAACGCGGGGCCTTGTGACCTACAGTTTTCCCCACATTTTAGCCTTGTCACAAACCCTGCAGCCACTCCACACTTAAAAAAGAAATAAAAATGGCTGCTTTACTTTACTTTAAGATTATTCACACAATATCGAGGGTGAAAAAAGAAGGGCGAATCTTTTCATTCCGCTACAAATATCTCGAGGATAATATTCTGATGACGCTACACTACGATGCAATGTTACGCAGTTGTAGGTTTGGTGGTGTTCCTGTTTCACGCATGCCAATAAAAAAAAATATTTTAAAAATCTGTCAACTTCCAACGGTTCCTGTCTCGTTGTTTGGGATCTCTCAGAGAGGTTTTATATCAAATTTTGTATATTTTGAAGTACTCTATTCACACCCAAAGTTAATTGGTGCCTTTATCAACATGTGCACAATTCATAGACTTTTTATCCTTGAGTGACTCTACTATAAAGCCGCAAACGTTTAACGTCGAATTTCTCAGTTGTGCAAAAAGTGGACATCGGACAAACAAAAACTGAAGTCGCGAATTCGTCAAAAGTTGGAGTAAGCCACGCGTTTCACTCAATAAAGCAAACAAATATTAAAAATTGCTCTTTTGGGTTGTGCGTGATGTCCGCCGAAGCGCTTATTAGTAAGGCCAGGCAACAGAAAGAGAAATGGGCTAAAAACTATGTCCACATCCCTGGTTGAAAGATTGCCTTGGGGAGACGGAACACGTCATGATGTTTGCTATAATTAAACAAGTTCATCAACCGATTACTGGACTCATATGAGCAGCGCAGACTAAAAGCCAATCCTTGGAAGGATGTCAAGAATGTTGTTATAGAGAGGCAGCTTTAAGGATCTTGTCTTTAATGACATAGAAAATATTAACAACCACTGATCAGCTAATTGATTTACTGCATTTTCTTTCATGCCCAGTGTGGTTCTTGTTTATTTGTTTTCTCTCTCTCTCTCTCTCTCTCTCTCTCTCTCTCTCTCTCTCGGTCTCTCTCTCTCTCTCTCTTTCCTAGCCGCTCAAACGCTGGTGGGAAAGAAATATGAAATAAAAATAATACTAGATCTAAGGGTCACAACTGAAAGAGTTCAGACAAATGAATGATTATTTGTTATTCGCACAGCTTTGTTAGTTTCAATTGAAGACATTTTGCTTTCATAAAAAGTATTCAGAATTACACACGGCATAAATGTGATCATGCAAAATAATGATCAACTTAATGGGGGTGGGGGGGGGGGTGGGGAAGGTGGCTGTGCTGGCGAAAAGGGGAAAGAAACACACGATGAAAATTTTTGTGTAGCCTATCACAGCTGAAAGAGAATTTCACATTTTTTTAAAATGATAAAGTGCTCAAATAAATTAAAGATAGTGTCTTATTTGCACTGTTTTAAATTAATAACCATTGCATTTATTTTTTTAAAATGTATTTTAAAAATTCAGAATTGAACACAGCATACATGCTATTTCATAGCGTGGTGGGGGGATGAAGGACGGAGAAAGCAACCACGTCCGCGAAAACTGGCTACAGTGAACGATAAGTAAACGATTTACACGTACATTGGGACAATTAGTTGGAGGCAGCATACGGTCACTTTAAGTTTACGTATACTATACGGTACATCAGAGACTCAGATAATCAAAACTGCACCTTAAATTCGACATGTTATAGTAGTGTTTCTTGACCTTTTCAGTCTTCTCCCACGGTCCACTTCAGTTTTCCAAAAAAAAACAAAAAACGTGCGCCTATCATATTTGGACAGAGTTAGTACCCAGTATAGATGCGGAAAGTTTATCTATACGCCAAGTTAAATAACGCTGTGAAATTAGGATTTCTGTGCGAAAATCTCTGCGCCTCATTCTGAAGTCCCACGCCCCTCCAAAATATTGTCAGGTCCTACCCTTAAGGCGTGCGCTCCATCTTGAGAAACACTGGGTTATAGCCCACAATTTAATAATATGTACGGAAAAAATCTGAAACCACTCATTTTCCTTTCTTGCCCCCTGCCCCCCCCCCCCCGCCTTTTTTTCACCAAAAATGGAAAAACCCTCATTTGATTATGGAGAAAGACGGGGTACATGAATTACTACTGCACTGCACTCCAATAGTATGCGTTCCGGCAGTCATCGGCAGTGGCGGATCTACTATGAAAATAATGAAGATTTTATTGTCCCGGAGGAGCCGTGTACAAACTTTTTTCATGAGTGAATTTTTGATGTTGTCCTATTGTTGATGGTTGCCCAGGGGCCCCATAACAGTTCAAAGCTTCAGGGGTCTACAAAAATGTAGGTCCGCCACTGGTCATAGGCCCTAATACATTTCAGTTGCAAATACATGTAGGCCTACTGCCAAATGTTAGGCTGCCTAGCTCAGTTACAAGTAGGCCATCATGCAGGTAAAGCAAGCCTACGCTCATACCTAAAATCTGAAAAAGGATTGTCAAGCCGGGTGTGCATTGGAAGTAAACACCCACGCCACAAATTTGATGACATTTCTTACTATGTATATTATGCTCTCTTTCGGTTAATCAGTCGCTGAACTTCGGGTAAAGCTTACGTGGTCTGATGCACAAAAGTAGGTCTGTTCTGTCGTGTGATGGAAAAAATACCATTATTATGGTCACCATTCTCTAAAACTGTACATGTAGTAGGCCTAATTCGGTTTGGCCACTTTTCAGGAGAAGCAAAAAAATTGTTTTATCTTAGCACAACTGGTCTAGTTACGGTGAATTTTGGGAAGTTTGCTAAGAGTCTATAACAAAGACTCTTCGATGCGGCTGTAAATGTATTTATACAAATATCGGTGTTTCGAAATTGTGAGTCCTGTAGACTTACTTTTTGCGTTTCACATCGATATATTCTTTGTTCAATTTCTGTTTTGTGACTACATGTACCGAAAGCAAACTATTAATCGCAGGAAATTATAAAACCCAGAAAGAAAGACAGCACGTTTCATTCTATAAAATGCTGTTAAAATGAATTTGACTCAGATTTATGGGGTCTTTTGTCGTAACACGCCAGTATATATAATAGTTTCCCGCCATCAATGGTCTGACATTACTCTGACAGCCAGTCTCTAGGCCCACAGCAGATCCAGTATTGTTCTTTTATGTTTCGATAGAAAGTTTCCCTGCCAGCATGTCTCGAGTCTATACCACGGCCACTCCCTCCTTCTCTCTGTGTTTCGTTATTTTTTGTTCTTATTGTTGATAATGGTTTTCTGGTACGCTATGATGATATTCGTGCAACTCCAAGTGTTTCTAGAACTGCTGCAAGAATGTGTACTTCTGCCATCACTTTGCAACGTTGTCCCTTTTCTACATTTTCGTCGAGCAAAATGCGATATTACTTTTAAATAGAAAAGAAAATTCTAACTAGAAATTCTGCGTCACAAGGAACCGGCTAGTCCTCAAGAGGGCGTTAAAAACAGTAAATAAAAAATAATATCATCCATAATAATCTTGATAAACTGCCCAAGTCCAAGGCAAATGTCTCAAAGTAAGCAGTAGCAATTTAGTGTAAAACAGAGAACATCATTTGCATCTAGGATACGTGAGATCTTAGAACAGTGGGCTACCACTATAGCAAATTAAATCTAACCTAAGAAAAACGTGGAGCTGTAAATGTAATAAGATGCATTGTACCAGTTTTCACCGGGGGATTATGTTACTCATCAAATACACAACCATGTATTGTATGCCAGTGTACCGGTACGTGTTTGTACGAACGAAGGACGTTATAAAATACTATAGCCTACTATGGGCACTTTGGACAATACAAGCAGGCGGGGGGTGGGGGCAGTTCGATTTTTGATACTTTATAGGGAAATCTGTTCCGTGATCATGCATTTGGCTTTTCAAATTAAAATTTGGTGACAGATATAATTATTAATTTATGTAAAATAATACCTTTCTCATAAAACTTTGCTGCGCACCTCTCATCGAACTGCCATTTCGACCCTTTAGAATTCTGACTTCAGTCCATCAACTTTTGAGAAACTGATGATTGAAGTTTCATGTGCTCATTGCTTTCAAAACACAGAGATGCCAAATGATTTTTGCCAAAAAACCTGAAAAATGAACGTGTCATCGTGTTTGCACCAAAACAAACACTGTTTTAACAGTTTTTAAATAATCACTAACACACAAAATACAATTAAATTTTAAATACAAACGGAAAAATCGGGACAGACGGAAAAACCGGGGAAAAAAAACGGAAAAACCGGATTTTTCGCATTCCTGAAAATACTTTTTTTTTTTTTTTTAGTAATATTTACAAATTACACACCGAATCCACTTGATACTTTGAGACACAGTGGAGAAGGTCTGTAAAAGTTGTGTGTAGCGTGTAACTCAGCCAAAAAGTGGTGTCCAGACAGAACCTTGTCATGTTAAGGGGAAGATTTCTTTATCAGGAGACGAGGCCTGACAAATTTCTTGGGATTGAATTCAGCGGTTTGAGGCGATTGGGCAGATTGATTTTCTCGATTCTTTGTCGTTTGAAAACAGTCTTTTTTTTTTTTTTTAATGGTCTTGCAGTTTCCTAACAGTGTGAGCAACATCTTTTGCAACCCTTCGTCAGCCAGTTTCAGCAATGCACCCGAGTCAGCTCGGAACGCTGGCAGTAATACACCCATGTACCATGTGAATCAATGTAAACAGATGTATTTGCCAGGGGATTTTGTGAAACTCGCACGACGTGAATATTCAGTATATCTTTGTCATTATTTAAAACGTTTAAACTACAGCTGGAATACGTTTAATTGTAGCAATAATAATGTTGTTCCGTGTATGGAGCGCACAGGTGCCGATCGATGTGAACGCGCATACTGCCAATGAATGTGAGAGTTCCGTTTAGATCACTTCCATATAAATCGCTGTCAAATTTATGATCACAATATTGTTGGAAATGTCCACTTCTTTAAAATAATGCACAAATCAAAGCGGAACAATCGTGCGACCTACTCACACGACTCTAACTAGGTCAAAGGGCGCTCGAGTCGAACGGAAGTGGGTACACGAACCGGTTTGCTGTCGATCTTGGCAGACAATTCCAGATCACTAACACATTAGGTCTATGGAGGCCTACTGAAACAACCTTTGGAGCCCAGCGCAATGACAGGGGCCTAGAGTCAGCTGCACCAGATTTTAATCCAAAAGGTAAGGTTTTTATAGGGGGAAAGTGAGCGGTCGTGTGAACTATTGCCATTTCACCTGTTTACCTTCCGTAGCCGATCGTTTTCGAGCCGAACAGTAACACCACTTCGCGCCAGGGTTACCAGATTGGCTTTTTTAAAAGCCAAATTTCAGAAATTTTGCTTTTTTTTTTTGGATATGGTTGGCGTCAGAAAATTCGTTTGGGCTTTTTCTAGCTTTTTTTTCGATACATATTAATACTAAAACTATCTGCACAAAAAGCACATACCATGCTTTTTTCTGAAATACTTCTTATCGAGGAAATATGTTTTAGTCAGTTACATACAGTCATATGTTACATGTGCCAAGATTTCTACTGCTCATTGTCAAGAAATAGCCAAGCGGCAAAGGTCAGTGTTCAGTTGACACTGGATTCTTTGGTGTATAATTATATATTTTAAACTGCTACTTTTTGTGTGTTAGGCTGTCACCTAACTTAGGACTCTCTACACACACTGTAGCTCTGGATTGATTTGTGTTTGTTTGCCTAATATTCAATAACCCCAGTCAGCAAAGCTGTACTTGAGGATATTTTCTCATATATTCTCCATTAAAACTAAGACTAAAATGGAATGCAGCTGAATCATCTTCATGCTACTGTGAGAATCGGGGCAGAACCAATGCTTTCAAGCAAATGTTGCAAAGGCTTTCACTGCATCACCAGAAACACTTGGAAAAAAATTCGCAGCTGACAAGACTTAAGCCAAATACGTGTGCCTTCCACTCATTCTAATAGGGAGGGTGATATTAACCTGGTTCAGGAGTTTTCGTGTGATGTTAGTATGAAAACTATACTGAAATTAGTTTGGCTTTTTTCTAGCATTGTTTGGCTTAAACTTAAAATTTCAACCTGGCAACCCTGCTTCGCGCTTCACTTGGCCGTCTACACTACTATACGATAGGTTGAATGGGCAGATTGGTGGCATGACTGTAGCATAACTCTGGATAACAGCTGTGTCTGTGTGCCGCAACAGTCATTGACCTGACGTGACCCATGCTTACCTTGGCTGGAGTATCTTCATAACTGAGAGTACCGGTACTACAGTTAACGGTAGATCTAGTGGTAGACCTGGTCAAGGCGAGGAAGCAGTAGGCGAGAGGCTTTTGTCATGCGTTAGCTCAGCACTGAGACTCGATCTAGACTCTAGTCTGATCTCCTTGAAATAGAATGGACCATTTCTTGTCGATTTCAAATCCTGGGTGGGCTTGCGCCTTGATCATTCGCTCTATTTTTGAGGCATAGGTATTGTTGATCTAGATCTAGACTCTAGTTGCAGATCTTTTTTCTATTGTTGAATTTAAATAGTAGAAATCTAGATCTAGATCTAGAGTCTAGATGTGTGAGGACAGTGTTAGTGATTAGAAATGCTAAAAATTAAGTGGTGATTGTAAAGATCATCCAAATTAGGGGCACTAGTCGACAATTGATGTCCCGATACTCTAAGCCGCCCACGCTATGGAATCTAGAGTCTATATATTAGCCGATATTCATTTTTGTCAGTTAACTGAGTATGACTAGATCAAGATCTATTATTTGAGATATAGATTGAAATCTAGGTTAGATCTAGATAGACTTATCTATCTATCGAATGTCTTGACAACATAGCCTACAGTAGATCTCTAACTCATTTTACAAAGCGGATGGCCATTGTTTTTGTTTTGGTAGTGCTGGGTGGGGATTCGGGTCATACCAAAGGGTAATCCCACCCCAACTTACCTAGGCTATATTAGTCGATTGTCAGATTGATATGTAACGACGTGAGGGTCTAGTCAGTTTGTATCACCGAGGCCATAGGCCGATGTTCGTCTGGGCAGTAGTCAGATTGACATATCAGGGAAAGCCGCCGGGGTAGCTATGTATTGTTAATATATAGACTCTAGATTCCATAGCGTGGGCGGCTTAGAGTATCGGGACATCAATTGTCGACTAGTGCCCAAATTAGTGCATTTGAACATGTTGTGACTCACCATGAATGACAAAATTTTGCTGTCAGGAGGCCCAATTTTATGAACATTTTGGGGGAAAAATTGTTGAGAAATTTAATCATTCCATGTCTTAGAAAAGTATGTCCATGTTCAGTTTCCTGGAATTTCTGCTTCATGATTTATCACTCCGTGCCAGGTCACATTATAATACCATTGTAAATGTAGATCTAGATCTAGATCTAGATTTTATATCAAGAAAGTAATTTCTCTGCAAATTTGCACTTTTTCATTTGAATCTTGACAGTGAAAGGAGCTTTGAGTTTCAGAATGGAGTTAGGGTCAAGAACCAAGCTGGGTATCTCATTTGCCAATGGAAAAGGCTTTCATATGAGATAGAAGTATCATGAAGGGATACTGATGTAGATCAAGTTTCTGACTTGTGACAACAATTGTTTTTATAGTTTATGGAGCATCATCAAGGAAACACGTGGACTCCAGCTTATGTCAAGGTTTTCAGGAGAAAATAAACTTGGTAAAAACAGTGATATAGAGCCCAATGGCAATGTCTTATCTTGAAAAGGAAACAGGCTTGGAGTATTAAGGAGACAGGCTTGGAGTATTCAGAGTAAGGAGACAGGCTTGGAGTATTCAGAGTAAGGAGACAGGCTTGGAATATTTAGAGTAACAAGATTGCTTTTTTTGATGATGCACTGAGATTGGAAATAAGCACATGCAGTTGTACAGTTCTACAGAATCCATCAGTTAAACTTATCCCCAGTCAGAGAACGAATATGTTTTTGTTGTTGTGAGTTGTTTTTTGTTAGATTGGTTCAGTGTATACATGTAACTTTTTTTTTCTCATTACAGCCAGTTTCACTCAGGGTGAGGCTATCATCTGAGATTGCTGTAAAGTCAGCTATTCTTTGGGTCAGAAAAATCATTGGAATATGAACATCACCTTGGTTTGTTCATCTGCAGTCATCAAATTAGTGTCTGTAACATTTTTTTTCCATGAAGACACTGTGAAATGACAGGCCTGTTAAATTACTCAAGATCAATTTTCAATACTGAAATTTTATGACCAGAACCTACAGCTGCAAACAAAAGTTTCTTTGTCTGAAGGACCTGCAACATCATGGCTGAAAATGAAAAGTTGACAAATGGAACGTCCAGCATTCAGGAGGAGGACTGTGAAAGCCAAGTAAATGGAGTATATGGAGAGTCTGAGGAAGAAAAATGTCACTTGCTTAAATATAATTTAAAGAAAGATGCAGAGTTAAACATTACAGAAAATGAAGCTAACTCAGAAGACTTGAGAGACACGGGAATTCTTAAAGATATTGTCACATCCTCATCTACAGCCAGTCCAGACACAGATGAATTGAAGAAAGAAGATGATATATTGAAAACGGTCACATTTGCAGATGATATAGAGGTGTATGATTTAAGTAGCAAAGCTGCAACTCCAGTAACCATAAGCTTGGATACGCCTGTGTCCCAGTATGATCAAAAAGATACGGCTGTTAGTAATAATGATGCAGTTTATTCGCTAAGCAGTACTGTGGCAGTTTTACCATTATCTGATGAACAAACAGAGAGCAGCTCAGTACCTCGTCCATCTGATCTGGATCTGCCATCATCTGAACAGGTACCCACTGCCCTGGAAAGCGATGATGTATCATCTCGAAAGCAGTTTGAAATTTCAAATGTGGATGAGTTAGAGTTGAAAACTGATTATGAAAAAGAAGAAACAGATGAAGATGAAGACAATAAAGGCAATCAGGAGGATAGGCCTTCTCTAAAAAAGATGTCCAGCACAGTTTCAGATGGCACGTCCGGGCACAGTACAATCAGCACCAATCAGGACACTATAGGTCCTCTTGACAATCCAGGTTTCTTAAAAAGACTGCAGTATTCAGTGAGGTAATCCAATGAGACTATTTTCCATTCATTTTAAATCCATATTTGGCGCATTTTCAGTACATTAATTAGACATTTTCATGTAGCGAAGCCTGCTTCAAAATAAGTAACTTTATCTATATTTTGCCACTAGTTTTTATTATGTAAATTATCGCAGACCACTGTGAATGGAATAAACTGCAGGTAGATCAAGATCATAAAGAGTGCTTTACTTATATTATATAATTGAAGGGTGAAATTAGAGCTACAATATCTATATAGTTGAAAATAATTTGTAGAAAGTGGCTTAATTTATTTGCTACTGGTTTAATTAAGATGCAGGATGAATGTTTTTTCTTAAATCTATTGTCATTTATTTAAAAAGGCCTTTTCTGGAGCACAGGATTGAACTGGTTTTAATGAAATTGATAGTAGAGGCTTAAGTAAATGGCGATAAAATACATCCTTTGATGATCATTATTTTGTGCAGTGATGATAAAGTCATTAATCTGTCTTATATAGCCAGGCTGTTGATGATGATGGGGGATTTGGTGGCACAGACAATTTGGAGCTGGGAGAGTTTCAAGGAGTGCCGCCACCTGATTTGGATGGTGGCTGGGCATGGGTTGTACTGTTCGCTGCCTTCTTTTCACTCGCTCTCACTGGCGCAACAATATTTGCTGCAGGTATAGTACCTTTGAATTATATGTTTTATTTGATATATATATAAATAAGCAGAAATTTGGTGTGATGAACTAAATACAACTAGGACGATGGCACACCCAGATAACTCGAATTTCAGCATGCAGGCCATTCATGCTGTTAAATTGATCACAGAATGATGCATCGGGACATGGGTGTGGAAGAACATGCCACATGTGTGTATCATATCAAACATGCTGCACACAAGCAAAAAAAAAAAAAAATGTATATAATTCATTATTAATTATTAAAAATAGGGAGAACCCCTAAAGGCAGACTACACGGAGGAATGCACCTCCTGCAACACTGTTGATTCCACGCATATCGACCATGTCGTTCCAATGGATCAAATCAACACTGTCGAGAGGAGGAAAGTGCACCATGGGCTAGGCACTTTCTCCATACCCACAGCCCAGGCATGCAGCACAAAAAACTACTTAGCTGCTGACCATCTGCCAAGACGAAAAGAGCCAATTAAACACAGGTTCACTTGTCAAAGTCATCCTATTGGTAGACACCAATAAAATCCAGTCCAAACATAAGAAAAAATAAACACTAAAACCTGAAATCCTTCTCACATGTGTTTATGCTATACTTGGAGCTGCCCACTAGCCTTGTACAAAAAACTTATGTAAGCAGGCATTGATGAAACTAACACCGATTGGAAGCCAAAGAATGTTTGTAAAGAAGTGAAAACCAATAGATTCAGGATTCCCATATTCAGCTGCTGGCCAACTTTTTAGGAGACTGGCAGTATAGATGTGCCACCATCTGGCATTCATAGCACAATGTGAGAAGGATAGATTGGAGCTCTGGCTAATATGTTTTCAGAAATTATTCAGTAGGCCTATTACTGTGCAGCTAAGTGTTCCTTCAAAGGCAGTTTATTTCAATTGCAGGTGTGCTAATGCCAGCAATATTGGAAAAAATTGAGAACAACATTGCTAAAGCATCTTGGATTGGTGCAGTCCATGTCAGTGTCATGTGTATGTCCGGTAAGGCTGCATATTTTCTCATTGTTCATATCTGAGAATTTGTATTATTTTGTTTAAATGAAGAACTTTTAGGGTAGAGTATTATATTATGGTGATTATCAGATGAGACACTAATAGTTTCACTGTTGTAGTAAGTTGCCTTCTGTGTGTCGGGCTTTTTTTTTTTTTAATTAATAACTTTGATGATGATGCAACTGAAACAGCAATGATTAACAGGAACACTCCAGATTTCTTAATTTTTCTTGGAAATGGAAACTGAAAATAGAATTTAAAAATAGAATAAGATTTTATTTGGTGAAGTTGCAAACATGGTTCACTTCCTACTTTTAAGCAGTGCACAGACATATAGGTATATCTGTATTTTTTGTGCAGTGTTTGTTGACTGAATGGATGGGTGAATATTTGACATTTCCTCACACAACTGTCATCTCCAACTGTATGTATTTCATGATCCAAGTACAGCTGTTCATTCAGGCAAGCCCATAGCCAAAGCCAAAATTATGTCATGAATGTGGTTGAAGAAAAAAAAAAATCAGGTTGCTGTTGTGGTTTTAAACACATCTAGCTTCATGACCTATTTTACTATGCATTGCAACCTTACATGCTGCAAGACACAGGAACTCAGTTATGAAGAGAAAGGAGCTATTATCAGTTTGAGGTGGGGCAGGACAGGGTGAATGACCAGGGATGTTGCTGTGGACAAAATTAATATTTGTTGAGTTCTACTCAGATGGTGGCAGATTGATATAAAAGATCATTTTACTCTTTCACATTTTAGGCCTGAAATGGATAGTTAACCTTCATTATTCGTGAAACCCTTGCTAAAATTTATGTCTCGACATGACGAAAATCAAAACAGGTTTGAGAGACATGGTATTTGTGTGATTTGTTTTGTTTTTGCTTTTCTTTTCTGACATAATTTATTCGTGATTAATGCAAACCGCAGAAGAACAGTTTCATTGGAAAAAAAAAAGTCATTTATGTCCACAAAACTTCCCTAATAATGGAACTGATAAAAAATCAGCAAAACATTGACTTTATCGTTGTTGTTGTCACTGGTAGTTACCAAGGCAAGTTTAACATTTGCTCACCACACAAGAGATAATTATTTTTCATTACATGTCCTCAGTCCTTCATTCTAGATTCTGGAAAAGAAACCCCTATTAATTAAGTGTTCTTCGTCTGGATTTCAGGGTTTTGTGTCACATTTTATCTTCCCCTGAAATTTTTTATAAGCAATGCTTTTGCAGCGTGAAACCCAAGAACATTTTTGTTTTTTTTAACATTTTACAGTTTGTGAATTGTAGCGATGATTTATATAGGAGCAGTGGGAAAAATGTGTTACTGTCATTGCATACTTAATCAGATCTAGTTAATGTGAAATTATCATTTTTTTGTGTGTGTGTTTATTTTGTTTGTTTAGGTCCATTTGTTGGTATCATCCTATCACGATTAGGTGCACGGTGGACAGCTTTTTGTGCAGGTTTAGTTTTAGCTGGAGGTATGGTGATGGCATCTTTTGCTACGTCAATCATGCACCTTATTTTTACCCATGGGCTCATATCAGGTGAGTATTGTTTGCCTTTGATCAGAATGCCCCACCATTGAGTTTATGGAAGTTTTGCATATTTCATTTGATTTTGATTCATTCTCATTTTCAACAAAGTTCAAGCATTGCAAAAGAAAATCTGTTGTGTGGACATGCTAAAATAACTCCCGTGAAAGACCTTTCTCATGTGTTGGAAAATTATACTGCATCAGTGAGGGGACTGTGCTGTATTTCAGCATCTTAAACACTTTTACAGTGTCATATTTCACTGTTGAATTAAGTTAGTGTAGGATTAATCGCTACTTTTACAATATTTAATTATGTCAGTGTTATCATCTGCATGACCACTCAAAATTAGTTCATAGTTCAAATGAGTGAGATTTAAGAATGCATGTTTATCTAGTGTGGGAGGTGCAGCATGATGGTACGATCTTGAACTTATGGCATACACTGATGTCAGTGGTCATGCTGGGATTATTCACTATAATTCAGGGGATATTCCACTATCACCCAACCTTCCAGTAGGCAAGCTAATTGTTTTTATTCAAGTTTATCAATAATGCATATAGGCAAGCCCAAAAAAATAATGATACAGTCAAACTTGTTTATAACGAGATATTATGTTCCACCAAAACCGCCTCATTATACCCGAAGTCTCACTATTCCAGGAGAGTACAAAAAGCAAGGCAAGGGATCAAAATACTCCCTTATTTTTTATGGTTACTTCCCTTTTTAACATGTCCTGTACATCAATGCAAATAAGTCAAATTGACGACAGATTTTGGCCTTCAAATCAAATTTTTTTTTTTTTTGCTAACGGTAGCCATGTTTCGGCCAAGTTATGAGATAAGATCAGAATCAGATGCAAAATTTAGAAACAAAGGAGTACGTTTGTACCCGGTAGGCCTAGTTTCCCTTGCTGGATCAGTCAATGAATGTGGACTGACTGACCACATGGTTGCTACACTGAGAGTGTAGGCATGTGGTCACAAAGCCCAGTATAGACAAAGAGCATAATATGTCGCGCGGCGATTAGTGACAACCAGTGTCTGTACAGGTAATAATTATCGCATATCACAGGCACATGTCTAATGAAGCTACACGGTTACAGCCTACATGGCCTGCCCCACAGTTTGCCTCAGTGAGCGATGAGTCATCACTTTGAACTGACTGCATGTAGTGTGCTGTCACAGCATGTGGTCGATAGGGAGAGAAAGCATTATAGGCCTAAGTGAAAGATGGCCAGGTGGGGCCACAACTCACGAGGTGGGCGTGTAGTAACAAAGAACAATACATGTATATTGTCTAACTCCAACACATTGTTCTGCAGCCGCCCCCACAATTTGCCCTATACGCTATCGCTGTAGCAGGTGTTATGATTATCGATGGCCGTTGTTCAAGTATTTTATTATATAGCTCATAAAGCGGGAAAAAAACAGGGATTTTATATGTTCTGACTGTCGGCAGAGTTTCGTTATTATATTAGCAGTGTCGTTAAACATGATGGTCCACTGTACTGGAAAAGGCTTATTAACAGGGCATAGGTTGTATAAGTTTGATTGCCTGGCTAAAGTCTGAAAGAATGTTAAAAGAATATTATTTTCAAAATTTCCATCATAATGCATGACTTTATGCTGGTTCAGTAACTTGAAGGATCTATGATTCGAGGTTATGTGTTATTTATACACAATTTTGAGCAAATATGTTTTGAAATTTAGTGATCATTTGTAATTTACAGGGATTGGATCTGGTTTTATCCTGAATACTATGTTTGTGGTTTGTGGGCAGTACTTTAACCGTTATCGTGGCTTGGCCTGTGGACTCTTGGCCACTGGCTCGGGAGCAGGAATGTTGGCAGGTAAGTCACATAGCTTCCAATAAGAAATCATTACTCAGTCAGAGGCTACGATGTATTACAGCCATAGCATCTTTTGCATTATACTCTGACTGTGCTTGGGAAAATTTGTATTGGAATGGAAAGTTCTCAAATATGTTAGAATTATAAACGGCACATAACACCTCAGTATACTTTAATAGAGTTTTAGGATATAGTTAATTTTTTGCGTTCTTACATTCCTTTCAACAGGCACTTTCAGATTCCCTTGATTAGTTGTATACAGTTTTCCAAGAACATTTAGAGAGTGCACTTATTAAGCATACAGTCACGTTTATGAGGTAAACATCCATATATTTTGATATATTGCATGAGTTTGGTGCATGTTCCATTGTTATGTTACACTGACTGTGTACTGTTCGTACATGCAGGTGGCAATGCGCTTACTGTTCTTTTCAACAATTTTGGCTTAAGTGGAACATACATGCTTTGGGGCGGTATAACCTTGCATTCACTCATCTTTGCCATGCTGTTGCGCCCGTCACCAGAAGAACGGCTGAGAGAGGCAGAAGACCAATTAATGAAAGACCCAAATTTTGGCAAAGGAGTGAGCCAGCAAGATTTACGCAGCGGTCACAATAGTATGATCAGTGGCCTCAACAGTGTGTACAGCAGTGGAGATTGTCATAGCATATTCAGTGGAAGGGCAAGTTTCAGCAGAAGATTTTCAAGGCACCCAAGCAGAATTAGCAGAGGTGATATAAGTGTTGCACCACTTCTTAAAACTGTCCTTCACAGGGAAATGTCCCGATCTTCATACTCAGTAGCCACAAATCGCTCTCAGAGATCTCATAGATCTCAAAGATCACATCGCAAGTCAAATGCAAATTTACAGTCCAGCCCTACACCTCCACCCAAGAAATTCAGCTTGAGTCAAGCAGCTCCGTCTGATGGGCCAGGAGCAGGGTCAAGCCCATTGTCTAGTAGTCCTCAGACCTCCAGTCCTCTAGCCTCTCAAGACCATGGAGACCAGCCTTCACTCGAAAAATCTCAAACAAATCAAGGCAAAATCCAGCCTGCACCAAGTACTACTCCTAGTGCCATTCAAGAAGATGAGGATGAAGATGGAGGCACACAAATTCCTCCATCATCCCCCATAAGCAGCCGTGCACCATCTGAATTTGGTCGTTCTTTCCGTCGCCGTTTGCTTTCTGGGACTTCACAAGCACCCTCACAATACACTTCAGTAGGGCGCCTGAGTTATCGCCCTTCCATAAGAGAACAGTTAACACGCAATGATTTGGACAATGAGTCTTTGGCTTCCACGTTGGTATCACATCTTCAGCCCAAGGATGCTCTCCAACCAAGATATAGATTAGGCTCTCGAAGCATTCCTGCAATGATGGGCAGTATTGCTAGCTTCCCTACAGCGCTGGCCATTGTGAAGGATGATCTCTCACGCATTGAAAGAATTGATGATGGAAAGAAAAAGGTATGTGGGTAATTATTTGCATGGCTGTATCGCATGATATTGCATTGCTTTTGCTCTGTTGCTCAGGTTGAATGAAAGTTAGTCTTTATTTCAAGGCTAAAAGTTTATTGCCAGCAAGTGTTGTTAAACACTTTTTTTTTTTTGCTAACACAGGCTCTGCTAATTTAAATCAACTTGGTCTGGAGGTACTGCAATTTTTAAAAAAATTACCAGTAATTTCCTTGGGTTTTTGCATAAGTCTTTGGGCTGGGGTTCTTTTGTTTTGTTTTGAGATGATTTCTCATCAGACTGTGTGCCATTTTTTTCACGAATGAATCTTTTTATTTTTTGTTTTTTGCTAAATTGCATGGTAAGTCTGTTCTCCTCAAATTTTGTAAATTTACAGCTCAATATATGTCATGAAAATTAACAATATTATCAGATTGCAGCATTGGCATTGAAATTTTATTCTGTAATTTATGGTAACTAGCTATCGAAGTATCGAAACCATATTTTTTTTATTATCTCCATATTTCAATGGAATTTTCACAGTGGCACAGAATATGTTGTCACTTCATACCAAGTAGGTTTATTTCAGGAACTTGAAATATTGATGAATTACATAAAATACCAATGGTTTATTCTACCATCTGTATTTCTTAACATCAGTACTTTTGCAGATGTTAAAAAGTTTTCTAATGCTTTTGCATATATTGCATTTCTCTGTACTAAGAAAACTATCAATGCATTGAATTCTGTAGCCATCATATTGACGAAAATGTGAATTGGTGGTCACGGAACGGTCAATATTTTCCCAAATAAAAACAAAATCTGTCATATAAGGAGTGATGTATTTCTCTTGGAGAAGTGAGATACAATGACAGATTGTATATCAAGATAACTGTTTTGTTTCGAAAAGATGAAAAGGCGAATAAATATATTTGTATTTATTTTGCTGAAATTTCCACGTTTTTATGAATATTAATTTCTAAATCTTATACATCAAAAATGTGCATGTTTGATCCATGCTGGGTATATGAATTTCAACTTATTTAATGGCAAAAATTATGTGCTAGAGGTGCTGAAAGGAAGTATGTGAAATTCTAGTATAAGTACTTGAAAACAGAATTATTTTGAAAAAAAAAGTCATTGGTTGGCCCTTCATACTTTTCCAGTCTGCCTGTTGCACTTACATTTCGTACCCATAATTTGAATTCTATGTTATGTTGGAAAACAGGGACTCATTTTGACTGTTGTGTGTTTTGGATGCAGAGGATAGATTTTGGTATTTAGCTAATAGTTATTTTAAGTGCCCAGTAATTCTCTTGTCTTTTTTTTTCTGTGAAGTTTTAATTGAAATGCCTCTAAGTCCTTTGAATTTCATGTTTTAAGGCTTTCAGTAGTTGAATTGTAATTGCCATGACAAGCCAGATCATTAAATGAGTTATGTCATTTCCTTTCCTTCAGACACTAAAGGATCATTTGATAGGCTTCCTGGACAGCATGAGACTTTTGAGGAACAAACCTTTTCTAGTTTTCATCACCACTTGTTTGATATGGGCCTTTGGTGAATCTCCATTTACAATGTACCTCCCTGCGTACACCATAAGGTTTGTTAGTTCTTTACCTGTTTTACTTAATTTAGATAATAAAGAACTATTCATTATTTTATATTTCTGTCACATTTTCTTACACGCCTTTCTGATTTTGATATTTTGTAAATCCATCTTTTTTGAAGAGTGAATTTCAATAACCAGAATCATATGTAATTAGCTTTGAAGAGTTTTTATGATCATTTCAATATTGATATGTCTGGCGGAAAAAAAATGTTCTTTCAGAGCGGCCTTTCCAAAAGAAGTAACAAAATCTGCTTTGAGACTTACATTTGTAGAAATAGAATGGAGAAATGGATTAATTGGCTGAATTTGATATGTGTTCTCAGCAACATGACATTATTGGCGTAGATATAGACAGTTTATTCATCATTCAGTTGATTCGGTTGATATTAGATCAATGACTGTGTGGTTTAGTTAATTCTGCTCTGCAAATATAATTCTCTTTTATTCCACAGTAAGGGCTCCACTCCTATGCAAGCATCATCACTCTATACCGGAATGGGTTTTGGTTCAATGTGTGGTCGGTTCTTATCAGGGCTGGTTGCCAGCGACAGTGAAATTGGCCCAGTGTTGCTTCATATTGGTAAATAATTAATGTGCTCAATTTTTTATTCCTACTTTGCGGTTCCTACTGACCAAAGCTAGGGATCATGAATTTTGAAATGCATTACTTGTCGAAATAAATAGTTCCATAACTTTCTACCCTTATAATAGTTTTAATTGGAGAAGCTGAAATGCAATAAGTACTGTTAAATAAGTAAAACCGCAGCAATTTTTAAAATTTGTCATTGCGGCCTATAGCAATCCAGCTGCCTTTTGAAAACTGCACAACTTTATTCAGTGTGAATGAGATGCACATGTATTGACCAAAAATATGCAGACCTCCCAAGTCTCCCCGTTTTTTATGATAAACCCTGCCCTTCCCATGTTCCTTTGAAAACTCCCCTGACTCCAGGAAATGGAAAGAAAAAAATAATGTTTTGCCGATCACACGAAAAATATTATGCTTTATATCACTCTACTCGATACAAGCATCTTAGAACAGCTTGGCACCACCAGAAGAATAACACCTGAAATAAATAAAAGAAGACTTGCATACATCGGCCACGCGGCCCGAAACAAAAGCACGGCCCTTATGATATCAATCCTTCAAGGAAAGACAGAAACAAAGAGAAAACAAGGAAGACCACCCATTACATATCACGATAACATCAAGAAAGTCAGCCAGCTGGAAATAAGTGAACGAACTAGGAAAGCTAAGGACAGGATTGGCTGGAGGAGATTTTGTCGTGACATCCACTGTAGCAGCTAACATCGATGACGATGAAGCCGACAGGTGACTCGACTGATAGAATATGTATCAGAGACAGGAGCCTGGACAGTCCCCACTTGGGTGGGGGTGGTGAGGGTTAGGTAGGAATTAATGTGGAGGGGACCTTGTGGCTGCCATGCCCATTCAGTGGTTTTTCCCCCCGGAACAGTGTAGAGACTGGTCGGCACCAGCATGTCTACACAAGTGTCAGACTACTCACTATGATGTCCACTGGAGATATTGCATGAAGTCTGGTATTACCCAGTGCAAGAAGGAGAGTAAAGGGGGTGGAGACCATCTGCTTGCCTGGGTCAGACACTATTGGGGAGGCCAGCGCCTTTCTTATTATAAAAAAAAAGTAGCGGGAGTAATTCATTGTGGTGCAATATTGGCCCTCTTTTTGCTCGACACTGCAGCCTCCTAAATAACTGTTCAAAAATTATAAAATTAATTTTCTTAAGTGTCAACTATTCAACCCCAATTGCTTTTGTATCAACCGATTGTGTTGATTCAGGTTTCAGGTATTTTAAAATAAAAAGTTGTGAAAATGTAAAATATTATGATCTTTGTTTTGGCTTCCTATAGTCGGCCTGCAGTACTGGAAACAATATTAATATGCGTTCACTTCCGCGTGCACAATTTCCCATCCAGAATTGAGTGTGTAGTGCCCTGGTCGGCATGAAATCTATTGTAAGACTGTAGAATATGAGAAGCTTTCTAGGCCAAATAAAGGGGTAGAACTGGGATTACAGGTTTGTTTATCCCGGATAATGCCGGGTACTTCAACAAGTTTTTTTTGGGTTTTGTTGGGGGGGGGGGGGGGGGGCAAATCTCCAAGTAGTGTGTAATCTCCCTGGTTTTTTAATCAAATCTCCCCATATCCTTCTTGTACTAGTTGGGGGGTCTGATTACATCTGTTACTGAGGTCTTTTTGTCGCAGTTTATGGGAGGGGAGAGGAAGAATGCTCCTGGAAGGGTCTCTTTCTATCCCATCAGTCGGTGTATTGTCTTTTTTTTTTCCCTTAGCATAATGTGACAGTTAATGTGTCAACCTCAGCTTTCTTCAAAATCAAACTCAGTACATGGAATATGTGGAAATCATAATTTATTAATACAAAAACATTTTCCTTGCAATTGTTTTCAGGTTGTCTCAGTGTGGCCAGTTTAATTGTCGCGCTAAGTCCTCTATTTACAAGCACATACTTTCAGCAAATGATATGTGCTGGGCTGTTTGGTCTGTATACAGGATCATTAGTGCCCTTGTCTTCCCTCATCACCATTGAACTTCTTGGCATTGGCGAACTAGGTTTGGGCTTTGGATTCCTGTCACTGGCACAGGGAATAGGTTACCTTGCTGGCCCACCTGTTGGTGGTAGGTATAGTTTTTCTTTTGCAGCTGTACATTATTGGGAAATGAAAGTTGAAAGAAAGTTTATTATGCACTGTTTCTTGTTACAATTTTTAATGTTTTTATTTTTTAAGTTTTCCAATTTTATTGTAATTCCTTCCAGGCTAGGGAGGGAAGTGGTTGCCACATTAATAGATAAGCTTGAGATTTTATGAATTTTATTGCTGATCCCTTAACTCTTTAACAACGCTCACAGCATCAGTCGATATTTCTGGTAACCTCGTAAGAACGCTGACAGCATCGATTGCTGTTTCGCATGCAATATCCTTCAATTTGGTATATGACATGCTTATGTTACTACACATATTGGGCTTGAAAGAGCAGTTTTACTAAGTCATATTGGCGCAAAAAAAAAAAAAAAACCCAAAAAACTGAAAACATGAAAAAAATTCTGTGGTTAAAGAGTTAAACTCAGAGGACCTCATTGCCATTGTGTTATTCATTTTAATTGTCTTGGAAACTAATTGTATGTGATATTTCATTTCCCTTTCTCAGGTTTGTTTGTCCAAGCAGTAGGGTATGAGACAAGTTTTGTGATTGCAGGTAATTATGAATTTTATTTTATTGAAATATGTTTGCTGGCTCCATACAAGTCAGCATGATATGTTACAATTAGATAGCCAATGTGTCAAGTGTACAATTGTGCTGTATTGAAAAAGCATGAGCTTCTTGAAATATCATTTATAAACTTACCATCCCTTTCAAAAGTCAGATCAGGATTTTTTGAAAAATATTTTTATTTTTTATTGATAAATAACCATTAAATGATATTTTCAAATACAAGAATATTTTTGCTGATGACTGAGTTTTTTGTTGGTCTTTTTTCTTACCACATTGCTCCATTGTGACATAGAAAAATGCATTCAGATGCAGTTTGTAGGCTGCAAAGAACTTGAACCCACTGAAAGAAAGAAAGAAAGTCAAAACTTTTCTTTTCTCTGTTGTCTTTACAGGTTGTATTTTACTAGGTGGTAGCCTCCTCGCAATGGTGATAGCAATTTTGCTTAGACATGCTGACATTGAAGATGACATCCATGACTCATTTGATGATCTTGAAAAGGCTCTCCGAAGGATTTCTGATTCAGAAACTGATGGAAGTGGCAGTGAGGAAGAGAGTTCACATGATGAGGAAAGTCGTTCTCACAGGCCATTCATTGTTGGCTCTTTTCATGGTAGTCACCATCACGGAGGGTCTTTCCACGGAAGTAGTTTACATAGAAAGAAGGAGGATCAACCAGGGGGCGGAGGTGATGCCTCACCTCGTGATACTGACAAAGGTGACATTTTGTTAGATACAGTGGAGGAAGAGGATGGAGTTCCTGTTTCGGAGCTGGAGACCATTGCAGAAGAAACCTAATCACTTTTGTGCCACAATGTTCATGTTTTGATACAGACACCAGAAAGAAAACCAAGTGATTTTCATGTACTTGTCTTGGCAGATATATGCGAGCACCCATAAGGAAAGGCAAAACAAGGTAAAATTGTCTGAAAGTATCTCATGGCATAGCTCCTTTCAAATATTTTTAATCCCGCTAGTGCAGATACTGAAACGTTTGTATTATTTGGGGGGGGGTGGGGGATTTTTGTATTCAAATTGCACCAAATTGAGTGCTTGTGAAATAGTTTCCCATTTGCCCTATGAACTCCATTCCTTGTGGGGAAAAAGTGCTCCACCCTGCAAAGGGCGGCATATGTCGGCATCAACTTTCCATGCATTCACTCTGCACGGGCGGCAAGGTCAAGCTGACCACGCATCGCGCAAGCCGGATTTTCATGCGTCAGGTCACTGACCTCTTTGAGACGCAACTATCATCTTATTGCTCACTGTATCTGTTCTAAATCAAAGGCATTGTGACATGGACATGTTAACTAGTGAACCACTGATCGGAATCACAAAGACCAAGCTTTCAAAGGCTCTCCCCACGCTATCAAAAGATGTAACATCATCATGCGAAACTGTTGCTCAATAAATCTGCAATATTATCTCATTTTCTCACAAGCTGACCATCATCTAGAGTTGTCTGTATCTAAGAACCAATCAGAAACAAGCTCTGAAACGATCTTTGTCCCAAATGCACACATTGGTTCATTAGTATGTGTCAATCAGGATGAAACCATTTGTTTAGGGCTTGGGGGGTGTGGCTAGTTATCATGCTTTGTTCTCACGAAAAGTACAGCTGTCAGTTTAGTTTCATAAGTCAGATCATTGGTTAGAGACTTACAGACAAAGGTTTCGCTGGTTAATCTATTATCAAGCGTGATAAAGCATAGCAGCGAATGTTTTCATACCGATCAATAAAAACCGAGCCATGTGGACAGCGGTAGTGTGGTCATCGTACATCGGCAAGGGTCAGTGCGACCCAGGCACGATTCTCCGTGAGTAAGGTCACTGACCGGACAGCGGGCTTTGAGTGTCGGTCGCAGGGTGAGCATTAAATACCAATAGTAGCTCCAAAGTTGCAAATGTAATAAGTATACTCAGAAAAGTGTAAGACTTTACTAAATAAATAGATGAAAAAAGGTTTGACAAAGTTGCCACCTTAATTTAACTGAAGTAGCCTGCCAAAATTCCTCAAAATTAGATGAGAACCTGTAAGTGAAACTCATTGGCACAAAAGTCAAAGTAAACCCATCTCAAAGATGTAAACTGCATTTAGATCATGCCAGCATGGAGATACCCTTGTGCACTACCTTGCAAAGGGAAGTGAAAAAATATATGGGGTTTTTCATGCCCGAGTATTATCAAACACTGAAAACTGTTTTATGATATAAATACAGGATTATACTAAAAAAAATTGATTTAACCCCCATGATCTGACAAGTAGGCTCATTGCCTAAAAATTACATTGCCAAATATTTTAGAAATTCAGATTTGTTCTCCATTTCCTTGTGGATGCTTGCATATGAGACCTTGAAGCAAACCTCATGTATGCCATACTTTTATTGGCACCTATTTACGTGTTACCTATTGAAAGGTGTAATGTGAACTGTTAAATGTTTGTATAAAATTTTATGATAAGCATATACAATTGCTATATTTTTATAGTCATTTGAACAGTTGGAGATTATTTCTGTTACATATGCGGTACCAGTTTTCAAAATCTGGCAAAATGTGTTTCCCCAGCCATAATCGAAAAAAACTCTTGATTTCTAAAGAAATGTTTCTGAGATATCCCACTAATCACTATTGCGGCAGTCTAATTTTTGACTCAGTGTCATGTTGCAAAGACAGTCAGGATTTTACTTTTTTCAAAACTGGTGTACGAGTCTTCAATAAGAGTATGGGGGGGAGGGGGTGTTATCATCAGTGCATTAAAAATGGTTGCAAACAGTGAGAACCTTTCCATGGGTTACTTGAGTCTCAGAATCAGTTGTTATATGTCTGACACAATGGGAAATAGCTATATTCACATTAAAAAAATTTTTTTTTTGCCTAGCCATATGAAAAAAACACTTATTTTAATCGTTTTCCTAAAGGGATTTGTCACCTTTTAAAAAAAATTTTCCCCCCAAACTTCTAAAAGAAAAGGATATGCTGTAATGCAAAGCATTTTTTGTGACTAGTTATCATATAATACAAGTTTAAGTTTGAAAAGCAATTGTGCTAAGCAATTAATAAGGTATTTTATTGTCTGAATAGATTATTTACAGAGGTAAGAGGATACGACATGACTTTGAAGCTTGTGTTTATTGTATAGAAACTGATTTTTTTTTTTTTTTAAATTGTTTCTGATTTTGGCTTGATCTGTTTTAATGCTACGACTACTTTCAGTATTTCATTATTCCTTTTGGCTGTTTTGTTTTATAGAATAACAACCTGAAAACTATAATCATTGATCAGATTAGGTCACTACAGCTTCTTGAATTAAACCCAGCACTAATTGTGTCAGGTTTATGTCACTCGACTCACTGTAATATTGCAGAGTCAGTGAACCCATCTTGCCATTTTAAAATTTGAAAATCCATGTTTTATGATTTACTAATTTACTAATTTTACTGACAGATAGTGAAATGAAGGTGCTAATCATTTTTACTTTCATCCTCAACTGCTTTTATTCCAAGTCTTTTCTTAAAGACAGTCAAAGGAGTATCTTGTTTTCAGCATGTTGGTGTTGCTAGATGCAGATTTTATGTGCCATTACTGAACAATATTTTTGATGTAGCCCATGCAGTTGCTCTCCAAACCATTACACTGTTCCACTGCCTTTCAGTTAACACTGATTTATATTACTTGTGTATTGTCACAAACATGCGCAATATATTTTTTTACCAATCATTTTGTATGTAAAGTTATGTGAATAAGGCAGTAAAAAATTTGCTGTTAAAATTTTGCATTGATCATGTATGAGTTCACCTACAGACTTTGGTCTGATTTCTCCATGCTATAGCCCAATCCCATCAAAACCCAGAAATAGTGGAAGAAGAATGGATTGTATGTGAATCTTATGTGAATGGAAGGCCTGTTGTCTCTATCAGTGTGTTTTTATATCTTGCTCCTGGTGGATCATCTACATCTTCCTTGCATGTCAAATTTACCCACTGCATTAAATCTCTGACTTTGATTTTGAAAATGCAAGTATCTATTTTTTAAATTTGCTGTTTCCCTGGACTGTTTAATGTAGCAACAGTTCTGGTTTTATTCTGGCTCAATTCATGTCCCTTGTTCATCGTTCATGAATTGTGAATTCCTTTGTTTTGGTTGTTTAGATCTTTAAAATCATCATATTTCTTTTTGCTTCCATAGCATTGAAGCAATCTCTCAGCTTTACCATATATCTCAGTCAAAACGGCTGGCATGCTGGTCAAGTTTCAGAATACACCAGATGAAGTATATTAACCTTTATTTCTTCTTTCTTGAGATCAGTTTTAATGTGGAGTGAGATTGGCCTAACTTTTGTCCCAGCTTCATTTTGTTTTTTAGCACATTTACACACTATGTATCTATGTAAATCACAATCTCAACGCTGTCATTGACAATTTAGCTGTTTCAGAATTTTTGTTGCATTCATATTTCGTAATGCTACCTCTGTTATGTAATATGCCTATTTGTAGCATTTATAAGGTGCCACCCCCCCCCCGCAAGAATGTTAACACATGATTTATACAGTGATGTTGTGTGCCAGCAAATGTATTTCTCATTACATTTAATCAGTTGAAGTTATTGGAGACAGGACCTACCGATGTTTCTGCGCTGATGAGGAGATAGCTAGAGAATGCAGAAAAGATGGAGATGTTTGAAAATTATGAAAATATCTCAAGCCTAGATGGATATATTAACACTTATATATATTTCATATGTCTCAAGAGATTGCATTGACATACTCGTAAAGGATGGGAACATTTTTAAAGTTTAAATATGGAAATGGAACCTTTTATACACATTAGGTAGGTACTCCAAACTGATTTTGGAAAGTGGCTATATCAATAAGTTTTTCACGAAATATCATAAAAACCACAGAAAAACTGTGGGGTCGCAGCAGGGCTATAAGCAAAGTCAAAACTGGGCAAAAAGAAAAGGTATGTTGTGAAACCCTGTGTGAGAAATAAAACCCAAACAATACAAAGCAAACTAAAGAGAAGACAGAAAATACACAAAATTTTCAGCTTTCGCCTTTGTCAAGGGAAAAAAAATCGAACAGTAAAAGACTTCAACAGGAAACACACAGAAACGAAGCGAAACAGTTTACTTAGCCGCGAGTTCTTGCTTCGTTAGCCGCACCAAAGCACATCCGTCCACCAAAAGCATTGCAGCTCGAAGACTTTTTGATCAATAAGTTTTGTCTTCCAATGGATAGATCTCAGTATTCTAAGAATTTTGATACCAAATTTGTCTCTGTATCTCCATATTTAAGAAAGTTGTGTCATTTTGAATTTTTTTTAATTTGTGGTAATTGTGTCATCAGCCGCAAAGCCAACTTTGGCCACCCATAAAATGACAGTTTATTGAGCCACGGCATTAAAAATTCTCAGTATCCAAGTAAAGAGGGTGTACACTACCTTAATTTTTTTTCGAGGGGTACAAACAAAGTACAAGCATCTCATTTTACATTTTTTAGTCAGCAAACGTCATCCCACGTCATTTTTTTTTTTGTGAACTCTTACAAGGGAGACCAAAATTATGGGTTTTTTTTTTTTTTTTAATTGAAAAGGAGGTCAGCCGTGTCACCATTGACTTAGCACTGAGTGTCGGATAAAGGTGACGAAATCAAGCATTGGGTGGGTCTCTAAAAACAGTCGGCGCTTCGATCCCAAACATGCCCCATGTCTCATTTTGGCATCCCCTTATAATACAAAGGCTGAGGTTTATTTGCGTATTATTTTGCTCCTGATCAATAAAAGTTTCCGCTAGTTTCTCGGTCTACAAACTTTGCAACAAATGATTTTCAAAAGAATTTCAACTTAAAACATGAGGAAAAATACATTGAATTAAACCTCATTTATCTGGCTTTCTGTGTGAGTTATTTTCAAACACTTGCGCTACATGATATTGACCCGCCGCAACCCTTTGTTATGAGGGGGTCAATTCGGTATGCGCAGCTCAGAGCGAAAACGGCAAGACTATGTCCTGTTCAAGCTATAAAAACACACAGCTAAACACATTAAACAATGCAAAAGGAAGTATATTTTGTCAGAGGAAGGATTGAACTTTATTTTTAATGTAGAATACATGGCGTTTCACATAGATACACAGCGGTAATAGCCTTGTAATGTTGACCTAAAATTATGCCAAAACGGGATTTCGCCCCTTTACTGGTCCAGTTTGGGGTACCTACATTAGGTCATCTTTGTGTTTCATTGTATTGTTTGGATATTATTTCTTATGCGAGGCTTTGCTACATACAACTTTTTCTTTTTGCCAAATTTTGACTTCACCTGATTAACTTGATGAACAAAAGACAAAATAAAATAATAACCGCAAGAAATAAAATCAGAAAAAAAAACAATGATTGTAGTACAATATTGTCTGTGAACACCATCATTTAACCTTCATCATCATTGCCTTTCTCACCCTGGATCAGGGTATAGGCCACCAACAAACACTTTCCATCCCTCTCTATCATGGGCCAGTCTCTTTACATTATTCCAAGTCTTTCCGCTTCGTTGCACATCATTTTCTCTGGCTCTTCTCCACGTTCCGCGCGGCCTTCCTCTTGATCTCTTGCCCTGGGGATTCCAATCCAATACCTTCTTCGCGATGCTGTTTCCTGGCCTCCTGAGAGTGTGGCCGATCCATCTCCATCGCCTCCTACCAATTTCCTCTCTGACTGGGCTCTGTCTTGTTCTTTTCCAAACAATTTCATTGCTGACCTTGTCTGTCCATCTGATCTTAAGTAGCTTCCTCAAACATCTGTTGATGAAAACTTGGATTCTCTTTATGCAGGCCTGGGACGCATTCCAAGTCTCACATCCATACAACAGGACTGACTTCACGTTCGAGTTGAATATCCTCAGCTTTGTTTTTAGAGATATATCCTTGGTTCTCCAAATCTTGCTTAAGGATGTGAAAGCTGCCTGTGCCTTTCCAATTCGTGCTTTGACTTCTGCCTCTGTTCCTCCCTTATTGTCAATGATACTACCAAGATAGCAGAAGGACTCTACATCTTCCAGTGGTTGATCTCCTACTTTGACTTGTTCGCTTGGGGGTGCAACAATTTTTAGGACCTTCGACTTCGCAGGATGTATCCTCAATCCAATAGATTCTGAAATTTTGTTTAGAGCTGTAGTCTTTGCTTGCATCTGGTCGTGTGTGTGCGACAATAGTGCCAAGTCATCTGCAAAATCTAGATCGTCCAGCTGTGTCTATGGGGTCCATTGTATGCCATTTCTTCCTCCATTGGTGGTTTCTTTCATAAGCCAATCAATCACCAGAATAAACAGAAATGGGGACAGCAAACAACCCTGCCTAACACCAGTCTTGATATCAAAGCTGTCAGTAAGCTCACCATCGTGTACGACTCTGCAACTTGTCCCCTCGTACATGCTCTTGATAAGATTCACCATCTTCTCTGGGATTCCATAATGTCTCAATATTCTCCACAGCGTTTCTCTATCGATGCTATCAAAGGCCTTCTCGTAGTCAAGGAAGTTCACTATCAGTTGGGAGTTCCATTCTAGCGACTGCTCTACTATAATTCTCAGCGTGGCGATCTGGTCGGTGGTTGATCAATTACTCCTGAAACCAGCTTGCTCCTCACGAAGTTTTGGGTCTGTTGCATTCTGTATTCGCTTGAGAATAATCCGATTGAAAACCTTTCCTGGGATGGAGAGAAGTGTGATTCCTCTGTAGTTACTACAATTGCTGAGGTCCCCTTTTTTTGGAAGCTTCACGAGGTGTCCCTCCTTCCAGTCCTTCGGAAACTTGCCTCCGATCCAAATCCTCGAGAATAGTGAGTGCAGACCCTCTGCAGCCCCAGCAGCATCTGCCTTCAGCGCCTCTGGTGGGATCTGGTCTGGTCCAGCTGCCTTGCCTCGATTTAACTGCTTTATGGCATCATTAATCTCTGCTTTAGTCGGAGGGTCGCAACTGATCGGTAAATCATTTCTTGCGGGTAGAATGTCGGGTGGGTTGCTTGGTGGAGGTCTGTTCAAGAGGCTACTAAAATGTTCTATCCATCTTTTTGCCTGAGCTTCCTTTCCAAAAATAGCCTGCCTGTTGTAATCCTTGACAGGAACTTCCGGTTTTCCATATTTTCCAGCAAGAGTCTTTGTAGTCTGGTAGAGGATCCTCGTGTGTCCTCCTGTTGCTGCCTTCTCTGCTTTCTCTGCTAACATTCCTATGAACTCCTCTTTGTCTTTTTTAATTGATTTTTTGACCTCTTTAGCTGATGCTCGGTACTCTTCCTGGTTACCAACTCTTGAGCTTCTTGTACGACTTGCATTTACCTGTTCTTTTAGGTCTCTTCTTATCCTTATCAAGTCCAGTGATTTTTGACTGATCCATTCCTTGTGTTCCACTTTCTTTTCCCCAAGAACATCCTGGCATGTCGATGTAAATACTCCTTTTACCTTAGCCCAGTGAGTCTCCAAATCTACTGTCTCTTCGAGGTCAACAAGGGGTTTGAATCTATTCCTCAGTGTCAGCTGGAACTCTTCCTTCTTGTCTCCATCCAGAAGGCTCACTTGAAACTTTCTCCTCTTTGTTCCTGCTCTGGTACCTTGTTTCTTGAGGCGGAGTTTGAGTCTTGCCAGCAGCATGTGATGGTCAGATCCAACATCAGCTCCTCTCTGTACTATGACATCCTCCAGTGAGCGTCTGAATCGTCGGGTGATGCAAAAGTGGTCAATCTGGTTTTCAGTTACTCCATCCGGTGAAATCCAAGTGGCCTTATGGATCCTCTTGTGTGGGAATACTGAACCTCCAATCACATAGCTGTTAAATGCGCAGAAACTTGCAAACCGCTCTCCATTCTCATTCATTTGTCCCAAACCATTGCACCCTATAATGTCCTCATACCCTGTATTGTCCTGTCCTATCTTGGCATTGGCGTCTCCCATTATAATGTTTACATCTTTTCTTGGCAATGTGTCAACTATTTCCTGAAGCTGGTTGTAGAAATCGTCCTTGTCCTCATCGGTTGCTTCATTTGTTGGGGCGTATATCTGCACAATGTTCATGTTGATGTTCTTGTTCTTTGTAGTAAATGATGCCAATATAATTCTCCTTCCATAGGGTTCCCATCCCCTCAGTGACCTCTGGGCGTGCTTGCTCAAGATGATCGCTACCCCTTCTGTATGCTTTTTGTCCTCCCTTCCAGAATACAAAATCTTTTCCCCAGAATTAAGTTGTTTCAGTCCGGACTGTATCCAGCGGGTCTCGCTAACTCCAAGTATGTGCAGTCTGTATCGCCTCATCTCCATTGTAACCTGGGCACTCTTTCCTGCTTCATACATGGAGCGGACATTCCACGACGCAATCCGGAGTGACTTGTTTGATGAAGGAGCAGTCGGGCCAGTGGAGTCCTTTCGGCTTTGTCCATTGTCCTTCATTGAATCTACAGGTGCAGATGCTCCCCCTTCTCCCAAGATAAAAGACTGATTTAAAGTATTTGCTTGTGTTTCTGTAACTGGTTTATTTTTACAGGGTGGGTAGTTGGCCCACCGCCAACTGGCTCTTCTCGGGAGACCAGGACCTTTGCACCTTTAGTCGCCTCTTACGACACGCAGTATCACGTCAGATGTATTCTTTGCTGTCCCTCTTCTGCATGAGGGCCCCGCATCTGCACGGGCGTCATTTAACCTTGATGAACAGGAATTAAAATAGAGGGCCTGATCAGTTAACATAATTATAGTCAAGTCATTTTAGGATCATGGGGCCATACGTGGCATTAAAATCTGTTGATAAATCAGCTGTCATCTTCAAAAGGTTAGTATGATAGTTTTATAATTAGAATCCTTAAATGCAGTCTAAACAACATAAACTTCTTAATCAATTTTATCACACAATATCACATGATATTTTAATGACGTTGCATACTTTATGATGTATTTGTTGAACAGTAGATCAGTTTCAGTTCCAGAAGTTGGTATTGAGCTTAATATTTTTATTTTCTCATAGGTGGGAGTTCATGAAAAGGTAGTTGAGTAAAACATGTCATATTTTATCTGTAAATGTAAGGTGCACATCTGACTGCAACTGTCACCGTTGCCTCTTTATTGAGGAGAGATTGCAGAGTTTCCTTTCCCATGGCTCCGTTGATAATTTGCCCCCCACCTAGTGGTATGAGTGGTAGATGTACTAGGTCTTGCACCTAACTTCACTCTTTTAATAATATTTGATGTTTTGCAGTCATCTGATATTTACCTCAGACCCGTGGTGTTTGGACGTATAGTCTTTGCATTTGTTTTGAGACAATCATGATATGAAAGGGTTTATATAAACATATCCAGGTTTTGCTTGATATCTCCATATTTACATTTTAATTAAAGGTTCAAGTTAGATAAAACATTTTTATGGTGGTTAATGAGCAGAATGCAACTGGTGATTTAAAAAATTTTTTTTTTCATTTCTCATGGAAAAGATTTAATAAGTCAAGTTCATCAAACTTTGTCTTGTCACGCTAACATAAAACGAATCACTTATTTTTAAAGTGGCACCTAAGAGAGTTCTATTCAAGTCGAGATCAGGCTTCACAGTGGTTGATGCTGAGTAGCTGGAACATCATTGCATTTCCACACGACTGTCACAAGCATGTAAGAAATCATTTCTGTGGGTGTACTTATGGAAAGTTATAGCTTTAATATACTTGCAGTGGCTTATTTTGATTTAAAAGTAAATTGCTAAGCAAGGCCGTTGATCTACATCAGTTTCTGACTGCTCATTGACCATCTGCATTTGTGAGCAAATTTTTAAAAACGTCACTTTTTGTGGGGGGGAGTACCACATTGTAACTGTCTTTCTGTGCTTAAATATTTTCCTGAACTTGTGCAGGTTGCTGCTCAAAGGTCCAAAACCAAGTCCTGAATACATTTTTTTCTCTTTCATTTCATAGCTAAATTTATTTAGCGTCAATAAAGTCTTTTGCTTATGTGATAGTAAGTTTCTGGAAAAGAGCAGTTGTTTTCTTTGGGATTTGCATATGTACAGTATTTCAGCATACATTGCCAGCTATAACACAACACAAAAAAACCCCAAACAAATGATATTAACATAATGCGTCTGTGTGTTTATATTTTGGTAAAAATGACACAAAGAACAATACTTCAGGTTTTCTGTATCCACAGCACAATTATATTCGTATTATCATTTTGTTAGCAGTTTTTCTGTTTAGCATGCTTGCTATTCTCCTACAACTGCTGTTCAATTGATTTTTTTTTACCCACAGATATTTGTAACAGGCACAGACATTGTCAAAATTTTGTCAATTTTGCTTCTTGTGAGAAAGTTAAAGACTTGAAACTGAAAGGTTATCAAACATTTTGTTTAGATTTTGTATAAAATAAAGTATAAATCACATTAAATTTAGTGTGATTAAACAATAAATCCCATTACTGAAATAGATTCATTCAAGCTCGGGATAGAAATATTCAGAGCAGTCTTACCTACAGGTGACACAGACAGCTGCTTTTGTTGTAATGTACTGCAGTCTGTAATTTTATGCATGAGTTGATGGGCAGCTTGGTCCTGCCCCCCAAACTGGACCAAATCCATTCAGCATTAGACCAATATACATATATTAGGTAAATTTGGTTCAGACTGGTTTGAAGGTATCCGGGTTAGGCTACCTTGGCACATGGTCAGCCATCCAAAGTTTTAGGTATATAAATACATGTAGGGAGGTAAATTGTCCATTCCCTATACTCACCATATCATCTTTCACCAAGTAGATCTCAGCAGATGAATGATCTCGGGTTTGCTGGTTTAATTTATTGGTTCACTTTTAGCCAGTACTATAAGAGATTGTTGTTTGATATTCAGGTTACAGTACTTGATTAAGTCTTTCTTGAGATGATTATTTTTTATTCTTCTTTGCATACATGAGAATCTGTTATTGTATGCAAGCATAACATCTTCAAAATTTGACATTATACATTTGTGATTTCTTATTCAGAAATGTAAATCTGAACCCAAATATGCTTAACGAGTACAGTACAATTCTATTCCTTCCAAAGTTCCTGTAGTGGAAAAGGGTCAGATGAAATGTTCATTTTGGTTGGAACAAGTTTCAAAAGTCAAAATATTTTTGTTTTTAAATATAAATAAAACATCCGGAGAAAATGTATTTTGAAAAAAAAAAAAAAAGCAAACAAACAAAAGAACTGACACAAATATTTCATGAATATTGTGGTGTCACAGCACAAATATTTCCCATGAGGTATGAATGGATGTTTGCAAGAGTGAACTGGAGAGGCTGTACAAAGGAGTTTGTAGTGTAATGATTGATACATTGTTATGAAACTCTTTTGGCAGCACACACATTGTAAGACTGGCAGACTGCTGTGGATTAAGTACAGTTGTGCTATTATGCCAGTAACCACTGTGGCAAATGCATGACAGTTTGAAAATTTTTTTATCGTTTTCGAAATACCATAAAATCAAGGACATATTGCATATTACGATATGAGATAGCTGTTGTTGAGGAAGCACTTGTTGTATGCATTGACATCATTTGAGGTTCACTTTAGTGCATCATAACTATTGGAATCTCTTTATAAATCTGTTTTTTTCCAGGTTCATGCTAATCCACAATCATGAAAACCACCACTGCTTCACGTTAAAAGCTTTACCAAGCCATGAATGTGTTAGAACCCTGTCACCCCACCTTTACATGGAAACCTCAGGATATTATGCTTACAAGTCAAATGTGTAATCTTTTCATTTACAGTGGCATATTGAAGATGTAATAAACAGAATACCATGTATGCCTGCAAATAATTTTGCTGTATGTTGAAAGGTGTTTTTGTGAGTATTTTGTGATATCTTCGATTTTTTACACTTTTTTTTTTTCACCAATTGTTTTTGTGGTCAATGTTGGGTGTGATTTTAGGTTCATGTGTATTTTGTAAACTGAATTTTTTGTTCATTTGCTTTTTGCTTGCAACCTTTATGTAATGTTTTGATGCATTACATATTTTGTCAGTCCAATATCATTGGATAAGATACAAGACTTCATATAGAAATAAAAAATACCATGAACAGTTCAGAATGGTGAGTCTGATATCGGCAGCACAGAGACAGGCCAGTATCTAATATTGTAATATTGGGTCTGGGAGTGTCACAAGATATGGCTTGGTTGTGACACAGAAGTTGATGTTTCAGGTTACTGGAGTGGTACTTCAGAAAGCATTATGAGTAGACAAAGACGAGAGAGAAAATACAGGGTTTTCTAGTGTTACTTGGGGCATTTTTTTTTTCATGTGTGTAAATTTGGATATCCTACATCGCCACCGTTCCATTAGGCTGTCGTAACTGAACAACTCAAAAAATCGATTTTTGTATTTGTTCAACTACATTCAAAGCCACATGGAATGATCTTGGCCCTGGACTCCTAAGCTGAAAAATAATCAAATAGCAAACTTTCAAAAAAGAGATCATCACTAGACCAGTTAAGCTAAAAATGAAACGGCATTTTGCTTCTCCTGAAAAGTAGTCAAAACCAGGTACTACAGTTTTAAGGACAGGTGATGACATGTAGTTCGAAGCTTTCCATTGTATGTAGTAAGACTGAGACAGGTAATTTCCAACAGCTTTCATTCACTTCAACATCTGCAGAGTAATGTATTTACATGTATATAATATGGGCTCTTCAATCTACGTACATGTACATTGTAGTGGAAAGTATGTGCATGTAATCCATTTTCTGTTTGAACATGGTATTGCATGCTGCAGAGTCTTGCATTATTTCTTTCAGGTTAGGTTGAAAATAGATCTAGATAAAATTAATATTGCTTTAATACATCAATACTGACAATTTCAAATCCTTCTGTCTGAGAAGGTAGATTTAATTAGCAATGTCACATTTTACAAAATGTTTGTTATTTTTAAAAATTGTTTGCATTTATTACTTTAATGTTTACATTTGTGTGAAGTTACATTTTAGGTTTAGTATGTAGATGCTTTGTAGAATTGGCAGTTTACTGTAGATAGAATTTAATCCACTATTTTAAACTTTTATTCTGAATATTTATTAGAGGTCTGTATACATGTATTCCTTTCATGGTATATTATACATACATATGTATATAGTAAGGTTTTTCTAAATTGATATTAATAATTTGAAGAGATGATCCAAATTGAGAGGAAATCTACTTCAATGAAAGTAGAGAATAATGATATCTGTTTTGTTATATTTTAAGATTGTGATAACAGTCCTGTGCCGTACATAAGACATTTAGGATATTTGCAGCCCAGGACTTGCATATCCATTCCTTTGCTTTGGTCTCATTATTGGTTTTTTAAAGAGATACTTGTTCAAAGTTTTGTTTGTGAAAGTGTTCCTTTTTTTTTTTGTCATTATTGTTATGGGAAGGGCGGGGCACAGTAAAAGGACAGAAATATTTTGAGCCCATGAACAGAGAAGCCACTGCCAGGTTAGGCAGTTTTGACCCAGATGACACATTCAGTTTAGTTGTATTTATTTTAGCAAGACCAGTAATTTTATTCTAGCCAGCAATTTGACAGTACCCAAGAATGTTTGAAATTGTCGCCAAAAAGAAGGAGGGTGGGGGGTAGATTCTTACTTAACGCTGTAATTGTGACGTGTTATAATTTGTTTTGTTTGGTAGTTTGTGAAAATGCGAATTTCTTTGTCTTGATTTTCTAGGCTGAACAGCGAAGTTTAGGAAGGAAAGAGATGCAGTTAGGAAGCAGATGTCTCAGGACGTTAAAATAATAGGATATGAATCCATCTTTAGTCTTTGCTTATGAAAAAATCAGCTTAGTCAAGCATCCTCACACTATTTTCTGATAGGAATCACTTCTTACAGTTTTTGAGTTAGCAGTGTTTTTCTGTTTTATACATTTCTGTAGATGTGTTGCTTGCTGTTGATCAAAATTATGATTATAAAAGTTGATATTTCCAGTTTTTTGTTGTAAATGTGGTAGGGGAAAAGGGATGCATACACATCTATGGCAGCATTAATATTCATTACAGGGCTTTTAGTTCAGCGTATTTAATTTCCATCAAAAGTCAAGGAGATTTTTATATAATTTTTATTTTGTTGTAAGATGAATGTGTTATGTGACTAGAAGTGGATTAGACAACCTTAATTATTCCATTAGATAGAAAATGGACATTCTTGTGATCATGTTGTTGGTCATGGGTATTCATAGGCCTACATATGATACATTTATATCAGTTTTTAGAATAGTTTGATCAAATTTACAACTGATTTTATTCCCATTCCCAGTTTAATTTTAATTCCTCTGTCCCAAATCTTTCTCTCTCTCTTTTTTTCTTTAGTACTGTTTACTCTGTTAAAAAGATAACATGAAGAAGAAAAAATAACACAATGTTTGCAGTTTTCATTGATGAGTTTGGCTTTCAGTTTATTTCATTATGATTTCTGAGTCGTTAGTAGACATTTTTGTTGCTTGTTTAATTGTTTTAAGTTCTGTAGCTCTGTTTTTCCTGAAATTGTGGCTTGTTGAATAAATAAACGCAATGATGTTTGCATCTAAAGTTGTTGATTTGACAGCTTACTTTCTGGGTGACGGGATAGATTTTTTTTTTTTTTTATGTGGATTTGGACTGATTGCCAGCAAGAAAAATTTTCGGTACTGGTTACTGAGGAGCACTTACAAAATGCATGGTAACGTGAATTTAAATGCCTTTTGTTTATATTGCGCAATCGATCCAAGGATTTGTTGTCTAGCTTCTGGGTGTCGGAGTCGTTAATAACCAGCGGAATGAGTGTCACCAAGAAGAGATCAGGAGTGTCTCTGCGAATGTTGGCGTGCATGGTATAGGGATTGTGAAAGAACAAGTGAAGTTACGGCACAGAAGTTAAGTAATTAAGCGCAAAGCGACTTCGTTTACCTTCACTAAGGCAGTGCTGGTGTCAGACAACTCTGGCTAACAATTTGCTACTAGTACTACAGTATGAGTCATTGACAAGGGATTTCAATAACGTAAAATTTATTTAAAAAATAAAAGTGAGAGATAGTGGTCTTAAAAGTGTATATGATCATTAAACTTGCAGTGCCTACATCGTGAATGTTATACATGTACTAGTAGACAGTAGTTGCTCTGCAAAGGAAGGGGGATAAGCAAAGTCCATACTTGATGGATAATGAAAACCAGCCAGTGGATTGACAAAAGTCAGTATACATGATTGTATTGTAATTACTACAGTGTAAATCCATGTATGGAGGTCCACAACCTCCTCGATTGGCCGCAGGTGTCTCTCAAGGGGAAAAGTTAATGTGGCATAAAATAATTGGGGAAATAAACGAATCCATTTTGACGTTTCGAAATGCGTAAAGGTTTTAAACGATTTTCTATGAAGCGTAATTCAGATCGATTTTAATATGGACAGCTGGAACATTTGAGAGTTCTTCTTATGGTTTACTGTAGGCAAATTAAGCAGTGAATTGTTGCATTATGCCTTTAGTTGTGCTTTAAATAATTATGTTTCTGGTTCACGCAGTATCGTACAAATCAGTTCTGTCGTGTCCTGTGTGACGTAATACATGTAACTACAAATAGGTTAAGGGGCATTTCAAACATGGGAGCATCTCGGTTTCTTCCGCTCAAGGTTTAAATTATAATACATGTAATCCCAATGAGGATAACAACACTTTTTCAAATGCACAACACTTTTTCAATCAAATGCACTCACATTAAATTGGCTGTCTCTCTCTTTCTTTCTTTCTTTCTCTTTCTCTCTCTCTCTCTCTCTCTCACACACACGCAGAATACTTCGTGCTTTTCACACTCTAATTATGCACAGGAAAATTGTTTTGTGTGGATCTAGAAAAAGTTTTGTAAACGGGTACATGTATAAGGTTTATACATCAATTTGTAGATTTTAAGAAAGGGGGGTTGGGAGCAAAATGGAGCGTACTTACTATTGCCATATTTTGACTTGACTTGAGTGGCTCCCAAAAAGATGGCCTCAAGTGGTATGATTGTATTTTTTATATATATATCTACTGCTGCACGCCCACATGTGATAAATTTGATCTCAGGCTCGAGAATACTTCAGAGGGCAGAGGAAATGCGTAGCTTGAAATGTTCTTCTACAACAGTTGAGTAAAGGGTAAGTGCAGCTCACATGGCGAGATGTGCGTCGATCATGTTCTCATTGAAATTGAATAGAAATGTGTGCATATACATGCATACTGGCAATACAATATTGGCCCATTCCATGAAATGCCAACCAGTATAAATTGAGTAAAGGGTAAGTGTAGCTCACATGGCGAGATGTGCGTCATGTTCTCATTGAAATTGAATAGAAATGTGTGCATATGCATGTATACTGGCAATACAGTATTGGCCCATTCCATGAAATGTCAACCATTATGAGGAAATATGGAACTTAAAATATCGAATAAAATATCCTTGGTTTAAGTTCTAAAATGGTTTATTGACAAGAAAATCTCACCTGAGGAAGAAGACAATCTGGATTTCATAGTTTTACCGCATGTTTTCTAAGAACAATATTTCATACTGAGAAGCAAAAAATCATGATTATAATGTATAATTTTCAGTTTTATGTTTAATATTAAAATATCAATTACTTGACGTAATTAATTTTTTTGTTCTTTCTTATATTGTGGTGACATTTTAACAATGTAAAAATAACAGGAAAATTCTATTACTATTACTGACACATTTTGTCTAGATAGAATCCAATAGACATTGGTTCTGTGTAATACATGTCACACTTTACATCATAACATAAAGTTTTTCTCTAGCAATAAATGTTTGAGACAGATCATAACCAATTACAAAACAAACATAATTTATTATTAAACATTCAAGCTCAAATCAAAAACTTATTCCTGCTTGAAAAGTGAAAAATGTAACATGTCACACACAATAAAAAAATGTAGCACGTCACGCCATTTTTTTGCCTTTATCATCTAAAAATTTGAGAGTTGTGAGATACGGAATTCGCTACTTTCAAAGTCAAAGCCGTCATTTTGCAAGAATTATTTAAAAATTTAGATGAAGTTTCACAGAAATTCCAGAAAATGTTACATAAACTAGAAAACCACTTTTAGTGATTACCCCACGCCATGCCAAGTTAAGCACTATGTTGACTTAGATCTTACCTTTAATTTTTTTTATTAAAGACAGAAACTTGTCAAGTGAAGTGACTTTTTCTTTTTTTTGGGGGGGGGGGGCAAAAAGGTTTAAATGATGAATATATCATTTTAATGATTCATTTAGGAAACTAGCAAGGTGAAAAACTGGTCTTCAGGGGGGTCTTAATTCACACCGTCACCTGGAGTGGGCATATTTATCCACCCAACAAAGAAAACGAAGGGGGGGGGGGGGAGTGCCCAAGGTGTTTGTCTTTTTCACCTCTCACGTTCAGTTTCGAACGTAATCGACGTTACTGGATTTGTCTTGTAGTCGAGAATAACATTTTTGATGTAGGTTACACATTTCAATCAGGGAATGAACCAAAACAGTGATTCGGTCATGATTTCACGCAATGATGTGGGTCTACAACAATGAAAAGAAATAATTATATATTATATACAATTTCGTCCTTAAATTTATCCCTCCCCCCCCCCCCCCAAAAACACACGCACACATACACACAATCTGCAAAAGATTCAGTCTCTGGACAGTATTTCAGACACATGCAGTATAATTTGGGGCGTTCAGTTTACCGGGTACTGATATCCACCCAGCCCGCATTTCCATTAATTTGTGACCACTGTGCCATCACCAATCACTGACAACTGAGCAAGCCAAACATTATTGGGAGTTTTAAAGACCCATTTGCTTTTTTACATTTTCCCTCAGTTTTAGTGGGCAAAGGGGGGTTTGTGGTGATCACATTCAGTTTAGCGTAATACCTGTAGGCTACAGCCTAAATTTGGGCCACGTCATTGTCATTAGGTGTATTAGTATAATTCAGTGTAATGAGAGGCAGAAGGTGGAAAATTTTGGAGATGCCAGTGAGATAATTTAGGTGGGGCCTGATGAGGAATAGACACTAAGTATCATATGTTTGACAGAACTACGATAAAAACAAAAGCCAGACTTCTGACTTACTCTCCACAAACAGTAGATATTTTCTCTGAAGTTTAGCATGCTGATCGGCAGTTCTGGCACTATGTCGGATGCCGGTCACAAAGATGCCAGCGTAGATCTATTTTCCGTGGGACTAAAATATAAGGGCTCACCGAAGCGTCCTCTTGCTTGAGATTGCATTTCCGGGTGATGCACCATAGTACTTACTCTACCCTGAATGGCGAAGCTTAGCGCCGAGGGCTAATAGATCTAGTGTTCAGACAGTTATACGGATTAATGTATTATATTCACTGAGCAGGAAGAAAAATAGTGAATCACAGGACAGGTGCACTTCAGGTAAATAATTTCAGCCAATCAATCCTCATTCAGATTAATATTTAGGTTATTGTTCCCTGCACAGGTGAGTCAAAACTAAGCGCGCAGGTGGGCCCTTCCTTCCGCACCCTTGGGTTATCCGCCATCGTTGTCATTTCCGCATTCTGCAGGCTTTATTGACTTCTAAAGCCTTTCTTGAAATTTTAAAATAGTGTAACTGTAAGGACCCAGAGCCGCTGTTGCTTGTGGACATTGCAGCTCCATTGAACTGAATATTATCAAAACCTGGCAACTGTAAAAAGTATTATTGCAACCAACAAAGACACAACATCTTTAAGACACTAAAATAATGATTAATATCCCGGAGGAAACAACAGAAACAAGCGGCGTCAAGCCTCCAAATTTGCAGGCATCAAAACAAAGCTTATTATGAAATGGTTTTAGAACGTTCCCACACCCCTGCCCCCACTTCTTAAAAATGTTTACTTTGTTAAGTGTCCCTTACAAGTCCCTCGGGCATGAAGTGTGTGGACTGTGGATGGGAGCAAAGCCATCTAGATCTAGCAGCAGAAAAACAACAACAAATAAAAAAACAAAAACTTCTTGGAGAGCTAGAGAATTGTAGGCCTAGAGCTTTACTTGGTACTTCACTACTTGTCTTTCATAAAGTATAGCCTATTATAATTATATTGATAAAATTCTTTAATTAGCATTGTCAGTTTAAAAGTGAGTTTGCACTTTGGATGATCACCGGAATGGTGGTGGGTCCATTTTTTTGTGATGTGAAGAATTGAATATTTCATAAGTGGTTAGAGAGTATGTCACTTTGTGCAAGGACCAGCGAGATATATTATTATATCGAAGTGTTTATCCGTCGATACTGACGGATAAAATTTTCCCTAGGATTTTTTTTATCCGTCAACATAATTTCTGTATTTGCGAGTCATCTCCCCTGATTTGAGCCCTTTCTCCGTCTTCCTCCCCTGTTCCTTACGAGCGTACATCCCGACGCGATCAACGCTTATATTGGGCGAGTGTTGAAAACTACATGTATATTGAAATTGGAGAGACTTGGAATTTTATTGATTTAATGGATACACGAAGGTTCAGGTCTAATCCTTTGATATGGGTTTCTTGGTTTGGTCATACTTATTTAGTAAGACTTTTCTCACAAGTAGTCAGGGTTCTCAATAGCGTAGTTGTTAGCATCTCTGCCCGTCAGTCAAATGGCAGTGGTTCAATTCTCATCATCATTGCCTTTCTCACCCTGGATCAGGGTATAGGCCACCAACAAACACCTTCCATCCCTCTCTATCATGGGCCAGTCTCTTTACATTATTCCAAGTCTTTCCGCTTCGTTGCACATCATTTTCTCTGGCTCTTCTCCACGTTCCGCGCGGCCTTCCTCTTGATCTCTTGCCCTGGGGATTCCAATCCAATACCTTCTTCGTGATGCTGTTTCCTGGCCTCCTGAGAGTGTGGCCGATCCATCTCCATCGCCTCCTACCAATTTCCTCTCTGACTGGGTTCTGTCTTGTTCTTTTCCATACAATTTCATTGCTGACCTTGTCTGTCCATCTGATCTTAAGTAGCTTCCTCAAACATCTGTTGATGAAAACTTGGATTCTCTTTATGCAGGCCTGGGACGCATTCCAGGTCTCACATCAATTCTCAGCACAGCAGCTATTTTTTTTTTTTTTATTGTCACGTCTTTTTTATTAAGCATCAAATTTTGTTTTTAATCCAAGAACAATGACGGAAGAAATTCAGTTTTTTTGTTTTTTTTTTGTATTGACCTGCCAATTGGGGGTACAGTGGTTCGATTCTCAGCGGGGTAGGGTTTTTTTTTTTTTTTTCTTAAATAGAAGTCTCATCAGTAATCAATCTATTTGGTAATTTTTTAAAAATCCAATAACATTAGGAATACATCCAGTTTGCATGTTTGTTTGTTGTTATTGTTTGTCATTCGTTAATAGTGCCGATAGTGTTGCCGGGTAAACCCAAGTATCCGCCGATAATGTTGACAATAATCAGTGTCTTTGGTAATTTTTAAAAATCCAATAACATTAGGAATAAATCCAGTTTGCATGTTTGTTGTTATTGTTGTTTGTCATTCGTCAACAGTGGCGATAGTGTTGCCGTACAAACCTGGGCAATATCCGTCGATAATGTTGACGGATAAACCTGGGCAGTAGCCGTCGATAATGTTGACGGATAAACCTGCGCAGTATCCGTCGATAATGTTGACGGATAAGGGCAGCCTTATTATATAGGTACTTAACCCTTTGAACACTGGTCTCCCCTGTCCTTATGAACCCCTGACCCTGGTCCCCCTGCCCAAAATTGCCATTTTCATAGATCAGATAGCAATATAATGATGGAAACACACAACAAACACAACATTGATGGATAGGGAGCAAATGTGAGTATTATACTTATAGAATGTTTTTCTTACTTTTATAAATCTCCAGTACTGGGCCTTAGTATGCATTCTGTGCATTCATCATGAAAATTTCACAAAAAACATCTCCAAACTACGCGCCGGTTTCTAGTTTCTCTTTGTTTACAACTGGGGAAAAAAATGCGGTCAAACGCAACTTTTGGTGACGTAAGAGCACAAATATGTGGTGTTACCCTTCTGACCGCTGTACAGGTCAATAGTGTATTATCGCCGTAGAATTTGACCGGTGTACAGGGCAATAGTGTTCAAAGGGTTGAGATGCTAGATATATCTGCATCATTCTGACCTCACCTGCTGCGTGTTATCATCTGCAAGTGCAGTACAGCTTTCTTTTGATTCCCATCCTTAACCTTCAATCTTTCATTATTATCAAAGTTCTTTCCAGTGCACATGGAAATATAAACTTTTTTTTTTAAAGGAAGTAGCTTATAATGGAAGGTAAACTAATTTAAATGGTCCTACAATTAGTTGATACAGGGACAATATTTATGAACACATGTAACATAAAATGCAAGAATTTATGAAGGTCTGATTCGAGTTTCCTTGGTCAAAAAACTGTGTACATGTAAGAACATTTGTTAGACCTTAGCAAAAAGACACATCATAGCACAATATAAATCATGCAATAAGAAGTATATAGTATGCATGTCCAGCTGTAGGTAGTTTTTTTTTTTATGTAGATTTGTCTGTGATAGATTTTTTTATCATTTTCAAGAAAAAAGTTGTAAGAGCAGTTGTCTTTTCTCTCTAGTGGTGATCGTTGAACCGGACGTGAATATATCTTTGAAACACTTATAATGATATAAAGAGAGTATGAAATAGTCAGACTGGTAAGAGAGTGCAAAAAATTCCCACAAATGGGTCTTTTGACCGTTTGTTGGCACTGTGTTATTATCTATGTGTATGATGGCAGAGAAGGATCCTGAAAGATTTCTTATTGCCATCTTTGGAATATTTGAAGTGATTTATTTTAAGTTTGACCTTTGCCCACACTCTGTCATTTCCATGCTTGACATAGTTTCGTTAAACTGTATCTATAATAATGCATTAATCTGACAGTTTCGTTCATCTGATAGCAAGCTGTTACTGAGTTTGACTGTGGTTTTGCGTTCTTCTCTTTACTGGCTCTCTCCCAAGGGTTATTTTTTTATACATGAGGCTGCAATGTCCCATTGCCCTTCCCAAACTCTATATAAAATCCCTGTCTCACTTATCAAAAATATCAGTGAATTTTTATTATTTTAGAGATATTATTTCTCAATTTTTTAATTTTTGTTTAAACCTGGGGTGGAGTTCCATTTTTGAGGCACACAGCATGGACATTTCAAGAATGTGACTTTTGAAGCATTCAAGGCAGGGTTCGTAGGGGCAGAAACCTCCCTAGACAATTAATCCTGGAGACTGATGTGTTTACTTTTTATAGTTTCCACCTAGCTTGGCGATAATCACCCGGGACATGAAATAAGTGCCAAACTCAAGCCTCACATATAGCATGTACTCATTCCAAAATTCATTGTGATGATTTACAGTTTTATAATTTGTGTTGTTGTGTTTTTGTCATGTATGCATCTTATTGATCAATGTCTGTTGGTTGCAAGCTTCTTTGACTGCAAATTAGTGTCTGTCACCATCTGACCATTGCAGGCATGTGTGCAGGATTATACATTTTGGAAAGAAATTGAAATTTATGTGCAGAAAATAGATGTTTCCCTTTAATGATATTGTTGGTATATATATATAATATTCAGATTTAGAGTTCTGGTGGAAAGTAGTATGAGTATATATTTGCCCATATATATATCTTGATGATTATAATATCAGTGCCACATCCCAAAATCGAGAGTGGACAGACATAATGACTGCACAAAGAAAGCATGAAATCATGGCTCTAGAAGACATCAGTTTTTTTTTTTTTTTTTAGTTATCTCCTTAGTAGCACCAAAAAAAAAGGGGGGGGGGGAAGGGAGGGGAGATCGAGATAAAAAAACAACAACCAAGAAAAAGGAAAAAAACAACAAAGGGCAGTAATCAGTAGTAATAATGATATTTTGCCCTATTTCTTCCTTTTTTTTATTTCTTGAAATTCATCCTGTCAAGGCTTTAGAGTTGCAAATAAGAAGAAGATTCAGTCTTGTCATCAAGATAAAAACATGTGCAGTGGGCCTGGTACATGTAGTTGAAATCGATTCCATATTATCTCAGCTTTAAAGGAGAAGTTCACGTGTGTATTATGCCCCGTATAACTACGTTACGTTTTATTTCATCCAGGTAGGTTCTATTCTTTTGTGACCTATTTCCTTTTCTGCTTGTTTTTGTCTTTTCACGCTTCATGTTGTACGTGAACTAGGAGCAGCGTGGCATTTGTCACAGCGGCCTGCGAGGTATTGTAGGATTAACTTGATATATTACACGCCCAACGACAGGAAATGCTTAAATAATCCTTCTTCTTCCATACACACCCCTCCTCTTGGTATATTAATATACTTAAAAATCCTCGTCTGTTCTATGTCCGTTTAAATTGGCACAAGTTGCTCCGTTTCCCACATCCAGTCAGATTCGCTCAAAACGGGGAGATGCTGCTTTTATTTTTATTGTAAGCTAATGGTGCGGATCGCATATAATGCTGACACTTAGTAAGGATTACCCTGTAAACAGTCTAGTTACATGTTCTGGGCATGGGGGGGGGGGGGGGGTAATCACTGACCGGGGTAAAGAAAAAAGATTGTTGTGATGAAATATCCCAGCCAGCAACCCTACGGACGGAAAATCTGGCACGTAGAACTGATATCAAGTTTGTACATAGGAATGACATCATTCCTACGCAGATCTGCTGCATGGTTACGACATGGCACCGCCGTCAGCTTGATGTAGAGAACTGCTCACACAGTAATCCAACCAGTCCCACGGAAATCTGCGTCCGATTGACGTGGGGTAGCTTTCTGGAATCTACCATGGCACTGTGACAGCCTGCATTTAGTCGCTTTTTAAGTGGATTCCCATGCAGTTCACCGTAAACAAAAAATAACGAAATGAGTAGATCGTCATGGTGCTAACCTTTTGGCCTAAGTCAGACATAGGCCAAAACAGAATGTACCTGTTACGTCGTTGCCCTATCCATGGTGCATCTATTAATGTAAAAATCATTCAAAATTGCCAAGCCATTATCCTGAAAATAAAACTTTCTGTAATGGCCTAACTCATTCATAGACGTAGGCCATTTTGGTTATGGGGTTGTTTTGGCCTAAGTCTGACTGTATTGCAAAAGAATAAATAAGTTCTTTGCGATTTTCTCAGAAGTACAAAAAATGACTTAGGCCAAAAGGTCAGCACCACGACGATATATGGTATTTGGACGTGTGGCCAAATTGGGTTTTATTTGCGCAGTGAGCTGGGGAAAGTTCAAGGGTTGGGGCTATAGGTAGGATTACATTTTGTGGCCGGCCTCAATAATTTTTTCGTTGGCGAAATGACAGCAATAACATGTTTGAAAGTTGTCTGCAAATTTGACCACAGAAAGCCTGTTATGAGTGTGGTCCAGATAGCCTCTGCCTAATGATTCGCAGTAGTGAGTGTAACTGTAAAGCTCCACCAAAGTTTATATGATAAGCCAGGGAGGAAAAGGTCAACCTCTCATACTGCACTTGCACTGACATGGACATTTGAGATATGACTCGGTGCTGTAGTGCTGAATGTAAATCAATCTCCGAGGCCCCCAGAGAATCTTCGGTTATTTCATTATTTGATGTCGGCTTGTTATAAGGAGAGGAAATAAAAACGCATCGCATTACTAGAAAGCGAGGACATAAGGAATTATAAATTTACGATCCCTTTGGGTGATAGAGTAGGCCGGTAGGATCGAGTAGTTCTTGGAAATTGGATTTTTCTCATATTTTCAAGTCCCTGGTCCTATTGGGGGGTAGGATCGAGTACCTAGTCTTCTCGGATAAGGACGAAAAAATTCGGAGGGCCCGTGTGCACGTTGCGCACGTTAAAGATACCTTGGCAGTTGGAAATCGTAAAGAGCAGGCCGAAAGGCCGCTGCCCGGGCAAAATTGAAATTAATAGATTAAAATTTATCCATATCATCTCCCCCCCCCCCCCCCCCCCTGCCAGAACAAGAAATAATAAAACAAGTAAAGTGAGGTGTAAATGCCAAGGGCAGCGAACCTCCTAAAATAAAGACCTCAAATCAGTGATAGAGTAGGCTACGCGCAGATATCTATACATGTAGATGCGATGGCGAATAGGCCATGCAGAGAGGGCATCATAGTAATTTGGGCCTTTTGCATCAGAACATCTAAGCTTCTTATCACACCTTTAGAAGCATGCACGCACAATTGGAATGAGCGCTGAAGAAGTGTCAGGGATCACTCTGCTCCCATCCCGATGCTACACACGCATGAAAATGAATTGGCCTCGGCAGTATATTGCTTTACTTGATTTCCACCTTATCTTCACAGAATCTATAATAATACATGTATAAAGAATAATGAGAGAAAATCATTCCCGCCATTACGCTAGTCGGCTTATGAAACGTAGCCCGCATATAGCCTATTAATGTTCAAAAGCTCGCAAAATGGATCTCTTCCTGTGCCGAAAAGGTACAGTGGGCCTAAACTGGGTTGCTGTGTATACGCATTTGAATGGGAATACGCTAGGCATTACCGGCGAACGGTAGGAGTGGGAAATATGTTTTTTTGAAAACGTTAAACTTTCAATGAGCCTTAAGTGATGTGTGCTAGTTGGTCACTTTTGAAATAACACTAACCCCGGCCAGAATAACTGCTCGGCATATATTTTGTAAATTGCAACTTTCGGACAGGGAGCCCATATATCGGAGGATACAGATTTCTTTCAAATAAAACCTGCAAACGCCTCGGTCACCGGACGCAAGACACTCGCATAAAACGTCGGCGATAATCCATTAACAAATAACAAGCTCACTAACTAAGCTCACCCCCTGAACCCATTCGTTCTGGCATAATTATGCTGCCATTCTGCAGAGGCCCCCATTGAGATGCAATAAGGGTGTGTGGTGTAGGAGAAAACACATGAGGTCCAATCGCGATGTTCGGAGACCGTAACATGGACCCGTTGTCTTATTGTTCCCATTGATAAGGCTATTGATCTCTTTTGTCAAGGCATACAGGGGCGCTGCTGGCAACAGACCAGCAGTTTCCATCTGTCCAGCGGTAGAGACACAAAAATCACGGGAATACCGAGCTACGTATGACCGTTAACTTCAAGATTAAAACACACACACAAAAAAAAAACCACATTAAAATCTGCGGAGTCGGATGGAAGATCTGGGGAGGATGAACCAGTGAATTCAACTGTGCTTGAAGAACAAATACAGTTACCCACTGTATGTTATAAAATTGCTAATTCGACATGATTGCGATTTTGTTACGGTTGTTACAACTACAGTGTAGAAAAGCAGTAATATTTTGTTCCTGGTGACCTTTGCGTAAGTAATACTACATGTATTTAGATTTGGGACGATATGAATATGAGAAGGCATTTGTGTAACCGAATTCAACGTGTCTTATCCATCAAATTTTAGACTTTATTGCATTTGCGTAAATGTGAAAGAAAATGTGTTAACTCTCGTCACATTCATAGACTGCCATCTGTCTGCATACATGTACAGTATGTACCTAGTACAGTCGAAACGGTCTGTATATTGTTTTTGGTGATATGTCCTCAAAAAGTGTTATCATCAGCGCCAGAGCAATATTTACATTGATAGTTTCCTGTTGGTGCCAGCACAGTATCACAACGTGACCCAGGAAGAGGTCATCATTAGTGTTCCCCAGTCCCAGGAAGATCTGTGCGATGTGCTGGCCCGTCACACAAGGCTGTGGGGCTCAGATTACAGTGTCTGATTAAGGCCGTGCATTATGTCTTAATAAAGATATGGGCACACCCGGCCGTTCCTTGGAATTGAAGAAGGAAATTGTTTTGAGAAACTCAGAACCATGAAAGAATGGGATTGGAGGTTGAGTGGAGGAGGATGAAAGACGAATGACTGGGGACTGGAGTATTCACATGTTAAAGAGGTTGAAAACTTTGTGCATGTGGGTGGCGGAAGAAAAATAGTATCATTGCCTCTGCTGTGCCTGTTAACAAACAAACGTATGTATTTCTTGAGGAAACTTAGATCATTTAATGTAGATAAAACACTCATTCAGATGTTTTATAAATCAACTATCCAGAGTATCATTCTATTTTGTATTAGAGCCTGGTGAGGAAATGCAAAGGAGCAAGACAAGAACAAAATTAACAATTCTATGATGAAAAAAGCTTGCCATCTAACTAACAGTGAATACGTGAACTTTGATGAGTTATTTGTACATTCGTGCAAACAGAAACTAAAATTAGTTCTAAATGATTGCTCCCACCCCTTGTCCCAAAGAAATGGACGAATACTGTATTTAAAAACAAACAAAGAGCTCTATAGACGATCTTTTTTGCCATCCGCAATTCGAAGTAGCAGTGTTTAATGATGTAATATGCTGTTGTCAGTTTTTCCTAATGGATTGTTCTTACAGTGTGTGTGTGAGCAATGTTCTTACTTGTTGGTAATGTTGTGTGAGCAATGTGCGTGTGTGTGGTGTGCATTAAAGACTTGTAGGTCTTAGATATTATATTTGCTGTTGTACTGTTACTGATGCTGTGACAACAAATTTCCTGGAAACAGGATAATAAAGTCATATCTTATCTTATCTTATAAATTTATAATTTCATGTCAAAGCCACACTTGTCGGCCAACTTACCACTGTAATCTTAGCTCGTAAATGGTTTGGTACTTGTATTAAGTGTGCATACTTAAAAATGGTATGTAAGAGTTGAATGTCGGAGACCCAAGAAAGATCACAGTAACCTGTGTAAGAGTTAAATGACAGTTCAAGGTGACAGGAGACAAGACACAATAGTATGACACCACTTCATCCGGTAATTATTAAATTAATGATATCCATCTCATACACTTCACAATTTGTAATATCCGTATGTGAAAATGGGTCATCTTCAATAATCAGAAAATGATGTTACATTAAAATAACACGCACAAGAGAAGAGGGGGCGTAGGATGTGTAGGATATCCCCTGCATGTTTTATCAAGGAAGCTTTATTGCCCCCCAATGATTCTCTGTCATTAATGAAGGGGCGTAACAGAAAAGGAATAATTATTTCACTGAGAAGAGGTCTTCTTTTTAAGACGCTGGCAGTGCTAGGTATTTACACAAGGGATGTTTCGCTGTGAGGAATTGTTGATTTGCTTAGAAGGATTGGCCCAGCCCTTTCCAGAAATGTGCTGTACCTTTTTTATTGTGATTCTTGAATAATATAAAGTATAATGAAATCCTGGTTGATAGTCTTCTTTATCATATATCATATCACTTAGTTTGTGACAGAAGAACTCCAAAGTGCCATTTTTTGTTTTTTTCCCCAGAGCTCGTGGCTTGTATTCTATAGCTTACTGTCCAATTGATTCCATTTATCAGTTTGCATCAGTAAGATGAACCAGCCACATTTGGAGTCTAAATGGATGCTGTCTTTCATAAAGAGAGACTTGAATTATAGAAATGTTGTTTTTTTTTGTTTTTTTTTTCAGAAATGAAGGTCACTGCAATGCTTCTGCTTCAATTATCAGTGTACATTGTAGTGATAGTAGGGGTATTCTCACAAAGTATAGGTAAGTGATAGCATGACATATGTGTACATGACATATGTGTACATATGTATAACACTATAATGTGGCTCATGTGTGCTATAATTTTAATGTCTGTCCATATGTCATAGCACACACCTTTAACATTTGTTACTGTACCCGTTGAATACCGTTTTCCTTTTTATTTAACTTAATATCTTGATGCCGCTCACATCCCCATTTCTTTTTTAATGGTAGACAATACAAACACACATAGCATTCTTGCGTCACACTGTGTTGAAAATTAAGGATGACTCAGTATTGCGTATGAAAATTGCATTTTAAATTTTGGTGCATAATGTGTTTCCCTTTGTAGCAACTCTCCATGCTCTTCATGCTCATTCAAATCCTCATAGATCATTATCAGCAGTAATGCATCACGCAAATGGTATATATATATATGCCTGAAGCTCTCCCTCTCTCCCTTCACGCCTCCTCCCCTCCCTCTTTCTGTCCATATCTTTTGCTGTCCTACTCTCCCTCTCCCTGTCTCTCTCTCTCTCTCTGTTTTTTTGTTTTGTTCAGACAGGTTTTTAAATAAATCATCACAATAGAAATGCAGTCCATCTGTGTTTTTTCTTTTAATTCTCAATTGTATATGAAACAAAAACTTAATTATGTACATGTATGTTATCATTGAAATAAATGTCTTGTCCACAGAGGATGAATTTAGCAATCCCTGTACCAATGCTGGATCATGTGGAGAGTGCATCCGTATCTCACCTAAATGTGCTTGGTGTGGAGCTGAGGTAAAATATTGTGTTACTAACCAGGTTGTTAAGTGTTAATATTAAATGTATAGAAATGCTGGCTTGAATCGGTTGGACTGATGGTAAACAAAGTGTATTAAGGATTATGAGAGTCAAAAGAAGTGTTTGATTTGGTTCGGTGAATTACCTGCTAAGGATGAAGACTGTATTGTGCATGGTGTCTAAAAAAATGTATACACACTTTGAATATTTATTAATACAGTGTCAGTTAAGATGTATCCAAGATTTATAACTCACATTAAAGAGGACAGATGTGTAGTCACTGAGTTATCGCATGCATCCAAGCTGATGGCTGTTTTGGGCCAGACTATGTTGTCAGTGCAGTTCAGTAGAGTTACAAATATTAACTGGTTCATATGTGCAAACAGACTTTTTTGTTGTTTTTTTAAACACCCCATATTGTTAATTGAATATTGTTGATTACAGTATTGATATTAGACGTCAGACCCAATCTATCCAGGGTTAAGGACATAATTTCTTATCAATGAAGTTGCAGTACTGTATTGTCATTGCTTCAACTCAAAGATACTGCATTTGTAGACAATATGATACTAGCTATTAGCTCTTATTGATTGAATTTACCTAGTACCTGGCGTATGTTATTGAACAGACATGAGTAATTGAGGAATCAGCTACTTTATGTACTGAATACCTGTTGTAACACTGTCATATGCTTTAAACACTTTTAATTTTTCTCAAGCTTTGATTACAATAGTGGTTAACTTGTTTGTCCTACAAGAAAAAAGAAAATTAAATTTCATGAAATTCCACATTTCTGAAGTAGGAGACAATAGAAAGAAAACATTTTACATGTAATTTTTTGGTGCTGCATTAAAAAATGCATAGTTTACTAGGATTATGCCAGGCATGCTGTATGCTATTTAAAAAAAAAACATTGCAAGACATGCATGTTATATTTAAAATTCCATAGTTGCTGAGTTTTGGTATAGCCAGCAGCTAGTAGGGGGAATTAGGATATAATTGTGCAAATTAATGAAGAAAGCACCAAATTTGGCACAGACGATGCTAAAGCCACCAGGAACAAATGTTGCTAAAGAACCACTCTGGCAAATTTACCGAAACATGATTTTGAGGACCCTAAATATTTCCCTATATAAACTATATTAAAATCAGGGGACATAACTGCAGAAATAGCGTTGAGACTGGTATTTTGTGTTATGAATATGTTTGTTTCGCGAGGCCACAAAAACCTAAATAATCGAGGTTTTCTTTAAAGAAATTGATATTATGAAAGAGGATTGGTAAATCTGTAAAGATTTTGAAAGATTTTGAAAAAGAAATGGATTTTGAAAACGAAACGCATCAATTAATTTGCTCCCACATTAATCTCGGTCAGCCTGTGTGTGTGTGTGTGTGTGTTTCTTCGACTCTCTCTCTTTCACCCTACCCCTTCTCTTTCTGTTTCTCCCCAACCCCACCCCTTTCCGTCTCTGTCCATCTTTTTGTCTCTCTCCTCCCCCTCCCCCACCCCTTTCCAGCTCTTTCTTTTTGTCTCCCTTCTCTCTCTCTCTGTCTCCCTCATTCTCTTCCTCCTCCTCCTGTCTCCCTCTCTGTGTGTCTCTCTCTTTGTGTCTCTTTCTCTGTTTGTTTCCCTCTGTCTGCCCTCCCCCTCCCCGTCTTTTCCTTTCTCTCCCCCGACTGTGTGTCTGTTTGTGTTTCTCTTTCTACGTTTTCTTCTCCCTCTCGCTCTGTCTCTTCCTTCATCTCTGTATGTGTGTGTGTGTGTGTGGGGGAGGGGGGAGTATCTCTCCACGGTCTCTCCCGTTCTCTCTATCTCTTAGTCTCTCCCATTCTCTTCACCTTCTGTATGCGTGTTGTTTTTGCTTGTATCCTTGCTCGCTCTGTGTGTGTGTGTCTCTCTCTTTGCCTATCTTTCTCTCTACCTGTGTGGGACAAGGTGGTCTAGAGGCAAGGTGCTCGCCTCTCATGCCAAGGGTCCCGGGTTCAAAACCCGGCTGGTGCAGGCATGTTGGAAGTTTGGGATTTTTCTCATATTTTCGTGTCCCTGATCCTACTGGGGGGGTAGGATCGAGTACCTAGACTTCTCGGATAAGGACGAAAAAATTCGGAGGGCCCGTGTGCACGTTGCTCACGTTAAAGATACCTTGGCAGTTGGAAATCGTAATGAGCAGGCCGAACAGGCCGCTGCCCGGGCAAAATTAAATAAAAATTCATCCCTACCATTCCCTCCCCTCCCACAAAAAAAAAACCGCCGATCGGCGCTGCACTGTGGCGACGACGTGCCTGCTCCAGTTGTAACTGGGCTGCAATGGCACAAAGGCAAATTTCCCAAATGGGATTAAAGAGTTATACAATTTATACAAATACAAAATACAAATAAATGTGTAATGTGTGTGTGTGTCTCTCTCTTTCTTTTTGTCGGTCTCTTCCCCCAGCTCTCTGTCTTTTTCTTTATCTATGTGTCTTTTTTTCTTTCTGTCTCTGGATGCCTTTTCCCTCCCTGTCTCCTTCTCTCTCTGTCTTTTCCCCCCGCTCTCTGGTCTCTGACTCTGCTTTTCCCCTTCTCTCTTTGCGCCTGTCTCTCTCTGTCTATTTTCCCATTTTCTCTGTGCCTCTGTCTCTCTCTCTCTCTGCCTTTTCCCTCTGCTCTCTGTCTTTTCTCCCTTTGCCTCTGTGTCTTTTCCCCCTGCTCTGTCTCTCTGTCTCTTCCCCCCTTCTCTCTGTGTTTCTGTCTCTTTGTATTTTGCCCCTTTCTCGTCTGTGTCTCTGTGTTGTTTTTTTCTCCTTCTCTCTGTCTTTTTTCCCTGCTCTCCGTGTCTGTGTCTGTTTCTGTCTATTTCCCCTCCTCTTTCTCTCTCTCTCTCTGTCTCTCTCTCTCTCTGTCTCTCTCTCTCTCTCTCTCTCTCTCTCTCTCTCTCTCTCTCTCTCTCTCTCTCTCTCTCTGGTCACCTGTGACCTCTCCTGGCCTCGCTTCCTCTCTCGCTCTCCCCTCCTCCTTCCTCAAAGTAGTCGCTATTTTTCCAGTTTACTTAATGCGTATCAACGCTTTTCCGTGGTCCTACCGCTTTCTCTCTGCTATAATACAAGTGTCTGGCTGTTCTGCCCGGCTATCTGGACCAGGAATATGGAAGGATAACAATAACACGGACTGTGATGGTCCTGAAGTTGTTTTTTTTTTGTTGTTGTTGTTTTTTTTATACAAATGCTGTCCAGAATTTCCCAGAAAGTATTTTCTGGCGAAATGTGGCCGGAAACAGCACATTAGTATCACCGATCGGTCAGTGATGTTTCTGTCATGGCTTTGGCTGCTTCTGCAGTCCGCAACAACATTTTTTTTATCGGCTTCCTTTTGAAGATTGGTAGAAAATGATGCATTAGCTAGAACATCGGACCATAAATTGAAATGGCATTCATCGACAACTTTTTTTACCAAACATCAATGCAAGAAGTCTGCAGAATGTTATTTTTCATTTCCTATGTTGATTTTTCTTTCATAGACATGGCATTAGTAGTAAACAGTGATGCTTCCTTCGCGGATCATTCATGGTGATGCGTCTCTGCCATAGTCACTGGTCAATGAACCCCTGGCACAGAATTCTTCCTATTGCTTCAAGTCTGCGGACATTCTCATAAATTTCATCTCCAGCTGTTTCACTAGTAATAGTATCGGAGTTAGTTAGAACGGGACTATTGACCTCCTGCACAAGGTTTCTGAAAGCTACCTCTATATGCCATATGAAGAAATGTTGTGATAAGAAAACCAAAAATCTAAAGACGTCGTCGTAGCGTAGTGCTATTTGGTCGCATCTTTCAACTGTGCTCAAAATAAATGAAAACGAATACATGTATTTACGATAATTCCAAGATAGAAGCGAACATCACTTTCCGCCATAGAAATATACACAAAAATTGTGGATAATTCATACTATTCCATCTTGTAAACAGAACAAAACTTAGGGAACACCGCTTACAAGAAATCAAAAGTTCCCGCCGCATCCCGAGTTGGGAGGTGAGAAACAAAAATTTATTACCTCCGACCCGTCACTGACACAGAGAATCCTTTCATTCGCTCTCCGGAGATGGGTATTAAGTTACACAGTGAACAGAACAAATTGCTCGCATTTTAGTACGGTGTTGGGGGGACTTTTTTCACCCAGATTATAATTTTCATAACTTTGAAGGCTTATATCTCAGCTCCTAGGCACACCACAGAGTGGTTCTATAGCAAATTTTGAAGCTCCAGTCATGCTGCATCAACTGTAGAAATTTCATGCTTTCTTCATTTATTTGCACAATTCAGGGTTTTCATGCTAATTCCCTCTGCTAAGCATTACAAAATCAAATCTAAGCTAGAAGTGAATGCACTGGTAATCAGACATTATAGCAAGAAATGCTAAAAGTAGTAAAGGTAATTGGATATAATGCAAGCAGGGTAACACTGTAGTTTTTCATGTTTCATGTTTCGCCTAGCGTGTTGAGAGGGGCGTGGCAAGATGTGATATCTTGGCCAACCTGAAGAAAAGATGTCCGGAAAGGGATATATCTAATCCAAAATCCAGCATCAAAATCCCCAAGGTAAGTGCCATTCCTTCTGATGTTAAAAGTTCAGTGCTTGGGAGAAGCTGTCTTTGGTTCCATAAGGTTGAGGCTGTGGGAAGTTGGAGGTATAGGAAGATTATCTTCATTTTCTGTTAGCACATTATCACTGTGTTCCAGTCCTCTCTTCCATGTGTGACAGTGTGTGCAAACATAAATTATATGCAAGCATTATACTCTGAATAGCAAGGCTGTATATATGTAAAGTTTCCAACATGGAATTGTGACCAGGTCCTAGTTTCTTGCATGGAGACTAGAAGATAGAAAGTTTTTTTTGTCTCTTTACGAGTTTGAGTTAACACTGCATCAGCATGATAATGGCCACTTTGCGCCTTTCACATTTTTCGTTATCTTGCTTTGGGTGTCCATACTGTGGGAGTGCTTAGATGGTCTCATTGCTGCTGTGTTAAAGGGAAGGACAAAAGACAAGCTGTATAGGAGACAAAAGCAAGGAAGGACAATGGGTGTCATCCAGGGGCTGTCGAGAAATGGCAGTCTTTGAGTGACAGCTCACTTGTGGTGGGGTTTCGCCACCTGCAGGTGTGGGCATTGCATGGGCCTGTTTGTTTTCCGTAGAGCCAAGTGGGATGTCTCTTTACAAAAATGTGTGATATTTCATCACGTGTCCTGCATTGTTTTGTTTGTCATGAATATCACTTTCCAGACACAAGAGCCACATTCACTTCTCATCTTTCTTTTTATATCTTGCTTTCTCTTTTATATGTTTCACCATTGTTGCACTAGTGAAAGATCTTGTTTTTGACATATCTGCAGGACGATGCTTGGACAAGCGGAGATGCAAATTCACCACCAGTTCAGGTCAAACCACAGGAGATGGAATTTAAAGTCAGACCAAGTTAGTGGACAAAAAATATATGGATAAAAAGAGGAGAACGATTGTCAAAATAATGATTGCTAGCTTAGATAGCCCGTGAATAAAGACTGTGGCAGTAACTGAGGGGAAAGAATGGGATAAAAGCCAGTGCTGGCGTTTGTAACATGTGAATGGATGGAGCAAAATTGGGCTTAAGGTGGAAGCCCAAATTCTTGAGAAAACCCCACCAAAGGGGGGGAAAATCTGCTAGGGAAATTGAGATTTGCTTACAAAATGAAGAACAGCCATTTTTCTGCATTAAGTCAAAATATTTTGCTTGAAATCGTCTCAGAAATATTTTATTTTGATTTTATAGAGGTATAAAAATTCACCTTAAGCCTAATTTCACCAGATCCACTTACATATAAAACTTTGAGGAAGTGAAAATCAGAAGTAATGTTATGAGAAACAAGCACCTTTGTCACTTTTATAGTTTTCAGCAGTATATACAAAAATTGCAGCTCTCTTTAGTATTGGCAGGAAATCTGAAGAAAAATGGCAGCAGTTTGATGACACATTAATTTCATTTTGTCCTCAGATGAGCCTGTCAGTTTTAAGCTGAAATTTCGGCAACAGGCCAACTACCCTGTTGACTTGTACTTTTTGCTGGATTTAAGCTATGGTATGGTGCGACAAAAGGAAGCTCAGCAGAGACTGATTGCCCTAGGCGAAGAGATGCGTGAGTTGAAACTAGTATCAATGGTTTCACAATAATTGAGAAGAAAAGGTTCATGGAGTGTTTATATGTTGCAGTTCTTATGCTGCCTGTTAAGTGGTTTACTGTGTTTATTGATTTGTCATTTCCATCCTCTTTCTGCCAGAATGTAGAAATGGAGATTTTATGTAAAGAAAGTTGGTGTGAAAAAGGCATTATGAAGTCTTTGAAAGTATCAAATTAATTCAACTCCTATAAGGTCTGGGTACAGATAATTAGATGGATTAACTTAGCATGAACTTCCAGCTTTGGATTTATGCATTTGGAAAATTTTCATAGACAACATGGACTTCAATTGCAGCTCAGAGTATGAAGAACATCACCAACAACTTCAGGCTTGGCTTTGGGACATTTGTGGATAAAGTTCTCATGCCCTATACTGCCTGGACTAAAACAATGTGAGTTGGCTTAGCTAGCTAGCTGATTTTATTAACGTGTCCTAACTGCTCTACGCTAATGGCACTAGTCATTTTTGACACTTATGGGATGTTAAGCAAAAACTATTCCTCTTCCTGTCATTTTGGTGACTTGTGCCAATATGATTCTATTCAATTATTACATTTTCCCGTTGGCACATTTCTTTTTCTATATTTTAGGAATGCAATGAACCATCAGTTGCCTTTTTGGATAAGTCTGACATATGCCATTATCGTAGAGCAGTGATGCTATGTAATATCAGTGGTTTAATGTTGTTGTTTTTGTTTTTTAAATATATACAAGATGTCTCAAAAACGTATACATAAATGAATTTGCTTAATGTTGTTTGCAATTCTGTTGAATTGTGTCATCAGTGTCTGGCCCACAACGACCATCGGTTTGAACATATGCGATGATCCAAAAATAATAACACATCTGTCTTCTTTAATTTGAATTTTAATAATCTTGGATGCATCCTAATTGATATTGTATTAATAAATATTCAACGTGTGTAAACATTTTTTTCTATGTGGAAGTTGAGGAATACCATGTTTCCTCCATGTCAGCAGTTATGAGTTATTGTTCGATGGGTCCAAATACATTGAATTTTATTTTGGGGGGAAGAGACTTGGATATAGTTGGTATGATTAGCTTGTGTTATCATATTTAATTGGGAATTGTGGCATGGGGCAGCATTTTTGGTATATTTTAATCAGATTAACATCTTATCAGGCTTCAGAATCGCTGTCCACTTGAAAAAGATTGCCGTCCACCACATGATTTCAAGAATCATGTTAACCTGGGAGACAATGCTCCTAACTTTGCAGTAAGTGCTTTTTTTGTATTGCTGTTATTAGTTTGTACTTCATACTTTCATATATTATATGTAAATATGTTTCATAGTCGGATACCTTTCTGTCCATTGGAATCTCCATTGAAATTTTATCACAGTACTGATAAAGAAACAGGGAGCTAACATTTTTCACTATAATCAGAAAACTTTGTATAGTTCTTTAATCCCATTTGGGAAATTTGCCTTAGTGACATTGCAGCCCAGTTGCAACTGGAGCAGACACATTGTAGCCTAAAATTTTATTTAATTTTGCCCGGGCAGCGGCCTGTTTGGCCTGCTATTCTCGATTTCCAACTGCCAAGGAATCTTTAACGTGCCCAATGTGCACATGGGCCCTCTGAATTTTTCGTCTTATATCTGAGAAGTCTAGATGCTTGATCCTACCTACCATAGGATCAGGGACATGAGAATTTGAGAAAAGTCCCAAAATTCCAACATGCCTGCACGGACCGGGATTTGAACCCGGTACTTTTGGCGTGAAAGGCGAGCACTTTGCCTCCAGATCACCATGTCTCCTTTGAAATCAGAAATAATAAAACTCTGAAAACTATCATTTCCTGTTTTGCAGTTTCCTTTTCAGTTTCTCCTTAAATCACTAATGCAGATATATTGTGACAGAGATCTGCAACTGTTATCAAGGAAGGATATAAAGCAAAAAATTGTAACTCTTTGTCATCCAGAAGTTGGCTTAGTGGAATAATTTGTCTTGTATTAGTAGCTCAACACAAAAGATACTTGGTGTCGCGAATATGGTTTATAGCAAACGACTGCAATTCAAGAGGAAAACACACACTCGACGAACACACTAACTTTCCTACTGGAATTAATTAACAACTCAAATGAATTAGTTTTGTCAGACCTGTAGGGCCACAATAATGTATTGAGTTAGCTGAATAAGATAACATACATAAATGAAATGACCATCAGGGTAACTGCAAAATAAGAATACAATTTTAGAATGGACTAAAAGGTCCTAGTACTGGATCAAATATAACTAATGACTCATAGGATATTTAATACAAATTATAGTCTTCGCTGTCTCAGCACACGCCAGCTCCATTGCAATGGCTCCTGTCATATATTCTAATACTGGCACTGCCTGGCTGTGACTCTAGGAGCAGACTCTCATACTGCTGGTAACATCTGAATTCTGACATACAATTACAATGCATACCATTTTTCCCTGGCCATCAAGAACCAGGGAATATCAACAAGATGGTGGACAAAGTCCGGGTAGCTATTAGCTGGAGCTCGTCATTTCTAGGCTCCTCATATAGATGGTCTGCTCTATTGCGTCTCTGTTCTGATCTGGCTCGAAATTAGCCGACCACTCCGCAGTGGATACTTTTCTGCATGTGATAATGGACATAGGTATGGGCTGACTTTTATAATGTCTAGCCACCTGCAACTACCGTCCAAATCCCTAGATTTGATTGGTGCGGTCATGCGAGCTGAGCTCGCAGTATTAATTTATTCTATTGTGTAAGTCGGTTACGGCCTTGCACTAAGACAGACAAGGTCTAAATAGGTTAATAACAATTAAATCCAAAAATCTTATTAACTTGACTCAGCACAATTCGTGCTTTCACGAACCACTGAATGTCAACAGTCAATTACAACCACCTCACACCCTCTAACAATGCTATTAAATCACGAACTGGAGCTGCTCTGCCATCCCTGGTTTACCTACACATATTCCTTTTTAACCATCTACAGTTTTTATGTCAAAAAAACACTCAAAACATGTTGCTCACGAGAACAGCTCAAGGACACTTCACTAGATTTTAAAAAAAACAACTCTGAATTCAACCCGTGGCCTAGCACGGCATTTATAAACTTAACCTGCTCTTGACACTTGGCTGTCGCTTTGCAGCTGTTTATATGTCGTCAGATGTGTCACAAGTCACCAATGACAAGTTTCAAAATATTACTATCTACTCGGATACTGATAGGAGCACATACAATACACGGTTAATGTACCACATCACGAGTAATACCTACTAAAGCTGCTCCCTTTTCTTTGTTTCAGAGCAAAATGAGAGAAGCTTTGGAAGATGTGTCACAAAGTATTGATGATGCAGAAGGTGGACTTGATGGCCTCATACAAGCTCTCGATTGTGATGTAAGACCTTTTTTTTTTTTTTTTTCCATTTTTGAATTTTTTAAAATTTGAATATCGGGATCAACGTTCCCTCTAATTTTTCCAAACCACTGAATTGAACAGAACTTTCGATGCTTTGAACAAAAATATTTTAAAACAATTGGATTTTGTTAATTAAAATGAGAGGTAACATTTTGATATGCGTGGCAACATTCTGACCATGCAGTTTAGAGGGAATATTGATCAGGACTAATTGGTTTTTAAAAAAGTGCATAGATCAAGTTGGCAATGCAAACAAAACAAAAAAAAATTGCAACCAACATATTTATAACTAGTCGTAAGTCCTGCCAAACCAAGATAGAAGCAATACTGTTTTGTAGTGAATTAGCGCATGCTAACGACCTGCTTACAGTTTGAATGCATTGCATGCAACCTTTAGCTGAGTTTCAACATAAGAGAGAGATCTCTTGTACGGTCTTACAAGTTGATGTCACACATGAATACATTAAAGCAGTGAGTAGAACTGTCAGTTGGTGAGTGTAACAATTATTTGTCAAAGATTTACTTATTCCTGTGGAAATTTTATGTCAGCTCAGGTTATTTGTGTGAATTGTGGCCTCAAAACATTATGTGAGGAAGGGATATGGATAAATAAATGTGACAATTCGTGTGGAAATGTTATGTCAGCTCAAATTATTTGTGTGAATTGTGGCCTCAAAACATTATGTGAGGAAGAGGTATGGATGAATAAATGTGGCACAGTTCTTTGTAACTTTATAGCTGTTCATCTGTGACCTGTTTTTCTTTCATCTGAAACCTGTTTTTATTCTTTTTGAAACTGAAATCCTGAATAAATGTCCTTATAGTATTGGCCATGTCAAGTTAGCCCTTCACTACTACATGGTTTTCTTTGCTGTTTACCAAAAACGCACTTGCACATTCATTTGTGGGATGTACAGTGTACTTCCACAAGGCAGTTAATAAGAAATAATCCTTTGTATTAAAGTGCTTGCCTTTTGAGAGAATAAAAGTTTTTCACTCTTTTTATTAATTGTTACTATTGATCTGTCACTTTCTACAGATAATAGGGTGGAGAGAGGTTTCTCGCCGTATCATTGTGTACAGTTCCAACTCTCTCTTTCACATTGCTGGCTATGGGAAGGTAAGTGAGGACGAGTTTACATTCATCAGTATGACAAAAAAAAAATATTACAATGAAGCTAAAATGTGAGAGATATCGATTGGTTGGGAAGACCATGCACATTTTTTTTTTTTGCCTGAATGAGACATATCCTCGGTTGTGTTTAGAAAAATATTGGACATATCCATAATATATCAGATAATGATTATGTGCTAAAATAATGAATGATACTAACTTGTGAAAGATCAGATTATGGCAGAGAAATTTAGTATTCAGTCAACTGACACCCTACTCTTTGTTAAAACAAGATAGTGGCACTGGGAAGATCAGATTTGCACACTTTTAAACAGTGCTTCTGTTGGGATTAGCCAGAAATTCTAAGCCTTGTCTTGCAGTGCAATTTGGTATAGCCTCTGTGACAGCTCTAATGTTGAAATATTGAAATAGCACGTCATTTGGCTGTCTTCATATCTATCTGTTTTACATTTATTCATGTTTATACTTTCAGTTTGGTGGTGCAACAAAGCAGAGTGATCTGAAATGTGCCTTAAATAATGAGGGACTTTATGAACATGACAAGTTATATGTGAGTACTGCATAATTCTTACGATTGATTATAATCAAAATACCACTTAAAGATCATCGTGGAGCACACCATTTCTTGACAATAGGGATATATATTATGGAATTATATCAATATTTGGACAGATAATTAATTGAAGTTCGATGTTCATTCTAATGAATCTGAAGTTATAGTATATATGTCCTAGACTTATCACTCAGTCTCTTAAATGTTAATGAAATTTTGAGTTGACCATTACATTGCACAAATTAAAATGTATAATCAGTATATTTCTTTACACAGATTTAGTCATTTTTATTTTCTGATGTTTCAGTGCATATATTTGTCTATTGATTCATTTCATTTTTCTTATTAAGTCTCAGACTGTAATTTTGTAATTTTATTCTCTCAAATTTAAGATTTTTGAAACAAGGAGCTCATTATATGCCAGTCTTATAAATTCCATTTCATTTTGTGAGACCATAAGTCTCATGTTATTAGTACAGCGAGTTTCAGTATTTGTATAAGTTTACAGTATTCCCACAGTTCATTTGCTATTATTTTGTCAGTATTTACTTGTTTGTCTTACCTGTTGATCATCTTGCTTGTCTCAGTGCTTCACAATATTCATGATGTCAATGTCTAAATTGTATTATTATGGACTATTTCTGAATAGGAGTGCCTATGTTCTTTTGTTGCCTACAGGACTATCCCTCTGTGAGCCAGATAGCTAGTAAGCTGAGAGAGAAGAAAGCCAATGTCATCTTTGCAGTGATGAGCAATGTGACCAAGCACTACCAAGAGCTGCGATCTTTTCTGGATGGAGCAGTGGTTGGAGCACTGGCTGAAGGCTCTAAGAACATAGTGGAGCTGATCAGTGCCAAATACTATGTGAGGCTTTGATATGTTCACATTTAATAACTATGTTGAAACTGCTCATGAGCATCAAATACATATTTAGCATGGAAAGTGTGATGTGTAGCATGAAAGATGTTGGTTGTTGACAGTGCCCACCTGACTTACCGTGCACATGGATGAACATTTACTTTCAAAGCTGGATTATAAGCAGGAAATTCAAATCATTGGGAGTATACCGTCGGTTGGCTGTTTGGACGTTTAGTTGTAATGAGGTTCCAGCAGCCGACCGATGATGTATAAATGAGGCTGACTATAATTTAGGTTACCCATCTAATGCATTGGTTGGACCAACATAAGTATGCAACTGGGAGGTTCTTCAGTATGACATTGTATGTAGGTGGTAGTACCAATGGGCATAACTTGGAAAATGGTAAATTTTCCTGTCAAAACACCTGAAGAATGTTGGTCTTACTATTACTATCATCTGGTCTAAAGCTAAAAGTATTTCAGGGAGGAAACCCTTGTATTTTATGAAAAATGCCGAGAACTGTTGATTGTGATTTGTATGCACATCAGGGTTGTTATTAAGTGTGTAGGAGTAGCTAAATTATTGATACAGGTCATGAAATCAACCCATTTTATTTTACTGAAATGAATTGACTGTATATCTGATGAAGTGATCATTATGCTCAACCTTTTTCATCAAATCTGCTGTAAATCTTCATCAAAACTGCATGTAGCTGTGTCTAACCTTCTATGTTCATCAGTCTTCTTGTGTCAAAAATCAGCATGGACATTCTCCAGTTTTAATCTAGTTTCCAAGCTGTTGTTTCTGTCACAGCAAGATGAAGGTTCATGAGAAATGTAAATGAAATCAGACAGCCCCCCACCCTCCCCATCCTCCCAAACAATACAAAAAACCAATCTGTTTGGCAGACAAATGTCTCTGTATTCATTTTGAATATGGAGAAATTTATATTGTTGTTTTCAACTGTACAGAAAGTAAGTTTTTGTTAGTGTTCACTACACTTCTTTTATCTCTTCAGATATAAAAGATTTTAGCTTTCAGATTCGCAACAAGCGAAAATTTACTTGTCAAAATAGAAACTGTGCTAAGTTTATATTTCTTTAAAGATTATATACATTATGGGATATTCACAAGCAAGCTGAATTGGCTCAATTGTCATGTGTCTGAGGTTTGAAGTTGCAGAAAATGTTTCTTGTTGCCCTTTCACCAACAGTAAGTTACTGGCATCTTTCGCCATTTGCACTGGCCTTTCAGTCTTGTCTGTTTTAACAATTACATGCATGAGACTGGCATCATAATGTGGTCATGGAAACAGACAAATGGGGCAAATCCTTTTTCTTGTTTTAAAAAAAAATTTTTTTTTTATTCCTTATGCAGGACATTATGAAATACAGGGGGGGGGGGGGGGGGGCATTAATTTTATAATTGTTGTGATCTTGTGGTCTGGAAGTATGTTCAGTGTATTTTTAAGGTGACATAACATGGAATGTTTAACTGAAAACTTGCATGTTCTCCCATGCTGCAACTCTAGGAGCTGAGATCCCACATCAGATTTCAGGCCAACAAAGCTGACAATGTGGACATAATTTTCAAGTCCAAGTGTTTAGGGTGAGATAAAAGTGTAGACTTCAGTGGTTTGGTAGATCATTTCATTCATTATATGGTTAGAATAATAAGCTTTTCACCTTTTCACATTGCACGAGCTCATGGGATTCATCTAAAGATCTGAAGGCAGATTTTATTGTGGAATAATTTTTGTTTTTCTTCATCATGGAGTCATTTTCAGCATTTTCTCATACTGCTAAGGGTTTTGGGGAGAATTTGAATTACATTCTGAACATTTGTGAATGGATTTGGGGAAATTGGACTTAGATGAAAGACCAAATTCAACAAACCCCTTCAAAGGGGGGAATATTTTTTATGGAAATTGAGATTTGCATATAAACTGAGATTAGCCATTTTTCTGTATTCAATTAAAATGTTTTGCTTGAAACTGTCTCAAAAATATTTCATTTTGATTTTTTAAAGAGGTATTAAAATTTCACCTTAAGCCCAATTTTGCCAGATCCACTTGCTTTTGTTGCAAATTTCAGTGATTCTTTTCAATATCATTTCTGTATAATGCCATATCTGGAGTCATACTTTGAATCACAGTGAAGACTGCATATTCTAGAGCTTTCTCCTGTCTTGCTTCAGCAGAAGTATATTATGGAATTATCTTGGTTCTCTTGCATTCTTGGCAGTTGCTTTTGACTGAAAGTTTTACAGAATTTTCTCATAGGTAATTTACAGTAGGCCTACATTTTCAAATTATGAAGTCACTGGCTACACACCTTTCACAATTTGGTGAAGCATGCTTACATCTTTCAGGATGTTAGTGTTAGGCGCTTCGGTCAACTCTGGATGTAAATTGATTTTTTCTCATTTTGGAAAAAAAAATTGCAGGGTTCAGAAAAACGCTTACAGAAAAAAAACAACAGTATTGATAGTGAAGTAAAATGTTATACATTAAATAAAAGAGAATCGAATGTAGAATACAATATAAATGGGAGATATGTCCAAACGCGTTTTTTCACTAGCACCGATAAATCGGGGATACATCCCGAAAGAGTTAAAAATGACAGAGCACATGTTTGCTGTGCACTGCACGTGCCAATAGGGATATCATTGGTCGGCTGTTGGAACTTTGTTAAAACTAGCCTTTGAAGCTGTTTTTAAGGGACTGTAGTATTTTACATAGAAAACTATAGCAGAGTAATGAACATAACTCCGTTATTTTCTCCATTTGGTGTTGTACTGCAGTCCCCAAATAACAGTCCCAAGGGCTAGTTTTAAGGAGGTTCCAACAGCTGACCGAGAATATATAATGTGGCAACATTTGCAAATGATACAAATACCACACACATGGGTGACTTGAAAAGACATTCAAGAAAAGCTTCATGAAGCTGGACAGACAAAGAAAGGAGTGAGCCATTTCGTCCCTCAGAACACATACTAGCATCACTGACATTTCAGCCAAAATTGAGTTAGAATCACCATGCAATTACTTGTGCTGTTTTCTAGCTCCTCTCTAATCGGGGAATTGATACGAGCATTATTAGCTGAGATATGGCTAATTAAATTTTTAGCATATCGTTATTTCTCGACAAAACAAGGATCACGTACTGTCCAATTTTGAGAAAAAAAAAGCTTTCTTGCGCTTGGATATTGGCAGTCCTATACATGTATGTCAAAATATCAGCGCAAGAAGGTGAAAAGTGGCGCCACAGGAGGGTGATGAAAATCGCCCAAAACTGAAAACAGCTCTCCTACAAAACTAACAAAATGTTGGTTATGCTAGTATGTGTTCTGAGGGACGATTGGAGAATGACTACAACATTTATTTTTGACAAAATTGAACTGAAGATGTGGAGTGTCAAAATGTATAATACTGTTGCAGACATTACTTTGTCACTAAAGAGATGTGTGATGAATTGAATAGCTATAATGACCTATGGTTGTTTTTTTTGTTTTAGATGTTCGCATATTAAGTTATAGAGATTAGTCAGTGAACAGAACGTCATTGCATTGAATTTCAAGATATTGTGCAGATCTTTATTTTAATGTCCATGATTTTGTCATTTCCTTTGAAAGTTGAGATTGGTCAATTTGCTTTTTTTTTTCCAGTGATGTTGTTAAAGAAACTTCAGAGTGTGATAACCTGGAAATCATGGATGCGGTGAGCTTTTTAGATATATTTCTGTTTATGTTATAGATTTATTTTCGTTTTATCAAAATGCAGTCTTATTTCATATACTCCAGTGTACTTAATGTGCTAGTAATAGTTTCCTCCAGTTCCACTGTGCAGAAAAAAAAAATGATTTACTCAGTGAAGAGACATTGTGAACATGGGAGGTTGTTTTATTACTCCAAGGGTGTTGGAATAAAGCATCCAAATTGTTGAACAGAATCGTAAGCAACATATATGCTAGTCATTTTCAGTATTCCCTGAATCTCAGTAACAGCATGAGAACATCCTCAAACATGGTTTCTGCACAGTTTTGGAATTCCCGGAAAAGCACTTCAATTTAAAAGTTTCAGAAAAAGTCTTTGGAATAGTGGATTACTTTAGCACAGGGATTCGCCTCAAGTTTAGGAAAGCTTGAATTACATGGGAAAAAAAAAAGAAAAAAGTGATTTCAGTTTAGTTCTCAGTTTTCTCTCATTTTCTTGCATTTTAACTCAATCCATCTGGTCCCCTTAGTGGCTGTGGATGGAAACTCTCAACACTATCCAGTTTGAAATTTAGGTGTGGTTCAAAGATGTTTTTTGTTTCTATCAGCATGAACACAAGACATAATATATTATGCATCAAAGTAAAGGAAAATCAATGAACCAGGATAGGATTCAATATAAAGTTGGCTTAGATATTAGTGGTGGAAAATTGGTGTCCACTCAAGCCAAATATTCAGCTTTCCATAGTGAAGCGAAAAGGCGTTAGCTGAACATTTGGCTTACTGTAGCAAATGAGTTAACCAGCCCCGAAATTTATTGTTAGCCCTGGAAAAACATTTTCAAAGAGTTATATATAACTAGAGAATGAAATACCACAACAAAGCACTGGGACAAAGAGCAAATGTTTTCAAAACATTCATTGCCATATGCATAGCAGTGCCATAAACTGCAGTAACTATCTATTTCAGGTGGAATTCAATGTGACCATGACAGTTAGCAGCAGTGTTTGTGAGGGGAAGACAGGCACTGTGGACAAGCAAGTGATATTGGATGCTGTGGGCCTGAATGAACAGCTGGCTGTCACATTTAAAATTCAGTGTGATTGTGAATGTGAGGGACCACAGATGGAGGTTTGTGTTGGTTGTTGAGATTAGCTAATTTTATTTTATGTCATAATTTTATGTTTTTCATAGGCACTGCGTTAAGTTGGTATTTGCTTTCTGTTTGACATAATCTTTTCTTGACAGTGCAAAAAACACCCTGACAGATTTCCATCAGAATCCCTGTAAAAGCCTTGGAACTCTCTGCAGTCTTAAAAAAACGTGTCCAAAAAGGGGGGGGGGGGGAAGAATTTGAACTAAAAAACAACAACAAATACATTTTAATAGATAAATAAACAATGTCTCTGCTTGGAGTAGCCCTGGAATTCTCCTCAGGTTTAAAAAAATGTAAGTGAAAAAGTGGAAAAAAATATGGTCCAAAAAGCAATAACAACTGAGTAAATAAATAATGTTTCCGCTTGGAGTAGCCCTTGAATTCTTTTCAGGTGTAAGAAACTTGAAAAACAAAGTGGAGGAAAATCTTTGTCTCTGCTATCATCCAATAGTCATATGGATAATATCATCGTATGATACTGGCTTCGGTTTTTGTTTTTCTCCCATTTTCTTACATTTAAGTAGCACTGGAGTTTTAATATCTTAGGCTTGGAAAAGGCCTTGAAAAGCTCTCTCACATAGGTGCAGGAACCATGTTCTGAAAAGCTGAAGTTATGTCCCCAAAAAGTCCTTTAGGGGAAGGGTTTTTGCCTGGTAACTTTGTATCAAATTCACATGAACATGGCTGTTCACATACATAGGCTACATATTTATAGATATCATTTGATACATGCTCACACCCCACCTCCCCTCCAAGATTGTTACTTTCAATAAAAGAATAAATATTGATGTCATGAACTACATGCATTCCATAGGAGGTGGACAGCCCTATCTGTAATGGTGGGAATGGGACATTTGAGTGTGGCATGTGTACTTGCAATCCTGGACGATATGGAAGATATTGTGAATGTGATGCTTCCGAGATCAGCAGTGAAGAATCCTTGGAGAAATGCAAAAGAGAGTGAGTGCATACAATCGTGCTTTGTGTTGGGCACTAGATCAGATAAAATTGCAAAACACTCGAAGAATATAACACTTACTGTTAACCTTCTAGCTCTGCCAGGCTTTAATTGCCTGGTAAATCAGAAAAAATACAAACAAATGGACCATTTTATTTTATTGTTGATATCCATCGATTGTTTTTAGTGCCATTCTTGTTTTAATCTTTTTGTAGCAGAAAATCTGTTCCAATAATTTTGCTAGCATTTTGTCATTGGTTCTCCAGTTTTGTGAACAATTTGTGAATTTATGATTTTTATTCAGTAGTAATTCTGATCACTTTTCTAGTACATGCAATGACTGTCTTTCCATTTCCAGTGTCAATGACACAGTATGCTCTGGTAATGGAGACTGTATTTGTGGAGTATGTGAATGTTTCACGCTGGCTGCCAACTCAGACCTAAAGTACAGTGGTGAATTCTGTCACTGCAATGATTACAGCTGTCCCCGAGGACCAAGTGGGCTATGTGGAGGTAGGACATAGCGCATTTTGATTTACGGTACTGAGCAGAGAGATGAGAAAATAATTAGCATAGATAAAAGTAGAAAGTTGCTTGGTTTGGATATGTTTGCACTGGATGTACAACAGACTGTTAATAGCAGACTCATGTTTACTATTTGGGGACCTTTAATCATAAATGGTCAGACTGGAGTTGATGTTTCCAGTTTTTCATATGTTGATGAATGAACATGTTTTGATATTGAAAATAGAGCACATTACATTCAAAGCATGTTGTTCCATTAAACTCAAGACAGGTCAACATTATTCTGCAGACTTCGTTTTGACTTTGTTGACTTTTTAACTTTGTTGTGCCATCATTACATTTTTTGTGTTATCCCTGAATTATATATTGTTACATTTCCAATTTCAGTCTTGAGTGATTTTGTCAATTAAGTTTCTCACATACACTAAGCAGTTTGTGCTTCTTTACATTATAATGTATTTCATCTGAGAAAAACCTGCATCATTAAACATTAAAAACTTTTTTTTTGTCATTATACATTACATTCTGTAAGTAATGGTATGTGTAATCAGGCATGTGCAATTCAAATGCAGAGGCCCAATATTAGAAAGAATTGCTCATTGCTCACTTTATAATGTGAATGGAGTTACAGTTACACATATTTATCAAAAGAAGTGTATTCATTTTAACAGGCCTAAGTTGGTTCTAAGAACTGATTATTGTGACATCATGCATGGAAATAAAAATTGAGCCAGTGATCTGGGAAACAGTCCTTCATATAAGAAAGCACTTGCTGACTATAACAATCAATCAGAGAATCACAATTCAGGGATAAAGTGTTTTTGGGGATTGATTTTCAATCCTTTTCATGTGCCATCCCTTTGATTGTCATCACTGTATATTGAGGGATATTGGTATATTGTTTCATGTGAAATTTAGCCAATTGTGAGGTTTTTCGTGAAAGTGCTTCTCTCACTCCTAATGTCATTATGCATAAGTGTCATTCCAATCGGTTAAAAACTTTTCGAGATACGTGTTTGTCAGCCAAACACCTGTTCTCATTTTCCTGAAAAGGCAAAATTGCATGTACAACAATATAGCAAATACCTGACGATATCCAGCCATGTGAATTACTTCAAGAACTGTAGATCTACCCATTTATATTTAATGGAATATTCGTTGCATTATGGATGATTTTCTCTTTGAAGTCTGGGTCATTTGTGCATCTGTTATACAGTGGAATCCTAATATCTCGACATCAGTGGGACCGTCTGAATTGCATCAAGTAAAGAGAAAGCGGAAATAGCAGATTAGTGGTGGAAGAGAACAAAAAGGAGGGAAGGGGGAGATCAAACAACACCATTATGGGAAAAGTGTCCAATAAATAACGCAGTTATGTCCCTTTTTCTTTTAAAAAAGGGGGGGTGTGCGGGTCCTGAAATCGAAATTAGGCTTAAAAATACCGATATCGCGATTTTGTACTTTTCGGTTAGTTTATCCATTTAGGAACACTATTTTACTAACCAAATGTCAATTTTGAATGTTTATAACCCTGAAATATGCCTTTTAGTGAGGTGGGGGGGTCAAGAAAAAGGTACAAGAATCATGCCATTGGGCTGCAAAATTAGCCCTAAATAACATCGTAGTGTCGCTATCAAAACCCCTACTCCTCCGTACACATCTGTCATAAGCCTTTGGTGGTTTGGAAATCATTGTTGAGGCTCAGCACACCAGTAATGATGACTTTAGCCATGTGTAACACGTTTCAATAACATTTTTATTGAAAAAAAACTTTCAAATGCGATTTTCTCGAAATTGCACTTATGATCAGTGATTTGTGAACTAGTTTTTTATTTATTGACCAATTGGTATAAAATTTAGCTAACAACATGTTTGAACAAATCAAAAAATTCATACAGAAGGAAATTTGTTTAACTTTTCATTTTTTTTTTTTTTTTGGTTGAATTTTTTTGTGATAGAAAAAAAGAAAAAATGAAATTCCGCTACATACCATTTTCAAAAATTTATAACAAAAGATCTGTCAGAGATATCAAAATTCCCTTCTGTATAAAGTTTTTAATTAGATTGAATAAGACGTAAGAGAAGTCAAATAAATCCAGTAAAATTTGGCGAAGCCTATCTTATCTATATTGAATTTGGTACTTTTTGGGGACTCAAACTTTAAGATGGCGGTGCTTCCATGGCAACAATATGACAAACAAATTTTTTTACATTTTTTTTCTGCTAATTCAGACATCCTGAATTCGATTATAATAGTTAAAATTGTCTGTTTCTCATAATAACAAAAATCGCCTTCAGGACCCGCACCCCCCCTTAATTATCGGCATACTGTCACCCGGTCCTTTCCTCCAATATCAATGTTGTGTGGAGCAGTTGCATGGCAAAGACTTGCAGACATCGGCGAAATGCTGTAGCTATATATCAGATGTGTTGTGTTTTACTGTTTCTTTTTAACCTCGACCTGTTTCTTCAGAAGAAGTGATGATACCAATACACACACAGTACGGCAGCTAACCAAGAGATCTAGGTCAAGGCTTAGTATCAACGGCACACTAATGTTTCGTGAAAAAAAAAAATTACTCAGTCTGTAGTACTCTTTATCTTTACTGCCGTGCGCTTATGCATGGCGCTCGACACTCGCGTTACTGAAGCCAAGGGTCATCCTCTGTGTCCACACACCCTCTCTCCTACCCCTCCCCGCCAGCACAGAAAAAAGAAATCAAGAGGACTTATATTCGGGGAGTAGCATGGGCATTTTCGGCAGCACAGTAGTAGATCTAGTGCACTTGTTGTGCTCTGGTCGGGGAGAAATGTGTCGATATAAGAGGAAAGAATGGAATAACACGTCGAGTTACGGGGAAATATTTAGTACCATTAAAGAAGGAACAGGTTGGGACTTAAAAATTGTGTCAAAATACTCAGAATGTCGACAAAAGCCATGTCGAGATAAGTAGATTGGACTGTATTAATACTACAGGTTCCACAAGGGGTACCTGCGTGTGTGGGAAGTGTGTTTGCCAGCAAGGCTGGACAGGTGATGACTGTGAGTGCACAACTGACACAGCTGACTGTATGGCCTCCACTGGGGTAAGCACATTTTTCTCCCCACAACTTGTTCGGTTAGGATCTGATAATGTGAAAGCCCCTTTTTTTAAAATTATATGTTGCGGGCACTCGTGTTTCTTTCCTCATTGCGATATGAATACACATTTGTATTTTTGACCCTATTTTCTGTAACATTTCAAATTTTGTAAAGCATTTATTTTCCCACCTTGTTTCATTTATATATCTCTTCTTAAACCTTGCACTGTGGATGTACATGTAATAATAATAATATTTGACAGCATTTATGTAGCACTTCATCCCATTAACAACCAAGCAAATGAACACATATATATATATTGCAAGTCAACAGACATCATGCATCCTTAAATCTATAGTGATAGTGAAAGTGTGCTGTTCAGCATAAGGCAGGGAAAAACATGTACCGATGAAGGGGTTAATGAAAAATTTATATTTTACACAAACTCTCACAAGCTTTCTGATTTTTTCTTTTGACTCATCGTTCACGTATTTTTAGATTTGCCACAGAAATGTTAATCAAGATCGGTTATGAAAAATGGTCATATCATCATTTGATTTGCCATGTAATGTTTCCCTTCTGTCCTTTCATCAGAAAATCTGCAATAGTGTAGGAGTCTGCAAATGTGGCAAATGCTATTGTGAACAAGGCTCTAATATGGCAGGGCCAACATGTGAGGATTGTCCGGTAAGCGCAGAAATAGTTTTTATGCTATTTTACATGCATGAGACAAGTGTTAACACATTTTTTTTTCAACTACAGAAAACAAATACACGTATGTGGCTGTTTCAGTGACATTCGGCAATAATTTCTCTTATTTGGTACCTGAAGGTAGACAGTCACTGAGTTGCCTTCAGCATGGGACATTTTGTAAGGAAACCTTTGTAAAACAAATTATAAACATTATTTTGGAATACTTAGTTTTTGCATCTTATTCATATCATAGAGAGACTTGGGGCAGATGACTTTCTGTTTACATCAGCCAGACAGAATATATATTTTTAATTTACATTATTTGTGTTTCTGATATCTCTGTCACAGAAATGCCCATCCCAGTGCAGTGAATACATTGACTGTGCCCAGTGTACTGGTTTTGGGACAGGCAAATACAACAAGGAACAATGCGAAGAGGAGTGCCCAAAAGTGGAAGTGAAGGACACTTTGGAATGTGAGTCCTTTTGTTTTATACGCACCCCTTTTGTACAAATATATGACCATTAGAAATGTCCATGATGTGGCATTGATGTCGTATAACTTGATGCAGTTTGCATGGACTGTTTGACTGTTTCATAAATTTTATTTCATTCAGTACCATAATTGAAAAGAGTACTTACTCATCTCTCCGTCTCTCTCTCTCTCTTTCACTCACGCATGCTTGCACACACACTCGGACTCACACACACACACACATAGACCTTACTCTACCCCACCCCTCCCCCATCTAGCAGATATACTTTATGGATGGCCCTCGAGAAATAAGTGAATTAGTGCACTGTGAGAAACTGCACAATATTATTCATGAAATATCCTCAGCTGGGAAAGGCATTCGTGACTGTGATGGGATAGATGTTGATGGTTGCACCTTTTTCTTCACTTATGAATACACCAGGGACAATGATGTTCTCATTAAAGTACAAACAACCAAAGGTGAGAAAAATTTATTTATTTATTTATTTCATTCTCTATAACTTTGTAGTTCATGAACTTAAGACATATTCATACTCAACCAGTACATGTATTATGCAAAATGAGCCTGACCAGTAGGGTTGTTTGTAGGCCAGTTGTTTTTTTTTTTTTTTTTTAAAGTTGATGGAATGTGGCTGTTTAAAGTATTCTTCAAATTATATGTTGATACATCGTTCAATGTGTTTTTCTTTAAATTGTATACAAAGTACTGGTTATAATATAACTCACATTTATTTTTAAGCATGATAATATACTTTGAAATGTACAAAATTTGAAGCTAGTGTACATCGGCTTTGAAAGAAAAAAGTATACAAATTTATTAATTCAACAATTTTTACAATAATTACATTTAGTGGATGGCAGTATTTAAATGTCAAATAACAGGCGAGCTGGATTTAGCTTATGATTTGCTTTGAAATAGGAATTTCTGCCAGTCTCATGAAATGAACTATGGTACTTAAAAAAACAAACTTGTTTGGTTTAATAGACTGCCCAGAAGAAGCCCCAATTGCTGCCATAGTTGGTGGGACTGTGGCTGCTGTTGTGCTCATCCCTCTTCTCATCATCTGCCTTATCATATTCATACGCAATCGCCGTGATGCTAAGGAATATGCTGACTTCATGAAGGAGAGAGATAAGGCCCGCTGGGACTCAGTAAGTTTTGTCATTATTTTGCTTTAAGAAGTTTGCAGATTGGTACTTCTATTGGAATCTACCAATCTATAACAATTTGGTAGGACTATTCGCGTTCTCAGAATCTTCATGTTAGATCTTAAAAAGGGTTCATGATGAGAAAGTTGTTACACTTTGCCGTCGTTTGTACCTGACTTTGAAAGACTTTTGTAGTGGAAGTTCACTCATGCAATTGAGTTCTTAAATTTATATTGTGGGAAAATGCATAATATTTTTCTGTTGTGGAACATTAAGTAACATGGCTTCTCATTTTATGAGGTGGTTAGTGGGTGCTTCTGGTAAGGTCTCCTTATGTCCTGTCATTCTGTTATATTCTGCCTAAAGTTGCGCTTCTTTCTAGCACAGTGTGACAGTTATCAGGTTGATGTGCTTTCTCCAAAGTCAAATTCAGTTCTCATTTTGTCTTCTGTTGTGTAGAAATATATTTATTATATTGTGATTGCTTTCGCTTGAGTTTTCTTCGTAATGAGTAATCATTACATCAATCTCTTTAGTGACTCCCCTCTTTAATTCCTTGTCCTCAAAGGTATCAACAGTTTGAAATTTGTTTTTCTTTCAGGGAGCTAATCCAATCTACAAAGACCCCAAAACAACCTTTCAGAATCCAACATATAAGGGAATCAAATAGATTTGGAGAAGGAGATTTGGATCATTTGAGCACTGGTGATGCAGTGGTAGCAATTTCAAGGACCAGCTCATGCTATTTAACATGACAGACAGTGACACTTTTAATGATCCATGTGGTAACTTAGTATATAAAATGTTGTCATTACCGCAGACTGCCAAAATGGGATACTCGTACATGGTGGTTGAAAAAAAATGATGTGTTCTCAAGGACTTTGACAGTTAAAAAACAGCAGTTTGAGGAAATAAGAGAAAGGCATCAATGCTGAACGGTTTTTAGGTTTGGATTGTCCGAGATTTTAACAAATTTAAAAAAAAATTAGTTTTGATGTCCAGCAGTAGTAAGCAGTTGTTTTATGTGAGTAATTCTATGCCAGTTTTTGCACATGCTTAAAAAGTCATGGTGTCAATTCATAAACTAAATCTAGAAATTTTCAGGCTTCGGATTTAAAATACTTGCAGTTTCTATAATTCTTCGATATTTTACATTTTCTCCACTGCACAGCTTGTAGGATCCATTTTTATTTCAATGTAGTGCTTGAAGAGAAAAAGCCCAAAATAAATTTGATGGTGTACTACAAACTCAAATGCAATCATTTCGGGTGAAACCATATTGAATTTAACTATTAATGACAGGATTCTTTGTTGAGTACTTTTCACATAATTATATATTTAGTGACAATCTCTACAACCATTTCCTGCTTGTATATAATGCAGTAATGAAAAAATGTACCTGATATTTTTGTTTAAAATTTGTTTCACATAGTGTCCAAAGATCCACTGGCTAACAAAGCACCCAGATTTGAAGCGTTAACCAGTGTTCAAGGAAGTTTTTGACCCAGGTGTACAACAGCAATTCATGTAACTGAAACGCAAACATGAGAACTTTCAGAGAATTATTTGCCTGGTGTTCAGTATTGTGGAAAAAAGATTTCACAGGAAAAATGTACGTATGTGAATCTCATGCATTTAGGTCAAATATCTGACCTGTGTTGAGAACCCCAGGTATCTCATCTCATTTAAGGATATTATGAAGAATAGCTGCAATTCTACTGATGTGAAATACTGTGCTGTAAAACTTTAGCTTGCAGATGTATTTGTGTGTGAATGAACTTACAGTTTATATAATATAAGTGAAGTTCATTTAATGAAAAAAACAATTTTCATACTTTGGACTGTTCTCATCACATGCAATCTCAGTCTGCAGTGTAGTGGAATTTGTTGTCGTGAAAATCTTTTGAGATCTATGACAGTTTAATTTCACTGAATTTTGGTCTTCCCCATAGCACATACACCCTGACTATTCTAATATCACCCATATTCTTTATTGCGGCCTCCGATGCCCACGGGGATGCATTTTCTTTGCACAGAGTGTGGAGTAGACTTTGCTAAGTACATGTATACACATTTTCCATCACCCACTTTCTGAGCCATGTCATGTTCAAATTTTACTCGCTGCACAAATCCAGGATGAAGCTGTGGGAAAGATGGTGGTATCGTGTGCATGTGCGACAGCGAGAGAATTAGCAAGCTTTCCCCATTAAACTCTCAGGATTTGATTTTTTTTTCATATGGTCACACCTGTCAGGATTAGCTGATATGAAATATGCACTGTCACAAACTGATTTTTTTTTTGGACAAGTCTCGTTAGAAATGTGGAATGAGATTGAAATGTAAAGTCCACAGATATATTATTTATGGAAGGCTAATCATATGTTTGCCACAAATCTATTCTGTGTGATTATTTGTAATTTGTTTACTAATTTCATGTTCTGTGAACAATACAGAGCAAAACTAATGGTTGTTGGGAGTGTTGCAAGTGCTAGTACATGTAACAGTATTTCTCATGTAGGCTACTGTGGGTTGTGAAATACATTTACACATAATGAAGTATGGTGTATACAACATAAGATAACCCATCATCAGATTTTGCTAAGCTGAGGAGATCTGTTGTTTTCACACCAGCATACATGTATATTATGTGGGTGAACCGGTCATGTACATGTGCAGTGTATTTGTTTCAAGACCAATCAGAAGGTCTACTTTCTTACCTATGTGTAACAATCTTCAAATAGAACGTACATGTATAATTTTTTCATTGTGGATTGTTACAGAATTTAGGGATTGGGAGGGAGGGTGGCAGGTTGAAGAAAATATTTCATATTTCATGAATGATGTATGTGAAAGGTTGTGATTGGTATTTTATATAACAAACTTTTCCTAAACTCTTATGTCTTTGGTGCATGGTTGAATATGGTTATGATCAGACTGTCAAAATGAGATGGAGAAAGTGGGATGTACATTTTTCTTTCCCCATGTTGCCTTAAAGTCGGTTCTGTCTTCTCTTTTTGTTCATGAGAGAATTGCGTTTTGTTCAGATTATATCGGAAGAAAATACATGCATGTATAACCAAGAGAGAGACCAGAAACTGATAAACTGAATACCCTGGAGCATCGTTCGCTGGTAGTTTAGTTATTTGCTCATTGTCTTGTTGAAAAGCTTTAAATAATGAATGATCAGTGCATTTGTTTTTGCTCCATAGTGTCCTGCTTTAGCTTTAGCACTCTGATAAATGATGTGCACTGCTAACTGTGTGTGTGGGGGGGGGGGGGATGCTAAATACACTCTACATGTATTACATGAAAGTTTGGGAATCATTTGCTGCTATTTTTTCCTGTGATTGTTGGTTCTGTCATGTTCTGTCAATGACAGAATGAAAGAGGGAGAAGAAAGTGAGTGGGTTGTTTCAGTTTATAATGCTTGTTTGAGTCCTCTTGTGCTTCTGATTTATGTTAAGATAATTATGTTCATGATTACCTAATGTGGTCATGAAAATATGAGATTTAACACATTTTGCTCATTATACATTTACATGTATTGCTTACTTATCATTAACTATTAAAAGAATTTCAGCAGCATTAAATTGTCATTGTAACTAGTACATAGTTGATTAGAACACATGAACTTAGAACAAATAAATGCAGTTTCCATTTTGCAATGCAAAAATATACCAGATGCAGTGTGGTTTGGTGGAGCTGTCAATTTGTTAACCCTCTAGGCCTTGCCTCCATTTCTACTCGTGGGAAAATTCTGATTTTGTGAGAATTTGCTCTCGGGGGCATAATTGAGGGGTTTACAGTATTTAGTATATGTTGTACAACTAAATACATGTGCCTCTATGTCCAAAACAAAGAAGACTACAAAATACTGCTCCATCCTTGATGGTTGATTGACATCACCTTAGCCCCCTATGCCCCATGTATCACCAAAGGTACACAGAAATTTATCACTCGGCTGCAGTTCCCACAAGAACTCAAGAGGAGAAAAGTTATTTTTAGGAACTTCTGCAAGTAGTTAACCATCATGCCCAGCATTCATGGTATGTTTTGTAAGAAATAGATCTATTTCCTGTTCATAAGAGCGAGGGCTCCAAACACGAGATGACTTCAGAATTGATTCTGAATTGGCTGTATACATGTATTTGATATACAGCTAATGGATATATAGAAGTATATCGCTCCTCACCTAGGTTACAACTATATGTATTTTACAAACTTGAAATGTACATGCCGTACACTGAAGGTTCATTTATGCATTCGGCAAAGAAAAACCACTTAAATGACAACATTTTTGTCACAAAAAGGATCAGCTCTGCCATCAAGTGCAATCAAGAACTTCATTTTATGTGAAGAGGCTTCATTGTACTTTCAGACCTTTTTATAATGGCCTTCACTTTGTGCACATTTTGTCATACTGCCTGCATTTTTTTCTTATTTAACATGTTATGTTCATCTCTGCTTGTTTCTGGTTTAGTAGACCAGTTTATATTTGGAAAGGACCAAGTAGATGCATTTTTGCAATAGTAGTACTGTTCATTTCATTCATGCTTCTTATATGAATTATGAGTTTGAAAAACAATTACAAAAACACAGTTCATGTGCCCATAAACTCATGCCTATAACATTAACAAACTGTGGTATATTTCGTAAGGATTTTGTATCCAACACACTTGTGTTTCAGAATTTTCCAGAGTACATACATGTACATGTACATTTATAAGCGTTATTTACATTTATTCTTGTAATTAAGTCAGGCTTTTAATAATGGTGGCAAACATGAATCTTGTTCAGTTAGTGGCTGGGTTTTTGCTGAGCGAACCCCCCCCCAAAAAAAATTCCTTCTAGCACAAGACTGCTATCTCTGCCTTTACTTTATACTCAAGATGGTCATGACAGAAAACAGTAAAACTTCTTGTCTTTGTCAGTTTTATCTCTATAAATCTTTATCAGAATTTGTGAATCTGCATTAAAAACAAATGAGCTGAGGATTAGCAAAAAAAAGTACTGATCAATAGATCCGGTCAAGGACACAGGATGATAGGGCAGTTGTATTGACTAGACCTATATGAAACCCTGCTAACATACAGAGCAACATCACTCAGCCCACCTTGTTCATCAGTACATGTAGTTTGCATGGAGAAATGCCAAAAAAAGTAGCATTTGGTGTTTGCAGTTACTGAACTTTATATTAGAGAGAAATGCGTTGTGATATTGTATTGTATTGCTGTCACATTATTACAAAAATGCCGTTTGTTCTGTTTTCACTTCGTCCAAGCCCTGTGTATTTTTGTTTTACCTTTGAGTGATTCAAGTGCTGGCTTGTCCTTTTCTTTTTCTTTGTTCATTTCTTTTTTTTTTAAATCCAGCAAGTTAAACAATTCTAGCAGTGCGGTGCAATTTGGAACAGTTTAAATTTGGCACCTCGGCAATAAGTGGTTTTTGTTGATCTTTTGCATAAAATGCACGCGTCAGTGATGTTCAAGTTAAAAACTGAAATATGTTTAGTCAGTTCCTGGTGCATCTATAACTGAAAGAGACGTTTGGATACCAATGCCCAGGGGCAAGTAGCACTTTGAAGTATTCAAATTCACTTGGTTGTTCATACATTATATCGTCAGTATGCTGCAAGACTCCCGTAACTAACATTTCGAAAATTTTATAGGAGAGCCAAAAAACTGATTTTCTTTGGCTTATTCGCGCCAGCAAATTCTAAAGGCAATGGTCTTGATTACTGCATTATCTTTATTTATAGGAATTGGGCCACAAGCTTTGATTTTCAGACCTGAAGAACAAAAAAAGTGGTTTTGGCCAAAAATGTTAGTTATGGGAGTCTTGCAGCATAGCAACGATGTCAAGAGCCGTGTGGTAAACTACTGTATTACTTTTTTTTTTGGTTTTTTTCAAATCTTGACATGTTTGCCAGGTTACTGCACCTCTTTCACTTTCAGGATGGTTTTGCTGGGATCTTTACAGGGGTTAAAATGTTTAATTCCAGGACAAAAGAATGAGAATATTTCTATTTAATTTTGTTCGCATTTTTTCACTTTTTAAACATTTTTAAAGCCCCAGAGAATTTCAGGGCTAATCCACTATTTCCAGGTTGTTGTTTTTTCTTAAATGTTCAAATTACAGGAATTTGGGAATTGTGTAGGAACCCTGTATTTGGTATGCTTGTAGCCCAGGACAGCCTTAGTTTTTGTTTTAAGTCAGGGCTTAAATTCTGAAGGTAAAGGTTAAATTTTTGTAAAATAATCATTACTATTTAGTCAAGAAAAACTTGTACTGATAATTCCGTTCGTTTGCTTCTTCTGAAAAAGTTATAACAATCTGGTTGGTTACAATAGTGTACTGCAGCCCTTGATATAAGACTAGAGCCACCATCATCTAAGTACCCTAACTCTGCAGTGGCTATAACTAACTTACTCAGGGCCATTGCTCTCATTTAAAACATCCACAAATTTCATCACTGCCCTGTACCATTATGTAATATTTATGGTATACTTATTCATGTAGTTCGCTTAATCATTCCATCTGCATATTTATGTTGTATAATCATATAGCCACACATTTTTTGTAGGCCTTATATTGTTTATGCATTATAATGTAATAAAAAAAACATAATTGTAATTTCTTGCGCTTCGTTTGCCTTCTTCTTACTCCAAATGAAAAGAAACACAAACACAGGACTTCCTAAGGACTCGCGACAAAAAAATTAAGGACCTGTGACCAAGAAATATTACAAATACATAGCACTCAAAAACAAACAAAAAAATCAAGTACCATGTAGAAGAAACATTACAACTGCAAAGCGGTGTGCAGCACTCACTGAAACAAGATGTTTCTGTATCCAGAGCCCAAGGATTGTAAATTCACTTTGAAAAGTTCAGTTATTTCAGGTCCATTATGCTGTTCAATTCCCTGACAGATGCCCTAGTAACATAAATGGTGTTCAGTCCTCCTGACAGGTGCTCCTTCAAAACTTCCTTGAAATCAAATTTGTTAACATTGCAAAAGCAGCTCATTTCTCCTGACAGATGCTCCTTATAATACCTTGCATCAAGACTATTAACAACATAAATTACAGTTCAATCTTTGTACTGTTTGAAGCCAATTACATATATTAGTACATGTACTAAAATTATAACATGTAGTTCATTCCTCCCTCAATAGTTCCTTTTATATGAAGACTGCTAACATTTTAAAAGCAGCTCAGTCCCATTGACTGATGCTCTTTCTTGCACCAAGACTACTGCTTCTGCTGAGCTTGGCTACCATTGTGTAAATGCAGAAAGTGTTACCAGTCATCATGCATGTATCAATGTACCAATCATTGAGTGAGCAATCAGATTTGAATCTCTAATTTTTCACTTGAACCACAAATTTTACGGACCTTTTAAGGACTATGACACCATTTTCAGAATTTGAGTACTTTTTTCTTTTATGAAAATGAAGGCTTTTAAGGGCCTGTTGAACCCTGCAAATGGCAATTGACACTCAGATTTACATCATAACTATTCAGTCCACCACCAGCAACAGTAATGTTCATTGACTGTGAATGTGATCAGAACACTTTGGGCCACATTCAGCCATACATGTATGAAATCACCGAAATGTTTAGGTTATGCATTTTTTATCTGTTTTCGGAGGGGTATCATAATAAGCTCGAGACACAGTCAGCTGCTAGCAGACAAAAAGTGCACACTATGATTTCCTATATTTTCTGGGTAAATCCGGAAAGACCCCATCATACTAAGCCCAGCTGGACAGGCAACTTCTCTGCCACTGTTTCTTTGGTGTACATTTTGTAGCAGCATCTGACTGTGTCTGGCTCGACTTAGCAACAGTATAATGCCCCTTTCAGTAGGTTCCCACATCTGATTTTCTGTGCAAATGCTACATGTGATTTTCATAGGTCATCTTTTCCCAGAGATGTCCACTAAAGGTAGATTCTGATGGTTCACAAAGCAGGATCCTGATTCCAATGAAAATTTTGCAGTGAAGTCTTGGCCCAACTATTTTCAAAAATGGTTTTGATAAGGTTCCTTCAAAATTATTTTTAAACTGGTGTGCCTTTTTATGCTCATATATTTTGTGTCCTTGTGAAAAAAAAAATTACCACTCTCCTCTAATTCAATACTGAAATTTCAAGTGACGAAGCTCTGAATACCAAATAAACAAAATAAGATCTTTTTCTTATGCGCTTCAGTATGGCGTACCACAAGGCTCAGTGCTTGGTCCTATTTTGTTTAATATCTATACTATTCCACTTGTACATGAAATAAAGAAATTTAATTTACAATATCATTTCTATGCTGATGATACCCAGCTCTACAGTTCTGCCTTGCCATGCGATGTTGACAGCCTTCTGCAGCAGGCTGGAAACTGTATAACAGAAATTAAAAGCTGGATGAACCAAAACAAACTGGCACTAAATGAGGATAAAACTGAGGTTATTTTATTAGGCCGTGAGCGGGTTCTGCAAGAAGTGGACAGAACTGAGATGATAATTGGCACTAATTCAATAGAAATTTCAAAAAAAGTAAAAAACCTAGGGGTTTACATTGATTCAAATCTTTCTATGTCATCTCAGTTAGTCACCTCATTCGTATTCTATACATGGAAATCTGGAAAATTGGTAAAATCAGACATCTTATTTCAACTGAAACTGCGGCTGTTTTAGTAAATTCTTTTGTACTTTCAAAGCTTGACTATTGCAACTCCATTTTGGCTGGAATTTCACAAAAAAATATTAGAAAACTCCAAATTGCTCAAAACAATGCAGCGAGACTTGTTTTGAAGAAAAAGAAAAGAGATTCAGCACTGCCACTTCTGCAGAGTTTGCACTGGCTGCCAGTCGAGAAAAGAATAATGTACAAATTGTCATCCATTTGTCACAAATGTGTCAATAATACTGCTCCATCGTACCTAGTTGATTTAACTGATTACTATGTTCCATCTCGTCAACTAAGATCATCATCTGACACTACAAAATTGAAAGTACCTAAAATGAATCTGTCCACTGTAGGAGAAAAGTCCTTTTCATTTCTTGGCCCTACCATCTGGAACACTCTTCCAAAGACAACCAGGGAAATTAATGACATTGGTTCTTTCAAACGCCATCTGAAGACCCATTTCTTTCAGACAAACTAGGCTAGGTGTTTTTCGGCAGCAACAATAGTAAATATTTTTGAATTTCTTTTGTGTATGCGTGTGTGTGTAAGAGTTTGTTAAAGCGCCCAGAGCTTGTCATCTACGGGGTTGGGTGCTATATAAATGCAATATATTATTATTATTATTATTATTAAATGATTGTGAAATGCGCAAAGTGGTCGTTATTGTGCTGACATACTGTAAAATCCCAACCCAAACTGATTCAAAACTGTTTTCACTCTCCTCTTGCACTTTGCCAGAATACAACTGCAAAACACAGGTGCAATATATAGCCAGTATTTTATTACACAAATCTTAAACACATATAAGACTTTCACATACTTGAATGCCAAAAGTAACAATCATTACTGTTTTTTTTTTATTATTAAAAATCAATACAAGTTTCAATTCCATCTGTTACTTATGGAGTAAAATGAAATAGAAGGGAGAAGGGAAAAAAAAAATTCTGTGGCAAAAAACTGTACAAGACACTATTTACATGAAATAAGTCCATTCAGACTGGCTTTTCTGTGTGTGATGATACAACATACATGATTCAAGGTTGACTTTTTTTGGAGAAAAAAACAAAACAGGCAACTACATCATGATTACCAAAATAAACAGCTTAAATGTAGCTAAGCCTATGTACAACATGGCCAATGTTATGAATGAAGACAGAAAGATTGGATGAAATTAGTGAAATATGGGGTAACTCAATGATAAAAAATAACCATCATATTAATTTACCTTAATACAGTTACAGCAGCTAACAATCCTTTCCATAGCTTATCTGCTAGCCTTCTAAATATATCACATTCACTTTAAATGAATGTTCTCCACTGCTTTTGATTGTATTGTACCGTACTTAGGCAACAAGAGTAGCAAGCACATCAGTTTTGTCTTGACTTGTCAATGAATATGACACAGAAATGTATTTTCTCCATATTTTTCTTCAGTTTCTGTGATTAAAGTCTGTCACATTCAACATCACAACTCAGTGATAGCCACACCACAGGGATTGGTGGACAGAGATGACTCTGATCCATGGCTGACACAGTGAACCATGTAACAATAAACAATATTTACAGGGAACTCAGCTAAAATAGACACAACACAAAGAAGAGTAAAAACGCTCGGTAATACAAACACTACAAAATAAAATTAAGAAAAAGTAAAGAGAGAGAAAGGGGGGAAAAAAATTGTCTCCACTGCACTCATTATACCCTCAACATGGTCATTGTAAAAATAATTCTCTCTGTAACCAGGGGGCCTCATAAAATTATGAGTTGCACCCTTTTCCATTAAATATTTTTTAAGGTTTTAAAAAAATGTTGAGGGAATAATAAGGTCCATACATGTCTCTCCACTGTACTTTTAACCAAAGCTTTGGTGCAGATCAATGAGGAAGAAAAAAAAAGCAACCCATGTGTATAACAGCAGCAGTAGCAGATACATTTGGTTTGGCTTCCGATGTTCCATCTCAGCCACAAGAACAGCTTGGAGGAGCACAACATGGTAGTTCCATCTAACTATTCCAGTATGGACCTCCATATGATTTACCAGCTCCTGTTTTGGCCTGGTTACCGGTCTGAGCCAATCCTCTTGAGCTGGAACTAGTGGAGTCCTATTGACAATATAACAAAATACTGTTAGATAAAGCCAAAGTGATACAGATAAAGAGCTTTTCCAAGTAGAATGGAAAAAAACTATAATGGTTGGCCCAACAAACAAATTCAAAATACAGAAAATATTACTGAAAACCTGGAATGTATATTAACTTAACTACTTCTATTAAAATGTTTTCAAAAGTCATGAACTGCTGGAAGTTAAAAATGTGCAAATACACATGTTTACATTAATAACAACAGACTAGTGACAGTGACATAATGCCTAAGCACAAAATGCACACAAATGTGGTTTGTCAGATACTGTAAATTTCTTCAGCATTTTGCAGAAGAACGAAAGTCATTGTTTTCTCATCATTCCAACCACACACAAACACACACGCAAAAAGGAAACTTTACAACAGGCTGTAGGTAGTCCAAACTAATTTTACTTTTCATCATACCTCACCAGTTCTTGCCTGATCTGACTGAGCTTGCATTTCTAAGAATTTTGATACCAAATTTATTATTCTGGCTTAAAGGCTTACAGTTATGACATTTTCAAAAGAGAAAAAAAGATCTTGAATTTGCCAACTTTTACCAACTGCACGACAGTCCAACTTTGACTGCCCATAAAATGACAGTTGTCTGGGTCATGCCACTGAAAAGTCTCAATTTCCACATCAAGGGGGTGTACACCATGCTCAATTTTTTTTCGAGGGGGACAAACATAGATGAAGTATGAGCATATCACTCTAGCCATCGAAATTCATCCGAAGCCAATTTTTTGTTAATTCTTACAAGGAAGACAAAAATGGTTTCATTTTTTGCAAACTGAGAAGGGGGACAACTACGTGTTCTGCCATGGACTCGCCATTGAGCATCGGACAAATGTGGCAAATCCAATCATGGAGTGGGTTGATAAAAACAGTTGGTGCCTTGCACCAAAATATGCCCGACGTCTGATTTTGGTGTACAGTGTAAAGGCTGGGGTTCATTTGATCCTGGTTTACTACTAACTAGTGTTACTGCCAGTTTTTCGGTAACAAACTTTTTCAACTAATGGTTTTTAAATGGATTTCTACTCAAAAACACTGAATTAAACCTCATTTATTTGGTTTTCTATGTGTTATTTTCAAATACATACACATAATCATCGATGCAATGTGAACCTTTGTTACAAGGGGATCAAATTGGTATTTTATGTGGCTCCAAGCCAGAATGACAAAACTGTATCTTGTTCAAGTTATAAAAGACCACTCATTAAACAATACAAAAGATAGTATATTTCGACACAGGAAGAATTTAGCTTTATTTTAATGTAGGGTATATGACTCATTCTCAAAAGGTCGTGCCCATTTTGTTACATTGTACCTATTTTTTAAAATTCATTATTTTTTTGTTTTTTTCTTTGGGGAGGTTTAGTAGTGATGTACTGCACCCCATTTTGTACTTTAAAAGATAACGTTGAACGTTGTTTGTGAAATATGGGGTATGTAACATCGAAAGGTGACCTGTCTAAGACGTCACTGATGACACACTATTACCCCCATTCCTGCCGTGCACATAGCTCCATTTGACTTCTTCCTGTCTCTTTCTGATGATGATTCATGTCCTATGAATATCAAATGTATGTTTTTTCACCCAGTTCAGGTCAGATCTAGGCCCATTTATGTGTGTCACCGTGACGTCTCTGACAACCATCAACTGATTTTTCCATTTAAATAGCAATACTTTCCTTGAGCAGTTTCCTTCTGACTGTTTTGTATCAAGTGTATGTAGACCTAATACTTATAGGTGAAACAACACTTATACATTTGTTGTGGCCTAGCTTTAGACATGACCTGTGCCAAGACGTCACGATGACACACATTTTTTATGTTGTCTTGGTAAAGGTTTTGCTTAAAAAACTTTTGCCACAAGAGCCTCAGTTTGTTACTGATGGGCAAAAGGAAGTTCAGGATAGATTTAAAAGCATTTATTGACCACTTTTTCCAGACAGAACTTTTTTCTCTGTGATGACAAGAAAAAATATGAACAAATTGTCACACTCAAAGATTTATTATTCATGAACAGCACTGACTGCACAAATGCAATAACAAAGAGCCATCGTATCAACTGAAACAAGAGTAATAAACAAAGTAGGCTTCTAACATTGAAAAATTGACACCAGTATAATCCAGTAATAAACTAATACGACTGAGTATCACAGTAGTATATATGGCCTTTAGCGTCTTTACAGACGGTCTTAGCAGCTAGAATATTCACTTTCACTTTGACTGACAGCTTCTCTCGTGGCTTATTCTACCAATGTTTGACCCGAGAGTGCGATGGCAGTGATTGCAGGTCAGTCTTTTGGGTTCACTTTGGCGAGTGTTTTCATTCCGCCTCTGTCGTTTTGTCAGGTATGTTTCTTTTGCCTTGAAGTCTATTGCGAGCGTGCCACTGCGCAATTTTTGTCTCCATCTGCTTCGATCATTTGCAAGGTTCTCCCATTCTTTGGGGTCGATGTTGAATGCTTTCATCGTGACCTTGCAAGTGTTTTTGAATCGCAGATGTGGCCTACCTCTGGGTCGGTTGCCAGTAGCAAGTTCCCCGTAGAGAATTTGTCTGGGGATGCGATCATTTTCCATACGGTGGAGATGTCCAAGCCACCGCAGTCTTTTTTTGCCTAGGAGAGCCTGAGTTGATGGAATGTTGGCTCAGCTCAGAACTTCGATATTTGAGATCCTGTCTTGCCACTTGATCTTGAGAATTTTGCGTAGGCAGCGCAGGTGGAAGGAGTTGAGGGATCTTTCATGTTTGGAGTAGGTGGTCCATGTCTCTGAGCCATACAGCAGGGTGCTTAGGACGCAAGTTTGGTACACGAGCACCTTTGTTTTGATGGTCAGCTTGCTATTGTTCCACACCCTTTTTGAGTGTTTGCCAAAAGCTGTGGCCGCCTTTCCTATTCTGGCATTTATTTCAGTTGTTATGTCTGTGCTACCACTGATGGTTGAGCCTAGGTAGCAGAATTTTCCCACTTGCTCCAGAGGAGAGCCATTCAGCATGATTGGGTTGGGGTTTCTCAAGCCTTGTGTCAAAACTACAGTTTTTGAGACACTGATCCTTAGCATGAATTTGTCACAGGCTTTGGCAAGGCTATTGATGAGAGCCTGGAGCGTGGTTTCATCGTGGGCCACGATTGCAGCATCATCTGCGAAGAGGAGCTCTTGTAACATAATATAGTATCACAGTGAAGCAACATAAATCCAATGCCCCACTCTTTTTGGTCAGTTTCATAGCCTCCTGTACTTATAGAGGTTCTATGATCAATAATCTTCACACCAGTAATTTAAAATATATTATTATAAAAATATTTATTATCCAAGGTTTCAGTTCATGAATGAAAACTGAATACAAACCAAATAAATAAATAAATTAAAAAATCAGACTCAACATTAACAAAATTAATTGTGCCAGTTATCAAATTTGGTATTTGAATCATGCTGCAGTGTGAAGCCTAGTTTTATTTCTTCTGGTGAGCCTTCTGTTCATCAATTTGATGCCGTTGTTATTGTTCTTTGTATCATCTTGAAGTTTGTCTTCTGTATACATGAGAATCTGCCTTCAGCCTTGCTGAACACTTTCATAATCATCTTGCTTTTCTTGTCAAATGGAGGTGGCTTTCTATCTAGGGATGTGGAACTTTTTTGAGGTACCTGGAGAAGAACTATGGCATTTTATTTCAGTGACTTTGAAATGACTAGGGCGTACCAAGAATCCAACAGAAATTTTAAAACATAAAAGAATCAACAAGAAATTTATAATTTTCAGGTTACACTTTGATTTTCTGTCTTTTCATACGATTGACTGGCCACTTAACTACAGTAGTATCATTTCCTGAAATATTTTTTTTTCATTTTCAACTTTAGAAAAAGGGGGTAAAATGCGTGAAGTGAGGGGTGAGCAGGTCCTGAAATTCCAATCTGTTATACGTCTGCTGGGACATAATTATCACCATTGTAAACTGACATTACAAATTACATGTACAGTATTAGCAATATAAGTCTCTTGAGATTACCACTTACTGGAATACATCATACGTAAGATGTACCATACTTAAAAGATGAATTTCTTGAAAACATAGGCCTGCAAAAAAAACATTAAGATTCTGAAATGCCACTATGATGACAGTGTCAGTTGTCATAATTTTAAAAAAAAGAAGAAGGCAGTTACACATACTGTAGCACTTTCTTTAAATCCATGCTCAATCAAAGCTAAATCTGCCAAAAATAACTCGGTTACAAAAAGAAACTTAGCATTATCTATTATGTATACAATTCACTGCTTCTTATTTTAATATAAGTTTTTAAAAACATGCATTCAAATTTATAAGTTACTATGACACACACTAAAAACTGAACTGTAAAAGAAAAAGAAGTTTATTCCCATACTAAAAGAAATCTCTGCCTTTCTCACCCATGTTATCCATGCTCACGTTTCCAAAATCTGCTTTGATATTCAAACAATGCATTAAAATGGCAAGAAATCTGAGACATCACAATAGCCCTGCCATTGGCAGTCACACGGATGAGTGTGACATCTCAGCAGAAATCTGCTTTGCAGTAGGTCTAACTCTCTGACTGGGCTCAAACCCCCATCTTTTTATTCTAAAAAGCCATTTCCTGCATCTAAATCTAGCTCGGTTTATCACAAATAATAGATAGATTAAAAGTTGATGGTAATTGTAGCTAGGATGTCACAATGACGGACTACCCGTCAGTCACATAGATTCGTGTGACGTCTTGGTAGTTATCTGCCTAGCATGTAAGTATAATTCGGTGTCTGGGCTAAAAACCTTTGTCATTTTATCTAAAAACCCATTTCATGCATAAACTATCACGCCATATGTCACAAATAATGAATGGATTTAAAGTTATACAATAATTGTGGCGAAGACGTCACAGTGACATAGGTCTAATGTTGGTCATACTTACCCATTCGAATCGATAGAGCTGCAAAATTGGCAAACTGTCGCAATTTGCGTCATAGTTCAGTGTCGAGTTAGACAATCTTACTTTCTGGCCTCGCAAAGTCGCCCTAGACAGCTTTGATGACGCTAACGGCGCCCGTGAACGGTCCAAGACGTCACATTGCACCGAGACATCACATAAGCACCAGTGATGACCCACAACTTCTATGCTCGGAACCACGCCAATGCACTCGAACTTTCGAAATCCGACTTCCGTTTCTTGGCGGAAGTAACTAAATGTTACTGTAAAAAGTTGAATGACACCGAAACAACATTTGCGAATAGATGATATCGTCACACCCCGAGACGTCACAGAATGACCGACAACGAGGCTGTTGATTTCGTTTGCTTTTATTTCACTGAAGCTAAAATCCCATCACTGAAAGTCTAAGAGAAAATAAACCCCGAGATATCAAAGAAAGCCCCAGTGCACCTCACACTCACTGAAACGTCAGCGTTTTCCCGCTAGATCTATCATTTTCTAGGTGTTGTGATGACTGACACTGTGACGTCTCAAATCAAATTTTATACCCCCCAATAGGACAAAATAATTCAACTCAATATGTAAACAAATAGCTGAATCTTGAACATTAAACATCCCCCCATCTTAAACATCAATAATTTTAACTTATTAGCTCATACTTTTTTAATGTTTTGACCATGTAGGATAGCCCACCTGCAATGTAACAAATTATAGGGCAAAAATAGTACCAAATTCTCACTTTTTAATTCATTTTCTTCAGTTTGAGGTGTTTGTGGCAGCTGAGGTTATGAAATCTATCTCTTTAACCTGTCTGCTACGCATTGCACTATGGGTGGAAGTAAATGCTTTCAGCTGAGCTGAGAGACAACCAATTTTCTTGGGCCACCACCACAATGATGACCTTTTGAGAATGAGTCATATGCCATTCTGTGTTAATACACACCCCCTTTTGCAGGAAAGTTTGGACTACCTAGGTAAAGCTTTTCAGCATGAAAAAAAAGAAAAATTAAAATGGCTGGCCCAACAAACAAGTTCAAAATACATATAATATTTCTGAAAACCTAGAGTGCACACTAACTTCTATTGGAATGTTTTCAAAAGTCATAAACTGCTGGAAGTTAACAACATGTGCAACAGATTAATGACTGTCACATAATGCCTGAGCACAACAATGCACAAATGTGGTTTGTCAGATATTGTAGATTTCTTCAGCATTTTACAGAAGAACGAAAGTCATTGTTTTCTCATCATTCCAACCACACTGGCACATGCAAAATTTAATCAGAAATGAAAACTTACAAAAGACTGTAACAAGTACAACTAAATTTACTTTTCCTTAGAAAGGAACACTATAAAGGAGGTACAAATATATTTATTTAAGGGGAGGAGTGGGTCAAAATATTGAACATTGGGACTAGATACCACAGTCAAAATCAGGTTTACGTTTTCAATTCTTACTTTCTCAATAACTGGTAGACAGACTGCCCTCAAATTTTGTACATGTGACATTGAATGTATGTTCTTTGATATTACAGTGGCAAATATGGGTTGATGTTTGTTTTGTTTGTTTTTTTCAGCTAGAGCAATTAGAAAGCCTTTAGGGCCTTTTTGTTTTTTAATGCATGTTTACAATTTCAGTTCTTTAATTTCTCAGATTGCCCTCAAAATTTGCATATATGTATAATTGAATATATATTTTTTGATGTTACAATGGCCAATTTGGGTTATATGGGGTACTATTTCAGACAGAGCAGAGCCATTAGAAAACTGTTGTTACCTTTTTGGGGGATAAAAATCTAACAAACTGCTTTAATGTTGGAATATGACCAACTGGACAGATTATTGCAAATATGGTATTCCCACTCTCTTTGCATACAATCTCTTGACTTGTATGCACAATTCCAGCTGGTTTCAACGGTTTTCACAGAATTATTAATTAAAATATGTAAACAAAATTCAATATCGTCAACATTACCATACCAACGGCAAACTTTAATCATATTTTGAATGCATTTTTCAAATCAGATTTTCTTAATGGTTCACTACCCCAAAAATTAAAGGAAGTTTATTCAAACGTAAAGAAAATAGTAATGTTAGGTGATCTTCCCCCTAACCAGCCTTGTGTTTGATGAAACATCATACCATCCCAAGGGAAAAAGTAATCCTTACAATTGAACAAATCTCATTAGTATAAAGAACTTATGACATCCTCTTACCTGTTGAATTGGATGGTGCATCATTTGAGAATGAGGTTGATGTGCTGCCATTACTGGCAGGAAAGGAGCTCCGAAAGGGGTGGTAGGTGCTCCCATAGGTCCAGCTTGTGTGGCTGTGGCCAAGGGTAGGTTGAATGGTGGTGGGGTGCCACCATGAAAGCCTTGTTTATCAAAAGCCTGAAAAGAAATACAAGAACTATGTATCATTTTCACTATTCCAACCCATTCATTCTATCCTTTAGCACCAGGTATGACTGATGTAAAAAAATGAAAATAAAATAAGAACCAATTGCTGAAAAACATGCTAGATATCCAAGATGACCACGTATTGATCTTACTACTGCTACGGAGAGAGGGGGAAGAAGAAAAACAAGAGGATAGACTCAACGATAAATGACTTTAGATAAGAACATGAAGAAAGATCTTTTTGAATGTAATTATGGAGTGGGAACTGCTGATTTTAATCTTAAAACAAGGAGAAGAAAGAGGATTAGGATATTGCCACCAATAAATGACTTTAGATCAGAACATGAAGAATGATCCTTCTGAATATAATTATGGTGTGGGAACTGTCCATTTTGATCTTATAAGAACTAATACCTTCATTCGCCTTTTTATGTTGGTACATAAACATGTAGTTTGTAAAAATCTATTTCCCTGTTTACTTCCATAAAACAAAAACTTCAGCATTCACCATTATGTTTGGCACCCCAAAAGTTGCATTTGTTTTCATAGCCAGGACTGCAGTGAAAATCTTACCTGTGTATGAGACTTGTTATATGCATTGGGGGTTATGTCAGATGTCCCTGTTCCTGAAAATAAAAAAATTGAAAACAGAAATTAAAAAAAAACAAAACAATAAAAACTGTAAAAAAAAAAAAAAAACAGTAAAGAACTTCATTGAAGGAGTAAAACTCAAAGCATCAAATGAATATCATTTTCATTGCAGCGTTACGAGTCATTTCTGCCATGAATGCATTCAAGTTTTCACTATCAGATTCCTCTCAAAATACAAATCTTTGTGAAGTGACGGAACGAAATATTTACAACAATTTTAGAAGTCACAGACAATGCCGCATTATTATTCAGATCTCTCTACCTTTTAATTAACATGAGTTTTTGTTATGGAAAGAATTTTCCACTTTTTCAGTATTTAGATGAAAAAGATTAAACAGCTGTTAATTAAAACACGATCAAAGATGAACTCATTATTGCTCCCAAGACTTATAGCATGACCCAAAATGCAGAATTTCACATCAAGTGTTGTTATGATGAAAGATCACACAAACTGTATCCCATTTAATATACAGTGTCCCTGGACTTTCAAGAAAACTGTAGAACAACTGCAGCTGGATATGGGAGAACTAATAGAACATGGCTTCCCATTTTAAAAATGTACACTAACATACACAAAAGACTTTGCTGCAACAACCTCCTGGAATTTTGAGTGGAGGGAAGGAAAGGAAGATAGGGTGTGTTTAAGAGTCTAGATTTAAGCATTGTGGTGAAGGGTGGACAATTAACTGTGGCATCACAATTTACTGCTACCCGCCACAAAGGCTAGTGAGTCTCTCCCATGGTAATAAGATATTTGGTTTTCCTTGATAACACCAATGTAAATATACAAAAAAAAAAAAAAAAAGCCACCCCACAGCTTAGATGTTAACAGTTACAAACCCAGTGCCTAATAAAGCATGCAACACTGTAATTAAGTCAGATGTTATAGCAGCAGACAGACATCAGAAAAAAAGTTTTGTGCAATACCCTTACAACTGATATATAATGTATGTTTGGCAGGAGGTAAAAGCGAGGCTTACATAAACACAGTTTAAAATCCAGTTAATTAATCACTTAACTAACTGCAGTTTTATTTCATTTTATAGACAGGAAGGGCAGTAGTGCCCTTTAGCATCTCACTTAATGAAGCTGCGCAATAAATAAATCAAATAATTCCATAAGAGATAGATCAAAAGCAGTGCAATGCACTTCTTCGACCAGCAAAACAATTTTTTAAAACATTTTTGATACCATGAGAAAAATTCTCCCTCTTTGCATTTGTGAAGACAAACTTTGGTAATGTGCTAGAAAACTGAAAACCATTAAACTTGAGTGTGAAGAAGTCCAAATATAAAAACTTGATACCAAACTTCTGCCACAGTGCAATTTTATCATTGTCACCTATGTCATATATCTGAGACATAACAACACAAGAGTTAATCTGGGCCTTCCCTTCTCGCCATAAACCTGACCTGAGCTTTGCAGGTGAAATAAATTGTTTACATAAGACCTCACTAACAAAAACCACATTTAGAGAAAGAAACTGAACGTTTCAAATTGTGTTTACCCCTGTTCAAACAGTTTCTTAACTTTCAAAATAGCCCAGACAGTCATTTCATACATTTTGATAATCATTTACCATTTTGATTTATCACATCCATCTAAAAAAGGAAATCCAGAAATATTTTTTTTTTAAAAAGATATCCACCTCTGCCCCCATCACATGGCCAAATATTTCCTCACTTGATAAAACTAAATGTGATTAATCCCATTTGTTAAAAAAATGTGTCAGTATAAATGTAGAAAGTTTCCTTAGCACACACTAACCTATAATTTAAATGCCAATTATGGTGTGGGCAATAAGTTGGCCTGTTGTTTTGCAGATGCAGTTTCAAACAGAATTTCAACATTTTTCATGGACTGACTGAGCGTGCCTTACCATGAAAATGTGAGAAACATTCAGAATGCAATTACCCAGTAGTAAATTAAGCACCAACAAACTGCATTATTCACATAACACATGCTTTTTCCTAAGGGCATATTCTGAACTTTACCACATATGCGAACTTTTTCAACAAATGGTGCTGATGATAACATTAATCACTATACTTTCTTTTAATGACTTCTAGTATGGTTTTACCATGTGAGAAAATAATGATTTGACTGATTATCTGTTTTTCTTTTTTCCCAACTCTGTGTCACAAGCCTAACAAAATAAATGAACTTTTAGTCATGTACTACTGCTGGCCTAATCCAAAACTTTACCAAGGAGTACGGAAAGGAATGTTTGCCTACAATTCTGGTTTAAGCAGAACAGATAGAATAAATTCAAGGAGAAATGCAATACTCCCATTAAAATAAAGATAGAGAGAAAGAAAGTGTGATCAAACAGCTACAATGTCCACAAAAGAAAACAATAGCTTGCATTCTGTCCAAGTATTTTGTTAACTGCCTAATTTGAAGCTCTATACCTATTATTATTTATGCGATTCCACCATGGTCTCCAATTTGTGGATATAAAAATAAGTGCTGGATATTTCAGTTTCATATCCTGCAGCAACTTTATCTTTTAGTGGTTCCCTTCATTATTGGTGGGAAAGTATTCAGAAATTGAAACTGCTCCTATTACTTTTCCAACTTAACTATAAAAAAAAAAAAGGACATCATCATTGGTGAAAAGGTCCAGAGAACTTCATACTGTTCTTAATTACTTTTCTAATTTACTTTAGAAAGAAAGAAAAAGAAAACACCGTTCCATTTTCTCTCAAAACAAAGACAGTACTCAAATGCAGCAGGGAAGGAACTGAATTAGGAGTGCATTATATTGCAGAAAAACACACATCTATTTCACTAAGTCTTTCTACCACGCTTCGGCCATCATTTTACAATTATGATGCGTGCATAAGAAATGCCAGAAGATCACTAATATTCTGTTATATTTCCGAATTATAATTTGTGATAAGTAACGCAGCAAATGCACATGCAGTTTGAGAAAGTCCAGTTCAAGCAAAAAAACAAACAAAAAAAAGCAGTATGGAGAATAATAAATGAAATGTACGAAATAATCCCAAACAGGCAACCAGAATATGGAAAGCCAAATAAATAGAAAGCCTAGGCTAAAAAGCAAAAACAAGAAGAAGTGTGTAAGCAAAGGGCTAAAAAGGCTAGAATCAACCAAATGAACACCCGTGCAATAAGAAATATTAGTAGAATACAGTATGACTGACTGGTGGACATACGTGTTCCAGATGTCTTGCTACCACTGGGAGCACTGCCATAACCAGTCTTCGAGAAGTCTTGGGCCTGATTCAGCTCATCATACCCTGACAAACAATCATTACCGTCAATTTGCTATTTGCTTTACTTCTGGCCTTGTCCAAAACATAGCACATGCTCAGTTTAATAGGCCCGCAGACCAAATGATTTACTCAATGAAGCCGATTACCAGTGGTCAAGAGCAGTATTAACCGAGTTATATCCAATTGTGCACTTCACTACCACAGCCTTTCAAAATATTTTATGCAGCACTGATTCATATAGCTCCAGTATTTTTCACAATGTGAAAGAGAAGATGATATCCCTATGTCAAAGTGGTATGCAAAACTTCATTCACATGGAAAGTCACCCAATTGTTTTCAAGTATCTTGCAAAATGCAAATAAGCAGCCTGTTGTCCCCCCCCCGCACACACACACACACTCACGTGAATAAGTATTCTGACACTATCATGTCTGACTGTTGTGTTAACAATAACTGGAAAGTTTTATCTCAAGGATACCTATACAGATTTATTTGACGAAAAAAAAAAAAAAGATTAAAAATAGACGATTAGTATTCTGTGAGTTACATGAAAGTCAGTTGGAAAAAATGTTGACAATCACTCAAATTTATGTACCACTTATCCCCCCCTAGCCATAACACACTGACTACCATGCTTTACTGTAATTGACAGACCACTTCTACTACTTGTGACACTTTAAAAAAAATTAAAATCACAAATTATATTATGGAACATTTACACAATTTTTGTACATTTCGTCAGGATGTAAATAGGCTGGTTAAAATTTGCGATTAATGCCACAATTTTGTAAATTTTAAACAAAATTTCAGGTGCTTGCTTTTAAATAATTTTGTTTGCATTGCTGAATTTCTGTATTTCCTGCTAATAAGACATAGTGTGTTCGGAGTTTCTTCTGTATTTCCTGCTAATAAGACAGTGTGTTCGGAGTTTCAGGTTCGCATTGCCCTTGTAAGTCATCTCCAAACCACAGAAAATAACCCTGGAGCTGACGGTCATCTCCGAATAAAGACAAACAACAACAACAATAGCTGGATATGCACCATATTTCACAATAGTTCTGGGCCATGTTACTTAATGTAATAAGCCTGTTGTTGAGTTGATATATTTAAGTAATGATGCGTTGAATATGGGTTGAATACTATGCACGTGCTCTTACACGCTCTGTGAAAGTGAATTCCCTCATGGGGTAATAAAATGACTCTTGTTTTATCAAACTGAATGGATGCCCAGCATAATGTTACACAGCTTTGTCAACAGAGATATTTTGTACCTAGATTAAAACCATTTCAATTTGTGGTTCCCCTGGGAATTGCTCAATGGCCTGATCCTTGTTTAGAGGGTCAAGATCTGGACGGTTGGTTGTAGAAGATTACTGATGTGTAAAGGATAAAATAAGCTACAACCAATTTCCCCAACAAATTTTTTACACAAAAAGCTGAGTAAATGAAAAGTTCCGACACATCCATTCATACTGATTCTCTTATGAAGCAAACTAAGGATGATGGCTTTGATTTTGTTTCATTTTTGCTTTCATTATTTGCTGCAACTTTCCTTTCCTATATGCATTTGTTCATTTTTCCAAATTTGAACGATGTGACGTATCTGATCAAGAGTAATATTCTGTGCTGCAAGCTTTACAAGAAACGTTCCAATTCAATCAACTGCAATGAAGATCTCATAATCAATACCGATGGGCACATCCTGAATATGCAGTCAGAAAACCCACCAATTTATGTAATTCAACCAATAATGCTGTTTTCACGACCGTTTCAATGCACCCAAAATACCTTCCTCTTAAGATTCAATAGCCAGATGTGGAAACATTGAATGTTTGTAGCTGAGTAGCCAGTGAGTTGAATTCGTTCATAGAATGAATTAAGATCTGACTAGAATGACTCTAGGGGGAGTTTAAAAAAAAAAAAAGCCCAGTCCTCACGTTGATAGAAAGTACTGATAAGAGCACCACCCTCCATTCCCAAAGCTGTTTACATAACACCTTCATCCAAAAGCAGCGATTATTTGAGGTAAGAAAAAGAAAAGCTGTTACGTTAACTATATGAGGTAAGTATCAGGAAAGAGAGTAGGAACAATAATCAAAATAACTTTGTTGTCCAAGCATCTACTTGATAAAAATTGGCATTGGTAAATGACTTGCTACCTAAGGAAATAATATGCAAGATACATCCTCTTTCAAAACAAAACAAAAAAAAGGAGAGAGAGAGAGTTAAAAAAAAAAAAGAACTTCTACTACTTCATACCTTTTGTGGTGTAAACGTGAGATGCATATGTTTTCTGAAACTGTGTGGTTGCAGTAGTTCCTGCATGGGCGGCAGCATTTGTAACTGGGGGGATCTGTGAATTCAGAAAAGAAAAGCAAGAACGCCTTCAACTTTAAAACAAATGTGTACAATTATATCAGAAACAGAAATCAAGCTGCTTTGTCATTTGTGAGGCCACTCCTCAGCATGCTACTGAATGTCATAAATAAATAATTACCCTAAAGACTATTTTCACGTAACACAGTTGAATTATTGGCTTCACCTTAACCTCAAATCTGCATTGGCTACACAAAAACTTTGAGGAGTCCAAGACCTCTAAAAATTTAAACTCTTCAGTCGGTATCCAAAAATGACTACCATCAGCTTTTTAAAAAAAAAAAAATTACAAATACAAAAAGAAGTAGAATTTTCAAATAGGAGGAAATCCTGAAAACTTTGTAAACCGTGTATGAAATGCAGACAAAGCATTAAAATGCCTCTTCCTTTAATTTCTGAACCCCTTTCATGAGGAAAAAAAAACAGCAACAAAACATCTGTTATTGATCATAGATCGCTTTCACACTGTCCATTCTGCAAATCTCCATTAAACATGGTCTGAAATCTCAATTTTCATGAAAGAGCTCAGCTCCTTTAAATCCCGCCAAACTCACTGGAAACATGGGGTACTGCAGTCCAGCAGCTCCAGGAAACATTGACGGATAATAGTAACCATAATGAAGGTTTATTAAAGGTTGCTGTGCTGTTGAATGGGCATTTTGAGGCTGACTTGATGAATTTGGACTCTGTGCATCCACTCTTGGCATCTTAGAAGTATCCGCAGAGGTTCCTGTTTTGTGGGGCGAGAAGGGTGCATATTGCCCTAATGATCATGAAACAAGGAGGCAATTAAGTATCGAATATTAGACATACATGTCACCATCACACAATTCTCAATATGCCAGGGCCACATTATATCATTCAGCCCTGAAAACACAAAAGTTCATGAGGATGTAAAATAGTTTCATGACAAATAATATCCACACATATTTCCTCTGAGTATGAATTATAAAAAACATGTGAATAACATTTACATTTGAATTGCATACAAAAATGGCTTGATCTGTGATCAGGTTGTCGGCTTTGATGCCACTGCTTGTCATTTGTTGAGTTTCAAATATCAAAATGTCAACATCAACTGTCCATTTCTACTCAACTGAGACTTTTTAGCATAAAACACTTTTAATAAATGACTTTTCTAGCCTGAAGATTAAACAGGGTTAGGAATATATCATTAAGTAATTCTTAATTAAAACTTGACACTGATTTCCAACTCATAACATGTGAAAAGGTCTATTCAATATTTATCCAGTTTCATTTAAGTTTAACAGAGATGCTACCCTGTAAAAGAAAAAAATCTGAATCAAGCCAAGAAAACAACTGAATCTGATTTAACCATTTATTTCAAAGAACACAGTTCGCTCTCTGAGAATGAATATGCCTCGAACAAGAGCAGGACAAAGTCCAACCTAAAATGGGTGCCGATGGCAAGGGTTCTGCCAGACTTATTGCTTTTCCAGCATATTACAGATATCATTTGTGCATCAGTGACACACTGCTGAAAAGGATGTAAATGAGCTTACCTGAAAATGGAACATTAGGTAGTGGTGGCTGTTGGTCACGACCTGTTGGCAACGTGGAACCAGCAGGTGCAGGGAATGCACTCATGTCGTAGTAGCTACCTGTTTGCTGAAAAGAATGATCAGTACAAAAATTAACTACCCAAAAGACAAATCAGACATCAGGAAGAAAATCAGGCGAGTGTGCTTACACCCCCCCCCCCCCCCCACATCAAAAACACTGTCAACATAATTCAGTGATGCACAAGCAAATTCGCTGCAATCCATTACACACATCAAAGTTCCTTAATAAAGTTTGGGGCTTCACTGTGCCAAATTACTAATGATGTTATAAAACTGCATGCCAATATCCATGGGTGCCGTGCCAGCAATGGAGCCATCTGAAACCTCAACCTGAAAAATCACTTTGACCAAATCAGCCAAACCTGAAGTCCCAGACACCGAGCAAAGCAGTGATAAAACAACAGACCTACCAACTAAATGACATTTAACCCCTCGAACCCTACCGACCCATACATTGGTCTGACACTCCTACCCTAAACTTCATAGTCCTAAATAGTTAAAAAATAGGCTCAATGAGTGGCTTCTAGTGTCGGACACTTAGAAATATGGCAATTGCAAATGGCTGCGCCTATAAATGTGCCTGGTTGTTTTTTGTTGAAAAATCAATAATGAAACGTCTGGTGAAACTCCGTGTTCAGGGGCGAAAAAAGGTAGATCCACCTGCAGGTCCAAGTGGCATCAAACACAGCGATATTGGCTTTGAAAGTAAGAATTGTATTTAAATCCTATCAATTATTTCTGTCCCGGCTTCTATGTTTATTGTGCTACTTGAACCACTTTGATATGGGCGTTTTTTGGCTGACAAAGCCAGGGATAGGAGTTTTTTAATGGCAAAGTGGCCAGGGTTCAAGGGTTAATGCACGTACACCAATGCCGTATAAAGGCAAATTTCAAATATCAGAGAACAAAACACTTTACATGTCACAATAATGTACCACAGTTACTAAGTATTTTGTGCACACCTACAACTTTCCTTGTTCATGTATGTGTGTGACTGCATCAGTTTTTGTTCTACGAGATGAATTTTATTTCCTGTATCTGAATATGGAAAAATTTCTCCAGTAACTTTGTAAAACCTATCACAAACACCCAATGGACAAAACATGTAACCATGGCTTTTGTGCATGTTTATTAATGTAGATATATTACGTGTCTCTCTTGAGCCATTAAAATAGATCCTGTTGTCTCTCACCCAATTCAACACCGTTAAGCTGGATTTTCGTGTGTACAGGAATGGAAACATCGAAAACCCATCAAGTAGTGAAACAGAACTACGTACAGTACTTAATGGAGTTTTGACATTTTCATTTCCGTACACATGAAAACACGGCTTCAGCAGTATGCCGTTGCTTGGCTCCCACTGCTAACGGCCCTGGTGCTTAAGAGAAACGACAGACCTATAGGTCTCACTTACGCTTGATGAATAAATACCGTTTATTGGACTGAATGAAGTGACATCCGGCTATGCCGATGATATTGATGCCGGAGAACTAGAAGAATCTGTGGTTGGCTCCTTTGGGTCTTTATAAACTAAAGCATCCGTCATTGGGTTGATCTAGTACAATGATTATTAGTTGCTGTACAACGTATCAGTACAGCTCTACAGGGCATTCTCGACCTTGATCTAGATTCTAGGTTTTTGTGTAACAGCAGTAACACGTCAAATCAGTCCGCACTACACATTCCACATTTACAATACACTCGGATTACGGAAGCAAGGAACCAGGCATTCCAAACGAAAGCATCCATCGTAAATGGACAATAAAAGTTCAAGTAGATCTGCCATTGCAGGCATCTAAATCATTAATTCTGGTGTAGGCCTGACACACAAAGTCAGCACAACACATGATAGGCTATGTTCACTCATACAATATGCGAAACAAGTGGGTCTTGACCGGACACAGTACATTGACTCATGGCCCTGTGACCCTTCCCCAGGGTTCCTGCACCTCTTTAAGAAATTTTTTCCAGGGGCAAAATGTTAAATCTCAGGGCTACTTAAGGGTCGGAAAATAAGAGGAGAAAAAAAGGTAACTGATTCTCCCGCTTTTTTGGGGTTTTTTTTTTCATACGGGGCAAATTTCAGGGCTATTCCAGGGGTAATTCACTTTTTTTAGGGGTTTACCGGGGACCCCTGGAATTCCGGGGGTGCTCGGGAACCCTGCTTCCCTCACTTTCAAGTCCGCATTATTGTCAGCGCGATGAAGAGCAGCTGATGTATGTGAAGCACTTGATCTAAAACTGCGAATCAGCCAGAACACAGCGGTAGCACTATGTTGACGATACGCTTTCGGCCACGGTGAATGCTAAAAATAGGCGCAAATAGGGCCGATATCTCGAACTCACGCACTTGCCCTTTTTCGTTTTGATTAACCAGTCTCATTCTTTTTTGTTGTTTTTCACAATTCTTCACATCGAGAAACCAGAAAAGTTTTTTTTAGAGGCATAGAAACCTGAAATCTGGTATATACCGGAAGCCCATAAATATAGGATTTCTGGTTTACAGCCATAAAATTATATCAATTACTGCATGCTGAATCTATGCCACAGAAAATAAGAGATTCTTACCCATTTACTTAAATCAGACAAACAGCACTAGTTGAATAAATGAATACATGTCCATGTTAAGTAGAAACAAATTCACTTCACACCTATTTTGGGTACTTACCAAAGGCATTCTCTGCTGCAGGAGCTGCATATCCTCATAACCATACAATGGAGGCTGAACACTCTGGAATTAAAGTTATTCATCATTTATTTAAAGACATAAAACACGCAATATAAAACGCTTCAAATGCTGCTTAGGCTGACAGTACTGACATTCAAATCATCCCTCAGGATACGTACGTACCAGTGTAACCAACATTTTGTTAGTTTTACAGGAGAGCTGTTTTAAGTTTTGGTCGAGTTTCATCACCCTCCTGTGGCGTTAGTTTTCACCTTCGCGCGCAGGTATTTTGACATAACATGTAAACGACTGCCAATATCCAAGTGCAAGAAAGCTTTTTCCCCCTCAAAATAGGACAGTATGTGATCCTTGTTCTTTTTGAGAAATAACACTACACTAAAAATTTAATAAGCCATATCTCAGCTAATAATGCTTGTATCGATTCCCTGATTAGAGAGGCGCTAGAAACCGGCACAAGTAATTGCATGGTGATTCTAACTCAATTTCGGCTGAAATGTTGGTTACGCTAGTATGTGCTCTGGGGGACGAAATGTCCAACAGAACATTCATCCTGAGCTGACATTTCATAACCAAAAAAATCTCTGCTAAATCTGAAAACTAAGAAAATAAACACCAAATCTGAAGAAATTTAAAATAGGCCCAACTGATCTACCATCACAGCAGCAGGCCCCATAACACTAGTGAAAACAAAAAGACAAAAAGTCTCGGGTGCCCGAAGGCAGTGATCAGCTGTATCAACAGGAACAGAAAAACTAGAACTGTATAACACATGAACAAAATTTACTTGCTTAAATTTTGGTTGCACACAATACCATGCACACCAAAAAAGCACTTTGGGAAACAAAGTAGATGTACATGATATGAAAGTACTGACTTACATAAAACGGAGGCATTGTGCTCTGGCCCATGATGTACTGTCCCATCAGTGGTACTCCTGGGGGCAAATTTGGTGGGGCTTTGCCTGCAACAGAACATGTTGACGCTGTTTCAAACTCAAGATGGACAATTAACGGGATGACATATGTCCAAACTGATTACTGCCCTGCTCTAATAATCAGATGAATTATACATGCACTCTACTCATGTTTTTGTATTGTGGGGAGGGGGAAAAAAAAGATGTCACAGAAGAGAAAAACTAAAGCCACTGAAAATTGCACAGTCTTTCAGAGCTTGAAAAAAAGTTTTCAGCTCAGTTTATTGCAACTTCATATTGTATTTCTGACTGAGGCGATCCAGATATTTCTAGTACTTAGGGAATTCAATTTATGTGTGTACCCATCACACTGACTGATAGGCTGAACCAGACTGATCTGACAGTAATGTTGCTTACTTGTTGAAGGCATGGAAGCTATCCGCGATGTTGACGTGATAGATGTGGCAGTGGACGTGGATGATATGGTAGTGGTACCTGTAGAAAGTGATGCTGTGCTGGTGGAGGACGGCAGGCTCAAAGAAGTGGAGACTGTGGTGGTTGACGTACTTGAGTGGTCATACTGCAGAAGACATTATTGGTGACATTAAACAAATAATTCTTATAATTTGTTGCAGTAGGAAACAAAGAAGATGAAACCTTATTATCTACCATAATATTAAAATTAAAAATTAACCCATATAGTCTATTCACCTTTGAAATACTAAGAAATGATGGGTCAATAATAAAAGTGACAGGCAGGGGAAGTCTTTTTCATACAAATAGGTCTTACCATCACATCTCATCTAAACTGACTACATGTATTATGGTGAGACATTTGCCAAACCCCTTTACTAGCTAGCATTTTGCTGATCTTAATGTAAACTAACAAACTTATCTTCCCCTAAGTAAAATTTCTGATATTTTTCTCCCACTGAAGTTCTAACTTCTATGCCAACTTCCAAGGAAAGCCCTACAAGACGGAAGTGCTGCTTTATTATGTATTGGTTACTTCACAGGTGGATAGCAAAAACAAAACAGAGGCCACTAACCATTTAATCTTGAGGAGGCAAAAATTGACCGAATAGATTTTGGTAAATACAAATCTCAAATGAAACTGCAGAATTAACTGAGGGATACTTTTGTAATAAAGTGGAATCTTGTGAGAGTGCCAGTCTTGACAGACACTCAATTTTGACAATCTAGTGGGTTTTCAGTGTTTTGCAGAACAAAACTGGTATCTAAAGACAAGACTAGTTACATGATTTCCAGATCATCTATTGCACAGATATTATTTCTCCCATGCTGCTCCCTACTATCATATATGTTTACAGTTATTTGTTCGTCTGTGCTACCACAGGAAGGAAAGCCATTGCAAAAGGACAGTAGGTAATACTTCCTTCTGTGTCATCTGATTGTTAGCTTCTTGAGTCTGCAACAAACTCAGCCTAGTATACAGTTGGACATGTAAAGGGAAAACTGAAGAGCAGGGAAATACCAGGTGTTATACAGAAGTACATTCTACCGACCCAAAAAGACAACCAAATACAATTGAAATAATTTTATAAGAATGTGAAATTCAATCTTTCGTTAACCCAATAACTGAGTCTAAAGGACTATGATGGTCCATTGGAATTCCAACATATCAATAAAATTGTAAAGGTTGAAATCTTTGCAAATGCTACCAAGTAATTCTGGTTCTGCTATGATACTTGTAATGATGAAAGAAGACACTCCTTTAAAATATACATTTCCAAGACCTTTGAAGGGATCTGCCCCATGTGGTTTTTCTTATCTCTGCATCCCACTTCATGACAGAGCATTTGGTAACTGACCATTTAAGAAATAGCTCTCCTCCGAGGAAAACCATGCCAAATAATAAATCAGTGACACAAAATAATCCTTTTTAAGAATGTAAACACCACTTCCCTCCCTGTGGGTATACTTTTCAATCCGTTCTTAAGTGCAAATTATCACCTGCGATGATTGGTGACCATCTAACGTGGCTGTGTCCTTCAGTGTCATTTTGGATAGACTCTCTCCTAACTTGTTGGCCAGACTGGAAGGCTGTAATGGTGCAGGAGTTGTATTAAAGCTCTGGGAGTTGTAGTTTGTATTAGTCTGTGAAGTAGCAGGCTTCAGTGACGACTGAGGAGCTGCTGGAAATGTAACCCCAGTGCCTGACTGAGTGCTCACAGGGGCACTCGACTGACTGTCCCTTGAGTGATATGAACCAGCAGACGGGGACTGGTAAGAGTTTGACTGAGATGTAAAAGAACCACTGGCTTGTGTAGAAGCAGGGTACAGAGAGCTGTTAGGTCCACCTGTTTGGTTGGATGATGGAAAGTTGGGTTGCGATGGTGGATGAGAGGGGAATGAACTATTATTTTGATAGCTGGTGTACTGAGACTGTCCGCCAGCGGAATAGTTGTTCTGGGCCCCAGAAGAATACTGAGATTGGTGGTTTGCATGTGGCATTGGAGGATGGGTAGATGATCCTGCAGATGCAAACTGGTTTTGTCCAGAGGAGTACTGACTCTGAGCATTGTTAAATTGAGGAGGCTGGCCAGCAGGAAATTGACTGGCACTGGGTGGAGCCGAAAACTGGTTTTGCCCCGCCGATGGATAAGCTGACTGACTAGCAGGGTACTGTCCTGGGAAGGTTGATGCTTGAGGTGGCTGAGAGTTTGTTGTGTGAGTATACGACTGAGTCTGGGAAATGCTTGAAGCTTTCTGGTGGCTTTGGTACGATGAAGAAGCATAGCCGTTCGCTGTTGAATAACTCGATGAAGCCTCACTTTTACTAGGAGGCAAAGACCCTGGAACAAAACAGGTTAACAATTAAATAGTGCCATTATACAAATTAAAAAATAGTCTTTATATAAAAATACAAAATAAAAGGATTTGCCTTACGTCACACCCTGCAGAAGATTCCAAATGCAAATGTTTTGCCAAAGTTTTGAAAGACTAACTTATCACAATAAATATAATGTTTTCTCTACATAGCCTCTGCTCTACTTCTTAGAATATTTAGTTGTTTGTTCAAGCTCATCCATGTAAATTTAAATAAAATGTTCCTAGAAGAAATATAAAAAAAAGTCAGGCGTATTACATTCAACCAATAGGTCACATTTAGTTTGCATGTCTTATTACTTGTTCACCAATCTGAATCAATTGATGACATTGTTCACCAATCTGAATCAATTGATGACAATGTTAAACTATGTATGACATTGATAAAAGGCTTCTGTGTGTGTTACTAACATTCATATATGGTCAGTTGCCAAAAGGTGCCACCAGATCTGGGACAAAATGAGTAAAAATTAAATGTTACCCTAAATGTTCTGTTTTGTGAATAATATAGTGTTTTTATGATTTTTTGTACTTTCAAAGCAGTTCGAGGCATAGTTTTTGCTATAGAAGGGTAAACAGGTCACCTTCCACAGCGTTCCGTACATGAAACATGACACCATGAAAGGCTTATAAATGGCCAACTATTGCAAAATATTCCACTTCAGTTGACATTTAAGCTCAATATTAGCATTATTTGCCGTGTACATATATTAAATCATGAAAATTCCTGCGATTTCTATAACATTTGGTAACATGTTTGGTGTAATTTCATGTACGGAACAAAGAGCAACTCTCCACATTCCTCTTCTTCTCCTATATCCGTATAAGTGCCTTGATTTTAAGTGTAATGCAATATTTACCCAACTATGGCTTTCTTTTTCTTTTTTTATTTATACTCTCTGTGTGTAAAACGGAGCAGCGGTCTGTACAGCTCATATAAAGTGTTCCGTACATGAATATGACGCAGTACTTTCTTGCGTGAAAAATATCCTGTTCTCCGCTCCCTGCTGCCAAAAACAATGTTGACATGAATAATCTTATCGGCTACAACAGAATACAGACTCATAACACCAACAACAATGCACAAACATCGTAACGACGACAGTAAACTAGGTCTAGATCTAGCGTTCCGTACATGATATTCCGCAACCACCGTTGGTGTCCTGATAATCTATTTTGTATTACAACACACCAACAAATACACTCGTGTGTAAAAACGACGCACTGAAATGCAGTTGATATCGAAAACGGGTCACCATGCCGGTTCCATACCATTGCGGGCGAATAAGCTTGTAAATCTATTATTTCAGCGCTATTTTCGTTCCGTACATGATCGTTAACGGGCATTTCGTTCCGTACATGAAACATGAAAATGTGATGACACCAAAACGTTTGGATTTACTGTGAAAAAACAAACACACATGCAGTTCTCAAATTTTTACACACGCTTCTCGAAGGGGCAAACTTGCCTTTCTAACATTGTGTGACGTCACAGCCTTCTTTACCCTTCAATACGACGAACCATTCCGTACTGGTAAAAGTTGACGCGAAAGTGGGCGGGCTGAAACAAAATGATCTAGAGCATTCAAGGGATGCCCTTTGGTACAGAAACTCTGAGATTTTGAAGGGAAACCTTACCCCACACAAAAGAGCTTGATGCTTGCAGTAATTCTATATTCATCGACTTCAAAGTGTTCATCCTTTCGGCCCCTTTCCCTTGACACGAAAATTCATGTACGGAACGCATTTTGAAATCACCCATTATTTTTTTAGTTTAGGTTGCCAGAGACCTCCAATTCAGCATTTAGTAAGCTCATCCATTTGTCTTGATCAGTAGACAGTGAGTTTTGCTGTATGGTTACCATGTGTTAAAATACACACCATTCTCAGTAACCACTATAAAGACGTCCATTTTTTACCGCCAGAAATACACATACTTTGGAATATTTTTTTCTCATAATTTTTTTGTTTATGGTCCAATTGCTTCAAAACTGCTCCTGTAGGTACCATGTCCATTTCTGAGCACATTAAGCATAAGATTATGTTAAAAAGTATCTATGGTTTCCTTTTTAATGCATTTCACCAAACCCATTGAAAAGAAGAGCACCTTTTGGCAACTGACCATATAAAAAAATGTACAGGTTTTATGGCATTGTTACAGCACTTCAATTCAATGAGGTCAAGAGACATCAAGAAATGTGAGTTATGAACATAACATGAGGATGACAAGTCTTGCCTGAGCTGAGATTCTGATTTGATTGACCCTGCCGCTGCGAAATCATTGGACTTGACTTTCTTTCCAACGATGTTGGGAATGGAATGGGTTCAGGTCCACTCATCTAAAACAAAATAAAACATCCAACGTTCAGAAAATTCTGTGCAAAGAGAAATTATGCAGATGACAATACTTGATGTCGAAAAGGCAAAATGATAATTCTCCACGATGAAAGAAAACTTAAATATACTCATAGGTGAAATTTTTTTCCTTCATCTTAACACTATATTTCAGTCACCTCACCTGTCGGCTTCATCGTCATCGATGTTAGCTGCTACAGTGGATGTCACAACAAAATCTCCTCCACCCAATCCTGTCCTTAGCTTTCCTAGTTAGTTCACTTATTTCCAGCTGGCTGACTTTCTTGATGTTATCGTGATATGTAATGGGTGGTCTTCCTTGTTTTCTCTTTGTTTCTGTCTTTCCTTGAAGGATTGATATCATAAGGGCCGTGCTTTTGTTTCGGGCCGCGTGGCCGATGTATGCAAGTCTTCTTTTATTTATTTCAGGTGTTATTCTTCTGGTGGTGCCAAGCTGTTCTAAGATGCTTGTATTTGTTCTCCTTTCTGTCCAACTTATTCTGAGTAGCCTTCTGTAAAGCCACATTTCAGCTGCCTCCAATCTTGTTATGTCTGCCTTTTTGAGTGTCCAGGCTTCACAACCATATAGTAGGACTGGCCAGATCAAGCACTTAAGTATGTTCACTTTGAGGTCCGTTGGTGTGCCTCTATCCTTCCAAATGTTGTTTAGTTGAACCATTTTGTGTTTTGCCATTCCTATCCTTGTTTTTATGTCCTTTGAGCAGCTTCCACCTTGCGATTTATGTGATCCTAGGTATTTGAAATCAGTCACTTTTTCTAGTGCTGTTTTGTTTACTAGTATCTCCTGGTGTTCATGGTGCCCTGTTCCAGTATGTTCTAATATAAAATCAAATGGAATGTGTCCCTCAAAAATCATGCTGACACAGGCCCTGCAAAACAGTGCCATCATAAAGGTTGTAATTATTCAGTTGTAATTATCTTCCAGTTAATGAAAGAGACTGCAATAAACTGCACAGTGACTCTACCAATTGTTTTGTCGACTGAGAATATATTTTTCCAATACTGATACATTTGCATAGAATCTTTCTTACCTTGTTCTGTTCTCTGTCTAAACTTTGGGATTCATTCTTTGGTGGCGAGGCAGTGTAGACAGAATTGTGGAACACAGCAGATGGCCTGTTTGCTTGTTGTGGCTCCATAGCAGATGGCACCTTGGCTGAACCGGTAGATGGCGATGACATTATATTTGGCACCACAGAACTTCCATCAACACTTGGCTTACTCACATGGGGTTGGTTCAGATGATTTGATATCACAGATGCAGTTCTGTATTAAAAGAAAAACGACATCAATATACTTAATACAATATACTGAAGCTTGCAGTTGCTCAATGCCTTTGATTGTTTACTTTTCACATCGCCACAGCTTTTTGAAGTAAATTCTGTGAAACACATCAAATTTGACTGCGGCACAGATGTTTGTCATATAACCAAGCCATTGTCTGATCAGCAATAAAATACAGCAGTGCCATCTCTTATACTCACATCACCCGTCATCACGGTGTTCATGGTAAAGGAATTTGTAGCCTGCACATGATAAGCTTATAGCTACTTGATTTAAATATTATCTTTTCTAAATATCTGAATAATGGTAAAATTTCTAAGCACTCTAACAAGTAACATGGATGTACATATTTATATCTCACAGTAATATGCCTGGCTTCATCCTTCTACATTTAATCAGTGCTATCTCAACAGCTTTTCACCAATGTGAAGCACCAGCATAGACATTTTACTGCAAGGTTAATTTCTTGTAAACTGATTTTCAAACATATCTCGGTGAACTTACCCATTTGAGGTGGTAGAGTATGAACTGGTCACAGCTACATTATCACCACTAGCACCAAATCCAAATGAAGATCCAGAATCAGAACCGAAATCAATGCCAAACTGCAGATCTAACTGTGGATTACGTGGAATATGGCCTGGCATTTCCACTGCAGAAGCTGGAATCTGTCAAAATCAAAAGAAATTTCCAGTTTTGTTAATGAATTGTTTATTCAAAAAATTTTTTCATTTTCACTCCTCCAATGTCCACCAAAATAAATTAAAGTACATTCTCTCTTGCCTTGACATTCCTGTTATGTTTGCCAAATGAACAAATGTCTTCAAAACAACTTACTTTGTTGTGATGACTGAAGTTATTATAGTAAACACAGATGAAGGAGTATGCTGTAATCATTGATTATGTAACATTGCTGTTGCTTGGTTGAGTGGAGCCATAACAGGGGCATAAAAGTTACAGCCAGAACATGGTGGGGTAGATTTGCATTTACAGTTAGGCTCGTTGAACTGCTAGGTCTAGTACTATTGGTGGTAGATACAAAAGTTACATTTTTCTTTTCTCCTCGTTGTGCTTTGCTTCTATTGATGGTGAAATTCTTCAAATGTACTCTTTACACCACAAAAACGGACTTACATACTGATATCCCAAATATGCATTAAATATGTTTTTCCCCTTCTGGTTGGCAGCTATATGAATATCTCAGCATAATGACATTTTCTCATTACATCATCAGTTACATTTCTGTGGGCACCATTGTAATAGGGCAATGTGCAAAATGACTTAACAGCCAAGAAAAGAAAATGCAAATTAAGACAAAATGTTACCTTGGATGGAGGAGGCAACTTTGATCTCTGTGGCTTCGGTCTCTGCTGCATATTGCTGCTCATGCTTGAGGGGGCAGCAATGTTCTGTTGTTGCTGGATCACAGATGGGATTCTTGATTGTGATGGTGGAGCCTGATCTCTATTAACCTGTTGCTGAGGACCAATACCACCCATTTGAGCCTGCTGAGAGGCCATTCCAATTTGAGACATTGCTTGGGAAGCAGACTGGGATATTTGTGACAGCTGTGTCATGGTCTGGGACATTGATGACTGTGATCCTTGTTGAGGCAGGGATGACAGTACTCCAACTCCACCTTGCACCTGTCCAGAACTTTGGGTAAGAGATGAGAGACCCAAAGAGTTGGTTGCAGACTGCTGGGGCATTGTTAGTGTGCTGAGTGATTGGGGTGGACGTGCTGAGCTGCCAATCTGGTTAAAGAAAGTTATACCATCTAATTCAATAACCGATCTATCCTATCTCAAACTTGTTACAGAGATGCCACCCTACAAAAACAAAAAAACTGAATTAGGGTAAAAAATCTGAATCAGTGTGAACGACAATAAAAATTAAATGGTACCTGTTCTAAACTTACATTTTTATGTTGTTGTTTTTTTTGGTCACAAAGGATTAAGTTGAAAATCATCTTGAAAACTAACACAACTTACAGTTCATTTCAACCATATCTTAATATCCACCCTTTGCCTTGCTCTTGGTCAAAACTGAAAAAGAATCATCTCCAGAAAAGCACTGTGCCGAACTTGTCTTTGCTCTGAAGCTGTTTTTCCCCCCACAATTATGTCAGAAAAAAGCTGCCTTGACATGTTGGGATTTGAGTGCAAAAATGCACAAATGCCGTGCATACTTTTTGCCTATTCAGTGCAGAGGAGTTTTTCCCCTTCCCAATCTCATGTATTAATTTGGAAGTTTGTGCCCATGCAACGTCAACCCTCTCCATGCCCGTGGCTTAGATTTAAGAAATCTAGGTCAAGACAAGTTTAAAACTGATTCCTCCTTCCATCACAATCGCCGCCGAATAAATTATGTCTATCTATAGATCTTGTCAGGTCTCATTCCTGCATCTGTCATGGTCGCTGCCAAGTAAATCATTTAGATCTAGACTTGAGCGATGTCTGACTAGGCTTAAATTTGAAAGAAGAGAATACATCTAGCTAGGTTTAGAACTGACTCCTCCTTCCATTACAGTCGCAACCAAATATAACACTTCGACTTAAGTGAGGGCGAATAGATAGGTCTATGAAATTACCCTCTTCGGAATCGCCGCCATGCGGAACGGGAAAAAGAATGTAAACAACGTGTGTGGCAAGTGATAAAATTCCCGATCAGTGCAAAACAAGCGATAAGAAAGTAGAACTAACTTCCAGTTTATTCATAAAATGAATGCAATATTCGAATTTTGCAAAAGCTACAATTAGAAACTAGAACCCCGGAAGAACGAAAACTGAAAGAAAAAAAGCCAACTGTTGGCAGTAACAAAAAGATTGGAATACCAGCCTTGCTAATCGGAAAATCGAATTCATGCCCGTTTTTCAAGAACAATCGGGATGGGTGGCATCTCTGATGTTAATATGAGACAAACTGAATAAATGTGCTTTGGTCTCGGATTCTGCCATTGCAATACCCTTGACCAATGAACTTCTTAATATATTTTTTCCATCTTCTTTTTGACCACAATTTAAGAAAGATTCAACATCCAGGGATGGAACCACGCAAAAATTTCCTGAACTTTTTCCGCCAAGCGCTTGTCATGCGCGAATGTAAAAGATGACTCAACAATACATAAAGGCATGTCATAACATTATAATGTCGATATTATATCACCATCAGGAATCTGTCCTAGAGATATGAATAAATGATAAGTATGAATGACATGAGGTGCCATCTTCATCCCAAGACATTTCTCACTTGTCTCTTAAGATCACATAATCTTAGATCTAGATGGGTTACACTACAAGTACAAGTCTACATGCTAACCAAAACATATAATTTAAAATTATATCCAAATATTTGTTGAACTAATCCCTGCCCAATGCAGGGTAGATCCAACTTCGTTTGGTAATCCCTCACTTTTTTTTTTAACAATCAGTCAAGATCAAGACAAGCTCTATTTCAAGTCTAATATTCTAACTAACACAGCCCATAATCTTTAACTGTTTAACCTACCAAGTCACAATTCATCCTGAATGAAACACTAAAAAGAAAGGTAGATCTATGCCTACTTATGCTATGTATGATCTTTTTCTTCTTCTTGATCTAGATCTAGATCTAGGTCTCAGCTAGATTTGGAAAAACGTAACTCTGACATTACAGTTTACACCATGTTGACAAAGTGTCTTTGTGCTTGGTGGCTGGTTCTAGATTCAGTGTAGATCTAGGTCTACAGGCTGTTCTCAATTTTTACTTGAACGATGCCATGAAAATTAAACTAGATCTAGGCTACTAGAGTCTAGATCTACATGTATTACTAGAATAGATCACTAACACTACCTTGAAATATCATCTTACTGGCTTCACCAGTTTAGGATCTAAATCCAACAGAAAATCACCTATGAGTCACGAAAACGATCACACTCGATGTTTCATCACGTTATCTCTCTTTGAGGATGCCAGATCTATCGCTCGAACGCAAAGGAAAGAGCTGAACTGACAGGCTGTAGGGCTGCCTAGACCTATAAACACAACGAAAAGTACCCGGGGCGAAAGACCAGAAGTGCCAATTTGCTTATTTCCGGTCATCGTTGTTTTCCGGAAATCGCTCTTTTAATGCTCTTTTCGCAGTTTAAAAAACCTTTTTTGCCGGACCAAATATCAATAGTGCGGGGATAGATGACGGCGGAAAAAAAATTTCCAGAGCCGGTTCCATCCCTGAACATCGTTAAGCAATACTTCATTTCATTGCAACACATCTTACACAGACATAGGGCGTAAAACAACCATTTCATCTTTCTCTCTTGCAGCAAAATTGGAGTGCCAGCCTTTTAAGACTCCTTTATTTGGAATGTGATAGTATGAAAACTTTCACCACAGTACTGAAATTGGCAGTTTTACTCACAAAAATTCTTACCCCAATTGTGTTCTTGATGGATTCGGTAGCAGCTTGGTTGAACTGTGTTATGTAAGCATCACCACTTGGTTTACTGTAGTCTGGGGCTTTTGAGTACTTTGCAGACTCTATAAAGAGACTACCCACATCAAGCCTGGGAGAAATAGCAATCCATTTAAGGTTCAAAATTCAAGGACAGTCACTGCTCTGTCTGTCTGTCTCTGTGTGTGTGTGAGAGAGAGAGAGAGAGAGAGAGAGAGAGAGAGAGAGAGAGAGAGAGAGAGTGAGAGAGTGAGAGTGAGAGAGAGAGAGAGAGAGAGAGAGAGAGAGAGAGAGAGAGATCTGATTTTCTGCTCTATCCCTTATCTTACTAATACTGAGCTAGAGGGTGAACCTGTAAGCAGCTAAAACTTCGTGACTACGCCATCAAACATGATGAAACTTGGTGTACTGCACCAATTTTTGACAAGGAGTTACATGGACACATTCATTTTGAACAAAAATCAGCGTTTACTGTTATTTATATTCAATTTTTTGGAGCTGCAAAATCAGAGACGTATTTCTGACGAGTACCGGTAGAATCAAAAAAATGGGATCGAAACTTTCATTCGGTGCCTACTTCGCCACGTCTTCATTTTTCTTCAAACTTTCTTCACACGTTGTTGGCCGAAAATCAACTTTAAACATCACATCCATGATTTCTTTTTGCGATGCTGGCGGGGAGGGGTAGGAGAGGGGGTATGTGGACACAGAGTATGACCCTTGCCTTCAGTAACGGGAGTGCGGAGTGCCATGCATAAGCGTACGGCAGCAAAAGTATAGAGTACTACAGACTTGAGTAATTTTTCCCCCCCTCAAAACGTTCGGTCGCCGTTGATACAAGGCTTTGACCTAGATCTCTTGGTTAACTGCCGTACTGTGTATTTATTGGTATGATCACTTCTTGAAACTTCTGAAGAAAGTCAGGTCGAGGTTAAAAAAAAAAAGTAAAGCACTGCGCTTTTGATAGCTACAGCATTTCGCCAATATCGGCAAATCTTATCATGCAACTGCTCCACACAACAGTGATATTGGAGGAACGGGTGACAATATGCTGATTATTAAAAGAAAAAGGGACACAATTGCATTATTTATTGGACACTTCCCATTATGGTGATGTGCGATCTCCCGCCAACTCTTTTTTTTTTCTCTTCCACCACTAATCTGCTATTTCCACTTTCTCTTTACTTGACACAAGTCAGACGGTCCCGCTGATGTTGAGATATTAGGATTGCACTGTATTTTGTGAGGATCTGTATTGTGAAAATATGTTTATTAGTATTTGCATTGAATCTAAGTTCCGTTATTAACGTGGCCTAGATCTAGAGTTGGGCTCAAGCAGCCTGTGACAGTGTGTGTTGTGTAGCACACGAAAAATGATTGTTGAACACTTGAACGAAGTATAAAATGTGTTCAGGTTGTTTCAAAAAGTTACTACTGCAGTGCCTTTTATAACAGCATTGTCAAGTCAACTAAGCTATAACTTCTAAGCACATTTGGCATTACAGCATGTGTCCGGGAAAGAAGGAGAGAGAGAAGGGGAGGTAGACGACAGGGATGGATGTTGAGAAAAGGAGGGGAGGGAAGGGAAGGGAAATGGGGGACGACACAGAAAGAGATGGCATGGATAGGAGAAATGGATTGTGTGTGTGTGTGTCTCGGGAGAGGGAAGGAGGGTGGAGTCAGGTTTATCCCTTAGCAAGGCCTCATCTAGACCTGCCCAGATTGTCAAAATATGTCCATAGTACAATTCATAGAGCGGGCCCTTTAGCTTGTACATTTAATTGACTGACAAGTCAATTTCCAAGGAATGTCTTTTTATAAAGAGGAACATGTTTTAAATGTCATCTGTAAACATAATTTGTGATGCATTGGTGCAAACATACTTAGAATAAACTTAAAACAGTTTACTTTCATCAACAAGAGATACAATTAGAGCATCTTACTCTGCTACTATACATTTCTTTGGGTGATCTACTCCCCCACAATCGTATTTTGTAGGTAGGCTTAAAATTATGTTATTCCAAGGGTAAACCCTTGAAGTTGCAACTATGGCCATTCAATCTAACAACTGTCAGGGAGTTTTCATCTTAAATCTCACCTCTGACCAAGTGAACTTGGAGGCTCACTAATAACAGGATCAGACTCTGGCATTTTCATCTGGGAGGGAGTAAATACTTTTGTCTCATCCAACTGCAAAAGAATGAACAGAAAACACTGCAGACATAAAAATGTGAAACGCTCCTTCCCCACCTACCTATAGTCTCACTAACCCATCAAAATAAGCCTGGTTACATCATTTTAGCCATAAACTGCAAAATATGATTTACGTAAGAGCATGAAAAGCACCTAATAAAAGGAAGAAGAAACAGTCAAAGTATATGTGAAGAACGTACAAATGTTGAAGGTCAATCACATTTAATAAATGCAGACTTACGCTGCCTGTCCACTGGTCCTCTTCATTAACCCAAGTTTCATTCCAGTTATCCCAGTCTGGGGAAACAAAACAAATGATGTGACTATGGAATTTGAAAGCAATTTCAATCTTCTTGCTGTGTTAGGAAAAACAAAATAACAAATGAAAATAACAAAGGAATTTCTAAGTTCAAAATCTTGCCATATTTCAGTTCCTTGATCTATTTCTTGCTCATGCATCATAATTTTTCCCCCACAAACAAAGATAAACAAAATTACATTTTTCAAGCTGCATTAGCAAGAAAATCCTTCTTTAAAATATTGTGTTCATACACAATCCCTGCAAATCAACTTACTTAGAATTTATAATTTGTAGTGCTTTAAAGTAATTAAAGTCAGCTCTTTAACATGTGAACTTTTTAAGCTCCTTGAAATGATTTCTCACCTGTGTCCTTGCTTGTGTTAGTTTCAGCTGTTTCGTTGGTCCATGTATCAATTTCAGGTCCATCAAGCGGCTGATTATTGTTCATCTTCTCAAACCTTGGTACACGATTATAATTTCTGAAAACAAAATAAATTTTCTCTTAACAAACGAAACTAAAGAATCGATTTAAAGTAGATCTGCAAGCAACAATACTTAATAATAAAATAATATTCTTAAGTTACTTTGCACTGAGAATTTGTGCTATTAAAAATTGACTGAGGAAACTTACCCACAAGACATTTCTCCAATTTACAACTGCAAAGCAGTCACTTTTATTAGCAATGCCACACAGGCACAATGCCACGGGTCTGAAATAGGTCATCGATAGCGGGTGTAATTTTGGACCGCGTGTGAAAGAGGGTCTTTCTCTGGTATACTCATGCCGTGTTGTTTCTTAACCAATTTGAATGAAACTTGACAACCGATTAGAAAATATATCTATCTAATGATATGCAGACGACAATCTTTTTACTCTGCGAAAAAGCAGTTTAAAGTCTACAAAACTTGTTTCATCATTATGTATTTTGCAACTATGAGGAGCAGCAGTTTGACCATTGACAGGGCAAATCTTGAATACTCACTCGTTTTGCATCCTAAAGTTTGAAATTTCTGTGCTTTCACTTTTCACGTACCGCTTGCAAACATCTACGAGCCCCCTGTCAAAACTGAAGACCACCTTTCGGCCATGCATTCCAGGTAACCCCGCAACCCAGAATAGCCAAGCAGTCAGCATGTGATCACAAAACCCGCTGTGATTGGTCGCTTAAAATAACTCAGGTGGGCTGATCACACACATTTTATTTATTACTCCATTCCTCTGTTAAATGTTGGGGAGAGTGGCTCAGGATATAAACAGACTATGCAAGTCATTATTATAAATGTTTGTTCATGTCCGTGACTATCCTTTAGTAATCAGCTTGTGTTTGAACAATAAAACAATGGGGAAAGTGATATAAAAATGAATTATTAACAAAATACTACTTCACTCGTATTATTAGCAGGAGTTGACATTGACCACATTTCTTGCTTTCCTTTTCATGGATACTGGACTTGCCGAACTACAAGGTTTAAGAGCACAGACGTGGGCTACGGAATGTTGTTGTCGGCCCATTTTGCCATCTAGATAGAATCTAAATAATTCACACCATCACTTTTAAGATGTCTAAAAAAATAATGAAATTATAGGTTTTGTGAATGAAAGCTAAGTTTCATCTAGATAGTCCAATTTGTGGCTGAGATATGGTAAAGTTTTCAAAAAGACCCGTGGTTGTAGGTCTGCTTTTTCAGAATATTTCACCCTATAAATATGTTCCAAATTCTGGTGATCTTAAAACCCCATAATTTTTTTATTTTTGGATGAATTTTAAAGATATACTTTCCATAGCAATGCCAATTGAGCCACGTTGTGTGTCCAAGAAATGAGAACGCCCGCTGGGTACAGATTTCAGCGGTTCACAAATGCAAGGTGCTTTGTGTTGAAGCCATTGTGCAGTGTGTTCCCACGGTCATAGGTGAATGAAATTTGGCATCCAATCAGAAAAATGGTCAAACTAGTCACATGTGTACGTTCGCCATCGTACTCTGTTCAGAACCCATTGAAATCGTTTATTCTTTCGCATTCGTGTGTGTATTTCGGAAGATAATGGGAGTTACAGCTGGGACGACGAGAAGGTAAGAAAGCAACCTTTTCTTTATCTTTGTGTAAAATTTCAATGATTTATGTGATGTACTTCTCACCCAATAATTTTTTAATTCTTGTCGGGCCACAAGAAAAGCCGGTCCTAAAAAAGCGAGGCCATTGATGGGCGGCAGTCTTGACCCAGCGAGGTACATGCAAGCGAGGGATGATCGCTATGCGCAATTCCATTGGCTGCTAAAAACAGCTTGACCGGGGCGAGTTTAACTTATCTGGGGCACATTGTTTTTGGTGGGTGATAGGTTGGTGAAACATGAGTACTGATACTGGCAAAGACAACAGTATTGGGTTAAAACTTTGGTTTTTAACTTTCATAAGGTTTTTGGCAGAAAAATCAGATCTATATGACAATGTCACTACCAAATCAAATGACATGTCTGATGAGTTCTGAAACATCGAAGTTCAATCCTCTCCACTCCCAATTAATGAACGTGCCTCTTTTGGGTTGTCTGAGTATGTTGAGTATAGTATAGCAGAGAGTTATAGACCTAATTATGCTCTGCGCTCCAATTTTATTCACAGCGATATAATTTATCATGTTTATTTGTAAATTATACAGCTGAATTATGTTAATACATCCACAGTAAAAGGATCATTTGTATTTTCCCCCTTTTCCAGTTCATCATGGATAGAGATATTTTAACCCTCACCCTGCGAGGGGCGGCAATTGTTGGTATTTACTCGCAAGCGCTCACGCCGCATGGGCGGCAAAGGTCGGGAAGGTCAAGCTGACCACGCCATGCGCAAGCCGTATATTCACGCATCAGGTTACTGACCTTATTGAGACGTAACCACCGTGTTATTGTTCACTGTATCTCTTCTAAATCAAACGCATTGTGACATGGACATGTTAACCAGTGACCCACTCGTCGGAATCACAAAGACTAAGCTTTCAAAGGCTCTCCCCACACTTTCAAAAGATGTAACATGGACATGCGAACCGTTGCTCAACAAATTTGCAATATTATCTCATTTTCTCACAAGCTGACCACCATCTGGAGTTGTCTGTATCTAAGAACCAATCAGAAACAAGCTCTGAAATAATCTTTTCTGCCCCAAATGCCCACATTGGTTAGCATTGATAAGGAAAAATTAATTTATGCGTGGATCTGTTTAAAACCAGGTTGAAATGAAACCTCTTTGAAAACTGAATCAATAACCTTTTTGAATTTTTAAAATCCATCAATAAATTAAAAAGTTATGAATATTTTCAGTCGTCAGAAAATGGATACAGCTTTTATAGCAAAATACTTCTAAAATATGGACCGCATGACCTGCTTAGAGGACAAGACTACTTCACAAGGGGGTGAAAGGTTCCCACGGCAGTCTCAAACTCGGCAAATAATATTGAAACCCTGTCTATACAGCTCGACTTCTGTTTGTAATCAATGATTTCACGCAAAAACTGTTAAAATCTGAAACATTCACGCAATAAGTATGATTAATGGTATCAGTTTCTCGTTATATTCATTTGGAAATAGAAATTATCAGCCCCAATATAACCCAACAAAGGGGAATAGCAGAAAACCAAAAATAGACCCGCTCAATGCCATGACCCGCGAGGCAGCCAATCAACTGGCGCCTACCGATCACGCTCGCCAAGCATGGTGACTGGCTTTCCCACGGCTCATCCATGGCGGCTTCTTATTCAGCTTGTTTTCACTGGTGGTATGGGTCATTTTTTATTTTGTACGCAAAACAGTCGCAACATACAGTAGTCAAATTTTACAACAGTAAAGAAGAAGGCTTAGTGGCTTAACTTGTGGGGCATACTTTACCGTACTCCTCGAAGTTGACGAAAAATCTTCAAAACAGCGCAAAACACGTAATTTTCAGCGGGTTTCCAAATTTAGAAAGGAATGCCAAGTTCTCACATGACTAGTTTGAACCTTTTTGTGATTGGTTGCCAAGTTTCATTCAACTCCATTCATACATCACGTTGTTACTATATTTAGAAAACAGTGGCCTCCATAAGCGAGCGTTCCACGAACGGCGTAGGTGGCGAGCCAGAATTTTGGCCTCACGCGCGGCGGGCGATTTAGCATTGCTACATTGGTTTATTAGTATGTATCAATCAGGGTGAAACCATTTGTGTAGGGCTTGGGAGGGCGTGGCTAGTTATCATACTTCGTTCTCAGAAAAACTACAGGTCAGTTTGGAATCATAAGTCAGATCATTGGTTAGAGACTGACAGACTAAGGTTTTGCTGGTTAATTCATTATCAAGCGTGATAAGGCATAGCAGCGAATGTTTTCATATCGATCAATAAAACCGAACCACGTGGACAGCGTTTGTGGTCATCACATTGCGGCACAGGTCAGTGACCCCAGATAAGATTCTCCGTGAGTAAGGTCACTGACCGCGCAGCGAGCTTTACAGGTAGGAAACGAGCTGTGTACACTGATCATCATTTTGTCTCAGTGGAATGCAGCTCGTTAGTCATGCTATCTTATATGCATACTACCCTTTTTTAACTTCAAAATAAGTATATGAACTTACCTGCCATCTCTGTCATTACTGTTATTAAAGCGTCCTCTGCCTCCTCCAGGTCCACCAGATCTTCTTCCCCCAAAACCTAAAATTTAAAAGAAATTTATTTTATTTCATTTTTATGCTCATGAGTCAAACTTCAGTGGTAAGGATAATTTCCTGATTGTGCCACAGTTTTCTCCATGTCTACATATTGCCTACATAAAAGATTCCCCAAAAGCTCAACCATGAAGAAGGACAAACTTAAAGGAAATTGCCTTTACTGGAGACATTTCAGGCTTTATATCACTTTCTGGAAGACTACAGCAGGACACCTTTCTCCAAGGTCATAATTTGCAACCAATCAATTGTTGCTGAAGTTGACTTTATATGCCGAACACCTCTTTAAAACAGCAAATATTTCAACAAAAAGATGTTTATGAAAATTGCATGCATTTGCAAAGGCACAGATGATTTGAAAATGAATCTCGCATATCTAAGCAAACAGCAATTTTCTTAACTTTTTCTTAAAACATCTTTTACACGGAGATAATAACATTGTTTTGTCAAAGCATAACCAGCATGTTTGGGCAACATTTAATACTGATGGAAAACACACAAATCAAAATACCTGTGACAAGGAATATCACCAGACTAATATGATAATAATACATACCACCTCTTCCACGTGATCTGCCACGGTCACCTCCACTACGGTCACGCCTGTCCTCACTCTTTTCGTTGTCCCAATCTTCTGTAGTAATCCGATCTCTGTTGTCTCGATCACCAAAGTTGCCACGATCCTTTCCACGGCCACGAGCAAGTCGTGGTGGTGGCCCTCCATTGCGTCGCCCTCTACGGGGTGGTACATCATGTCTGTCTGAACCAGTATCTTTGTCTTTGTCTTCTCTGTCACCTCTATCCCTGTTACGTCCTTCAAATTGGTCATCACCAAGATGGTTAGAATTTTCCTTTTGAGACGAAGTGTTCACTTTCTTTTTCCGCTTCCCCCCCTGTTCACGCCATTCTCCTTGCTGCAGTGAAATGTATGTATTTAAGGTTAGGACAAAGTTTGATTGAATTACAAACTCTTAAAGGAGGTAACTTTTCTAAAACTGATCACAAGTGCTTCTAAATATGAATGATGTTCTGATTTAACTTTTTCATCTCTGTCACCTGACAACAGAAGAAAGGCAACAATAATTGATGTATGTAATTGAAATTAATTATGCCTGTTCAAAGTTATGTGAAATTTACCTAAAATAAGATGCATTTCAGATTCGAACCCATCGTGTTTGGAATTTTATTCAAAACATCCAATATTTCAATACCAGTCATAAAATTAATCACCCCCACATAGCAGTTTTTACTCTCTGACCTATCTTCCTACTTTCACAATGTAATTTTCATTCTTAAGGCCATAACAACCAATACCTTTTCATCTCCACCTTCCAATAAAATCATGACAGCTCGGTCTGCATCATTTTCTGCATCATGAAGTGCAATCACAACAACATCTTCACTCTTGCCTGTCATTTCCATCAACTAGTGGTAAAAATAATAAAAAATCCTGTAAAAAAGTCCTCTCTACTTTGCATACTAGAACCATAACACAAGCAGTTTCAACTGAAAGACAAAAAGGCGCTTACTTTGAAAAAAAACAGAAATCCTCTAACAGTTTCACATATATATGATGCAGTTATCTACTTCCAGCATAATTTATTTGGGTTGACACTAGAACAATTAAACACTCAATGATTAGCAGAAATATGCAATACTGTAGCATATAATCGAAGTTCACTGTTATAACTCCTAAGAAAAAACAATTTAGCAAAGGAAAGCAAATGCAAGGGCAGACAACTCATTAACTAAAACCTTTGGCTGCCGAGCGCACGAATTTTTATAAACAGGAAATACACCCACTAGCAGCGTAGTTCGGGAACCGGAGGTCAAAAAATCTTATTCCCGATTGGACAAGAAAGAATTTGGTGGGTCATTTATTATTTCTGTCCGAGCCGTTCGTTTTTTCTGCGCCAATTTTCGATCGGGCTAACAACGAAGTTTGTTTACGGTTCCTCTAGTGATTCAGAAGTTGAGAACTACTCACTTCTGACATTTTTTCGGTCGACTGACGTAGAATATAGTGATTTTGAGAGTTTTAAAGCCACAGGGGTGAATAATGGAAGATATGCATCGGTTTCGTTGAGGGATTTTGGTCCCGCGGGCGACGTCAATCTAGATCTAGATGCCGATCGAGAGCTAGGCTGGGTTACGGCACGAGATCTACATAAGGATGCAATGACACGTCCCCCACCACCACCAAATACTATAAACCACTGGACAGGGCACATAATTACCTTCAAATTGTCTTCTTGCAGGCATATAAAATTGTTATAAATGATCGGACTTACTTGTGAATTTTTTTCTAAATTCCCACTTTTTTTCACAATGTTGCCGTTTTCACTCCAACTACTAAGTCATCAGGATGGTGCTGAGGGTTAGGTGGTGTGACCCGTTCTTTTAAAATGTTTTTTTTTTTTCTTTGATGACTTACAATGATTTTTAACAGGATTTTAGAGCCATTATAGAGTTCAGAGATAGATTTTACTACATAAAATGAAAAAAAAGAAAGATTTTCATGATGATGCTGAAGCTGCAGTGAGCACCACCCTTACCGCCACCACCACCACCTTCATCAGTGCATAACTTGATACCTCCTCTATTTTTCTCCAACTTTCCTTTCTACAGACATATAAAAGTCATTAAAACTTAATTTTTATGAATTTCTATCTGTAACACCCTAATTCTTGAGGTTTTCCCCCAAATCCTCTGGAAGTGAGGGAAAGTTTAAGGAAAAATGGTCTGGAAGCCAAAGGGTTAAGCACTATTTACGAATTGAGCAAATATCTCTCCATCCATCTGCTTTTATGTGCTTCTACTGACCTCTTTCACTGTGTTTGGATCAGCATCTGTCTGATTTGTGGACATCATTTGAGCCAGACGAATCTGTTCCTGTGTGGGCTGCATTTTACTAGGTGGAGCTTCTGCCTTTGTGGTCTGCTGCTGCTGTTGCTGTGATGAATTCTTTTCACTTTTGGTCATCTTTTCTTTTGTTCCACTGTGTCTGTTTGAGCCAGCACGCATGGTGCCAACTGATCCACTCATATCTTACAAGGTGCCTTTATGTACAATATTATGTACAAATATAATCTGTAAAACAAAAATGTGCAAAAAAGTAAAATGAAGTGTTTTTGAAACTCCCTAATGTGGTCACTGTATGAATGTTGATAAAAATACTCCTCATGCTCAGGTGAGCAGATACAGAAAAGTTACATCCTTGTAGTACCTCTGTTGTGTTACTGCACTGCAATGGAACTTATCCCATTAACTAGTTTAACCTGAACCCTACTCCATAACCTTTTAGTTTCAACTAGAAAACAAAAACAAAATATTGAATCTAAGAAGAGTAAGAGTTTGCAAAGAATACCAGATCTCAATATCCAAGTGGTAAAGACATAAGCTACAGCACTCCTTTGGTTATTCACTTTTACAAGCAAAAGTAAATATAAACAAACAGCAGATCATAGATTTAACTGTTTGCATAAATTGTTATCATGCCAAAGGAAACAGGCCGACTAAGACTAAAATGCACTATTCTTCATCTAGATCTAGATCTAGATCTAGATCTACGTAAGCACAAGCACGGGCAAAATCTGGACTATGATTGAAGGATCGAAACAAAGCTCAGTTTAGGTATCCTCACTGGATATCTCCAACCATCTGAAGGTTGCAAGATAGATTAGATAGATCTACAATTATTAGACCTGTAGGCTACCCCTCATTCAATTGATTGCTATATGGCCAAGGGTAAGTCTGTCTAGAAAATTACCCAGAGTCAATAAACAACAGAACAATCTCTGAACTCCGAATACAATTTAATGGGCCTTCGTAGCAAGCACAATGTTTGTCCACTTTTCAAAATACGAGTTAACCGCTAGATCTATACCTCTGTCAATTCAACAAGAAACATGTGACGCCATGCTGGAATTTCTCTCCGCTCAAACAAGGGTTGAGTCATCCCCAGCGTTCAGATCCTGACATCTAGTGTAATATTTCTTGACAAAAAAATCAACACATTGCTGTAAAGTGACCATTACCTTGGCTATGCTTTAACTGGGCTGAGAAAAAAAAATTGCTATCTGTAATGGTAAGAACAAAGAATATTTCGTCGGAAATTAGGGTACCCACCTGAATTTGTGTTACAGAGAGAGACTATGTTGATCACGTGATATTACACTCTTTGCGCGGTATCGAGGTGCTCCGATATTTTGGGTAAATAAAATTTCATGTGTAATCTAATTGTGAGTCATATATATCATATATGTTGTGAAATATGAATAAGACTGGAAAGCTTTTGGTAGAATTTCATCTTCTGGCAAATTTATGTGATCTTAATCCCAAACGCAATATGGGAGAGAGAGTTTCAAGTACGAGCTATTAAAAACTATAACTGTCTTCTTTACAAGTAAATTCTAATATGTGCAAAATTATATCCTATCCTCCCCGCCCCATGTGTTTGGGTGCGTGTGTGTGTACTGTGTGTGTTGCTGCAATATATTTATGAAGAAAGCATGCCTCAATTTTTTGTCAGCATAGTTTTATGTTGGTCTGTCTTGGCCTTTCTGGTGTACACTACATGTTTTATACATTTTAACAACTGTTGTTACTGAGACCAGAAGACAGTCTAGATCTAAGTAGTGAGAGTATAATAGGCTAAGTGAACGGAAAGAATGAGAAATAAATGATAAGGGGAAGGGCTGGGGGCTAAGGTCGCCTAGGCTGGGGGGCAAAACTGAGGCGGATGATAATGAATTGGCCTAGGGCCACGGAGCAAGTAAATTAAGCAGTGATATTTTGCTGTTGTGGCACAATGCACTATATGTCTCTGCCGAGGATTTATCATTCCTCTTTCACGGTTCATTCAGGCTTTCATCACTGTGCCCGTGTGTGTGTGTGTGTGTGTGTGTGTGTGTGTGTTGTACTTGCATTCCTCCGACTGCTTTTTCTCTCCCGCAATATACTGCGTGTCTCCCCTTTCATCCCGACTCTTTATCTCTTCTGTGGCTCCTACTGTCTTTGTCATACCGGTACTTCTCGTGTGTCCTTCCGCCTGCATTTTTTATAGCGGTTTCAGATTTAAATTATTCTTTATCCAGACAGGAGGCCGATGAAAGTTGCTCACATCATCCAAAGCACCCCCCTCCCCCTACCGCTTATTACAGCCATACTTTCCCAGGACCAATATAAGTATTTTTGTTTGGAAGATATTCTTTGCCAAGTGGCAAAGATCCGGGCCCAGAAAGATGAAAAAAATGCAGGCTGAGATGTTGATGATGAAAGATTTACGGACAGCAAACAAAGAGAGAAAGATATTCTGAGGCCGGGCATCATTTATGCCTCAAACCTGATATGCAAATAGCCTACACATACTACGATTGCTGCAATTTTCAAATACCCAACCAGCAGCGACCCTATGGAAATCCGACCCGTAGCATTGGCGCCTTGTTTGCACATAGGAATGACATCATTCCACATAGATCCGCTGGTTACGATATCGCGCAGACATCGGTCTGATGAAGGAAACACTCCCTTACGGTAATCCTATCAACTTTACGGAAATCTTATATAAATCTACTTCGGATTAACGTATGGATGCCGGCTGGATAGTGTGTCATTTTGTTACAAGTCGTTTGAACCAATATTCGACTCATCGAAGTGTGTCAGTTGTCATTCAAAACAATAATTTATTGCTTCTACATATTTCAAACATGATATTTTCCCTGAGTTACATACCTGACAATCTTAAATCCTTGTTATGGGAACTCACGAGAATTCTTGTTGCCAGAACTTAACAGATAATTATTATACCTTATTATGCAGTTAGCAGAATAGAGGATGGTAATTTGGAAGGCAAGAAAATGGGCTCAACTCGTAAACAAAAGTTGCATTTCAGACCCGCGGGTATATTTTAAGAGACTGAAAAACAACAAAAGGCAAGCAATGCATGATTTGGAATGTACAAAAATGTTACCGTACTTCATTCGTCTTGTGTACAGAAACCAAGCCAGTCCGACGTAGATTTCCGTATGATTGGTAAGATTGCAATTGGGATGGATTCCCTATAGCAAACCAACCTCGGCACGATGTCGTAACTAATGGGTCTATGTAGGAATGAGGTCAATCTTACGGATCGGATTTCCGTGCTGTTGCTCGCTGGGAAACAGCCCTCGTGCTGTACAACTACAAGTAACTAGACACGAAGAAATTATGGACAAGGCTAAAATCACCTTTACTGGCAAACAATTCAAAGTTTTTTTTTCAACGAACAAGAGCAGACATTCGCTAAGTACCTCCAAAATTGGTTCATCCTCTACGAAACAGCCCCTTTTCTTCCTGTCCTTTACAAATGCACCGGCCATGAAAGGGCGGTAAGATTATATTGTGAAACCATGTCCAGACACGAACTCGTGTCTAAAAGCCGTACAAGAACGATCATGGTCCTAGAGACTGCAATAGAAAACGCCTTTCGGTGATATTGTAAAGTTTATTGTCTTTATTCAATCCCGAGCGCTATCTATTTCAGTCGCCGTTTTGGCCCATTGAACACGTTACGATCTATATTATGGGGAGCGTTTGGTTTGCTGAACAGAGGCGTAGTCTTTTTTGTTACTTCATGCGGGCGCGGAAACCTATGGCATGGCAGACCAGAAATCTGCGCTTCCACAACACCGGTGTCTCAAACAAAACTGAAATTTGGGAATTGCATCAGCAAATAGGAACCAGCTCTAGAGACCCTATGGTTTATTAATTTAATGAACAGGCCAGTGTTCACCCCCCCCCCTCCAGTTCCACCTCCCTCTTAAGTCTTCAAATAATTTTAAATTACATTTACTATTACATCTCAATGTAAATGTGCTACTGCAATCGAATCCCGTGGCATACAAAATGAATGTACCGCAGGGTCATCAGTCCTGATCCAATTTTCTGTCATGAACAGCGGTGAAGCGCAACGCCTGGCTGTGTATTGTATCCCACCTAAGATGAAGATCAGAGATACCTTTGACACTGGTGCTTCTCTAAGAAATCAAGAATCAACACATGCAGTTCAGTACTGGCACCTGAGTTTACCGAAATGACGCACAGGTGCCCAGAAAACTTTCAAGGGTGTTGCATGGACTTATGATCCTTTGAAAAAGGTGAGTTGTTCCTTGTTACCTTTGAAAAATCCATGTTGAAATGCAGATCTAGAAGGTGGACGTGTTCTGAAACCAGATTAAACGTGTAACAAGAAATGCCCATAGATTGTACATGGAAACGCGGCCGGTGTATTATGGCAATTATTGCTACCAATATGGTAGAACAGCATCGCCTGGGTGAACCAAGCAGAAACTGAACTAAAATCAGGATCCCAACGAAAGTAGCCTACATGTAGTTTTTTTGTTTTAATTACAAGCCAAGAACAAATTACATTGTAAGTGTGACTGTAAGTGTTTATAGCATAATTATTGTTCTTGTTACAACCAACACAATTGTCACATAGAAAACGACAAATTTCATTGTCACTTCATCATGCTTTTCCTATGATATCGTTATCTCTACAAAATACTCTGTCTGTTCATTGGTGACTTCCATGTTTATGACCACCATCACAACTTTCAGTGTGTCTGTCTTTACACCCATCCTACTAGAGCCGTGCGAGCGGCGGTAGGTCTTGTCAAAAAATGAATGAGTCTTTTTAATACTATATATAGATCATTTATCTATCTATCCATCTGTTTATGACCACCACTACACCGATGTCTGTCTTTCAGTGTGTCTGTCTTTATACCCATACTAGTATAGGGCTGTGTAAGCGGTGGTAGGTCTGGTCAAAAATCGCGCGAGTGTTTTTTTTTTTTTTTATAGGATAAATTATCTACCAACCTATCCATTTGTGTGTCTGTCTTTTACCAAAAAAAAACAAACAAACAAACAGACAAAACCCCTAAAACGCACACTATAATTTATAATTACACCTAGTCAGCATCGCTACCGGACGACCACAAGACACTAAAATTTCCCTGCGTAACATTTTTATTGTGTTTTAGGACAAGGCATCCAGATTCCCCAAAGGATGGGCACAGGGCAAGGGTATTCGAAATTGGTGATCGTAACGTGGATTTTATGTCTCTTTGGCGGCTCTGTCTCCGATATCTATACATCTTCACAGAAGATAACAGATATGGTAGTCCAGGAGGAGCAGTTTCTGTATGATTTACTTTCAGAAGTATCCAACACAGGAAACAGCTCAGCATTATCGTTGTTTGAATCGTGAGTACCAGGATCATACAAGTTTTACTGATACATTCATAAGCTTTAAAAGAGGGAGTTATCAATTTTTGGGGGCTCAGGCATACTATAACCATGTCGTCAGCCAACATTTTCTATCTTCGGGTTTGTTTCCACGACTTGTTTGGAGCTTTACACATAAATAAAACAGTCTTTATTTGAAGCCAGGTTCTGACTTGTGGGTATGTTTCACACTCCGCATAATGATGGACGGAACTGCACACACTGAACCCCAAACGTAATAGCGATACATAACACATTCTTTACAGGAGAAACATTTAGGGACTTATGACTGGCTTGGCATTAAAAATCTGTCAGGCTGTTAAATTAGCTTGTCGTAACCGTAAATCGAAACAGTCTTTTAACCGGAACTGTTCTTCAGATCAACAATCAAGTCCCGAAATTCTTGTTTGTTAGGAATGATTGACGATAAGGCGACATAACAGCATTTTATTTGTCCATTTTGTCCAACCCATAGCTTCTACGCAAACAGACTGCATGAAGTGGAGAAACGACAAATGAATAAAAACCTTCGCGAAGAGATGAAACATCCGAATGCAATCTATCGCCACATCGTGGAGTTCGCCTCCAGTTACCAGGGCATCAGATCAGTTTTAGGTAAACATGAGTAGGAAACAGTGAGACTTGGCTATTGTCAAGTGTCAGTGTCGACAGGGAGACAGAGAGAAAGTGGGCGGGGTGGAAAGAGAAAAGGGAGAGAAAAAAACAGCAACAACAGGGAAGGAATGAGGTCGAAAGCTGAATTTTTAATAAGAAAGCGATCTGGGTAACTTGAGCATGATGTAAGAGAAATCCATGCTCATGCTAAAGAAAACAAGACTAATGAACGTACTAGAAAAAAAGGGGGAGGGGAGGGCGAGGGAAACAGAATTACCGAGCTTATTATTCTACTATCTGTGATATTCTCTCTTATTTTTACTCTCTTTCATTATAACACTACATTCACAGACACCAGGGGATTTCCAAGGAGCTTGGGGGATTTCGTTCTACGTTGTCCTTTGACAGAATGAAAGTGACTCAGTTCGTTTGCAGGCTATTACAGGTGTAGTCTAAAGATAATTTTAAACACGTTTCGATTTTGTAACCGATGGTGATTACCTTTCACATGAAGTGGGACTGACTTTTGCTAAATTATGAACAAAATGTTTTCCGTTGGTTCCATTTTCATATCTACATATTTGTGAAAAATACTACATAGCGGTGGGACTTAGAATAAACTGACACTGAAGATTTTAGACCGTGGTTTCGTTTCCTATAGACCTAACGTCACAAGTCGATCTATTTTTGGTGCACTTTCATAAAAAGGACTATATTTTGTGTCATGAAAATAGCTTTGAACTTACACGAATCTGTACATTTTACGAACAGATTCCACGAATTCACCATCCATTCAACAAAAACTGTCTACAGTTGCCTCAATCAAAGATGTGATGGGAGCCAAACGGGCTATTCTTCGACTTCAGGTCTGTCAAGCCTCACTCTTCCCCTATTAACTTCACCAGTAATTGTCAACAAACAAACAAATAATATGGGCAGCAACACTGCCAACCCTCATAATATGATACAAAACTGGACGCTTTTAAAGTTTTCTACGGAAAAACCACATCCTCAGGGCGGGTTATCATATCATTGAAAAAGACTAAAACTGTTTCCCTATATCAGAGAGCTTAAAGTAGGCTCTCTGCCTATATTAAACACTTTTCCTGTCTCAAATGAAATATATGTACACGAATATCGAATTTCCGTTATTTCTTCTTACTTTGTGCGCCACTTGCTAAACTACTCCTGCATACCGGTGCCTACGTACATTCATTCACAAAACAGGACACGTACAGTCTAGAACCAGCACAGATGGTGCGAGGCGATTATCTTGGTTATATAGGACCATCTCTGACTCCCGAAGAAGCTTTTGAAATAGGCCAGTTTGCTTTCCATGGTGAGTTATAAATTCTTTGAAGTGTACTTTTCGTAGATTTCCATATAATTATTTCAAATTTTGATGGATCAAAACCATCTGATCTACATGTATTTATTTTCATCTTTGGCTGTTTCATAAAATGGCCGAAATCTTTCATTCAAACAAGTGGATTTGACATATGGTACAATATTAGACATCAACATCACAAAATGTTAAATTACTCGTTCGATCAAGGAATCATCACAAAATGTTAAATTACTCGTTCGATCAAGGAATCACCACTAAATTTTAGAAATATTTTCCTTTCGCCAGGCTAATTATTATATTAAAACAAACAAACAAAACAAAAACGATGAGAAGGATGGAGTGTGTTACAAGGAATAGGGAAAACCACCTGTACATTTTAGCACCATACTATGTTTGATTTATCTACTCAGTGGGACGGTTAAACACTTCAATGTCGTGGCTGAAAGAAGCCTTAGCTCTGAAGGATGAACTTTCACCCGGTTCAAAAGAGGCTGAGGAAACCACGTTCCAGGAGGTTCAAGTCATAGCTCTTCAAGGTCGGATGTATAACATAGTAAGACATGGCTCAAAATGCGAGAAAATCTCGTTTTCTGAAGCAGTAAGTACAGTGGCGTAGTGTGGGTTGCCAGCTCCCGAGGCAAGGCAAGAATCAAGCACGCTGACCCGTGTCAAAGTTTATTTACACCGTCATGTTCAAAAAATGTGTAGTATGTTCGAACATTGGGAGATTTTCTGTGTAGGGGAAGGGCGCGCTATTTTTTACAATTTAGAAATACGTAGGGCAACCGCCCTGTGGCCCTGCCCATGCTATGCCACTGAATAAGTATCCTTTGTAATGATTAATGAAGGACGTTTCTGTGGATTCAATGTAATCTAGTAATACTTCGGACTTTCTGTGAAAACGGACACATGTTGTTTGAGAGAGTATGAACTTAAATTTAATGCATAACTGTTGACAGATATCGGCATCTGGATAGCAGTTTCCCCTCTCCCCCCCCCCCCTCCCACCCCCAGAAATGTGGAATATCCGATTACAAACGGATTAGTAAGAGAAAAACCGCACAATGAGGTCATTTCATGGGAATTTCCATATGCATGATAATCACATGATTGAGTCAAACATAACATAGACGCCCCACATAGCTGGCCCTTCAATCAATATCCACTGATAGCTGAGAATATAAATAACATTAGCCGAAAGCACATTTCATTTATGGCGGTTGAAAGTTTTGTGAGGTACTATGGGCTACTTTATCTACGCATCTGCGAACGATTAAGGACATTATAGATTTGGGGCGGGGGGGGGGGGTATGGGCGGAGGGCTATACTTTACACTGGTACTAATTTCAACTTCTTCTGTCACTTAGAAAACAGTTTTACTACCTCAAAAAAATTCGTTTAGACTTTTCGAGACATAGTTCCCATTCTCAGCTTCAGTTTGGCACCGCTTTCTTCAGCCATCTTTTCACAACAAGTGTATCTTGTGGTCTTGTGGCGCTTTACCGTCAAGCAATCCTTTCACAGCATAAAAACACATTCTAAAGTCCATTGTAAATACTGTTAAGACTTTCAAACGACTCATGTTACAGGGTTGGTGTTTGTTACCATGAGATAGTCCCATCCGTCTAAAAACACAGTCACGCGTCCTTCACAGCTATCGCCAAGACACTTTCAAATAACCCACATAAACAGGGTAAAAATACAATATGTAATTTCAGATGGGACATGAAGATGAGGCTATGAGACTTTACGAAACAGCCAGGAGCATAGGTAACGTATAATTCATACTGATGCTGTGTAACATGCATTGACCAACACACTTCTTCAGCTTTAGGCTGGTAGGAAGTCTATTTAATTTTGCCTCAGTTTTAGTGCCAGATGTGGACCATGGAGTTAAATAGTCTGCCAATCTATCGTCCCCATTTAAATGTAGAAAGTGCATCAAGTTTCCACGCCCGTATGAAGAACGAGAAAGACCACATGTAGTTGTATTGTATTGTACTGTATTATTGTATTGTATTGTACTGTAATGTAGGCCTATTGCATTGCATTGCACTGTCGCATTGTATTTTATGGTATTGTAGTGTATGAATGATATTACTATGGACAACGAAACGAGTTTGCTTCTAAATACTGCCGAGAATTCATCATTATGGAAATATTTATCTTAATCGAAATCCGTCAGTCTTAAGTCTAACAGTTTCAAATTTGTCAGTCTCACAATACGAACTATATCGCGACCGTAGTTCTTCTTTATCCTATCTCCATATTCTAAAAAAAAACACACAAAAGCTGGAGATCTTTTTGGTACATGTATAAGGGGTACAACAAATGCACAATTTGATGCTCGTTTTGAACGTGTTGTGGCTCTTATCAAGCTGTTTCACAGTTCCGATTTCCATTATCAAATGCTAACGCCGCCAACCTTTAACGTTGAATTTCTCGTACTAAAAGTGAATTTGGAATAAACAAGAACTAAAGTCGCGATATGTAGGCTATACAAAGTTGAATGGACCACATGTCCATTACAAATACAGAAAACAAATAAGATCTTCTGGACTTTCATCACTGACCTATTGCTTATAGAAGTTATTTGTTTCATCTCATATGAAGATCCGACACATACAGAGGTGGAACTACTTCGCGTGGAACTGGACTCACGTGCTCGTTTGTACGGAGGCGGGGAATCAATGGGAGCTGTCAACTACAACCAACTTTGTAGCGCTCAGAACAAAATGACACCGGAGAATGTAAGGTTTTCCTTAATGTGTCCTCAAATTGCAACTAAGGGCATTGTGAAATTGAAGTAAACCAAACTAAACAATAATAGCAACAACAAACACAACAACAACTAAAATGTGTGTACGCCGAACAGTCCACAAGCTATTCGGGATGAAAAACTGACAACTGAAAATAAAGTAAACATACGCAAAGCCTGAACTAATATCTTACTCGTTTCTCTCTCTCTCTCTCTCTCTGCGCCGGGACCACGGACAATTTAATACTACAACAAATTGATCTGTAGATTTATGTTTTTTAGATTTTAAATGTGAAATCCTGCACTTTTTCGATTTAAGTCCCATCAAGGTGTGTGCACTCAGTCAGAAATGTATTAGCTTCAAATGTCTGCCATTTGTTTCGCTTTAGTGTGCCTACGTAACTGTCAGAGTTGAAACAAGGACCTTGTCAGAAAATCATTAACCTCATAATCTCAGTAGCGTAGCTTCACACCACCCTCTATTGATTCACAGGGCACATTTGACCTAAGGCTGGGATGTACATATAAAGTGGCCAAACTCCCTTATTACAGATTCAAGAAAGAACTTATCTCAATCAGTCCTTACGTATGTTTATTCTATGACGTGACCTCTGACTCAGAAAGTCAAAACATCATTGCATTCACCAGGGACAAGGTGAGGAAAATACAAGTCATCATTTTTTTTGTTCGAAGTGATTTACAATATATTTGCACTTCATGGCCGAATGGGGCCATGTTTGCATTCTGGGAAGGTGGGGGTGGGGGTGGGAGTGGGGGGGGGGGTGTTAGAGTTAAGGTTAGGTTTATTGTGTTCACAGTTGACCACAACAACCTTCTCACACCCGACAGGGCCACAACAACTTTTCCGCCAGACGTTGGTAATAACAATCAACGCCATTTAAAGAAAAAAAAATGTTTTTGACGACATAATTAGGCCTATATTGTGGTGTGAAAGCATAGGGTATGTTGTGCAACAGTGTTTCAAAATGTTATATATATTTTTATGTATTTTAAACAGACCAATTAAATAGCTGATTTGATGTCGCGAATTCTGCTAACAATAACTTAAACTTTCACATAAAATAACCGCCAAAAAAAAAACACCAAAAAAACGCTGAGTTTTTTTTTTTGGTACATCATGTGACCCGGGACCGAGGGTTATCAACATGCATGAGTGAAATGTCCTGAAAATGAGTGCCGACTTTAACTTTATTAAATTGTTTTTCAGATTTACAAATGTCAGCAAGTTCATAATCATTATTTCGTGTACCATCATCTTATACTCCCATGGGTCATCCGGCGGTTACGAAGGCCAAGCGACGGAAAATAAACAGATAAATCACCCATCGATCTCTAAAGTTTCAAGATACTGCGAATATTATCATATCACTTCTGTCGTGGTCTGGCGTATCTTTGGAATTGTATTTGTACATAAAAACAAACAACAACAAAAATTCCAAGAATTAGGTCTAACAATAATCATTTTTTCCTTCCTGCAGCTCGAGAGAGGCAAAGTGGCAACCGCTGATGGCTCCGTCCACAACGAGGGTAGAATAAGCGATTTGTAAGGCAATCCGCCGTCATGTTTTCTTTTGTTTAATTTGTATTCGTCAGTAACTTGATACCAGAAACAGCATTGTTAGTCAAGAAAGTTAATCATGGATAAAACTTAAAGGTGTTAAAAGGTCGACAGACCAAGTTGGCGATACTTTAAGGCCGACTGAAATAACATTTGTTAAGTTATTAAACAAAACGAAATGCCCCAAAGTTGAAGTGATCCCCAATTGTCCAGAGAATCAGTGAATGGAGACATTACCTTAGATTGAAATTTAAGGGCTGAGTTCAAGAAGACATAAAGAACCTTATTTGGCAAAAGGGAACCTTTGTAGACCGAGTGCACAGAAATAGTGGGGACTATTTTATATATTATTATAATCATAGGCCTATTCTACCGTCCTCCACAATTTGTTTCATGTCTCTTGAGCAGCCCCTGTTCCTCTTGCAAATTTAACTCGGGTTACTTTTTTTAATTTTTATAGTCCCCTGATATTCGTCCACTTTCTTCTTTCTTTCTCTGGTGATACCACTAGAGACTGTACAAAAAGAAAAAACGTCTATTGGTATTAAATTAAATCTAATTTACTAAAAGAACGAAAATTTATTTACTTATCAAAACAGATTTTTTAAAGCACTGTTGAACAATAAAATTACAACATAATATATAAAATATTTTTTTTAAAAAGACCACTATTTGGCTTAAAAAGGCGAAAAGAACAGAGAAATATAAGGTGTACATTTATGTTTCATATGTTTGCAAAAGGCATGAACTTTGTTATTATCAGTATAATTCTCATCATGGTCTCCCATCCTCCTAACATCATCACTGACTCGAATATTTCTATCAAGGGAACTTATATCTTTCAACTGTATTTTTTTTTACTTCTTGTACTACTCAATTGGCAGGTCTTTCATCAAAGATCACGAATTTGAGCTGGTCGCACGCACAAGTCAAAGGGTTTCTTACCTCACAGACTTAGACACAACCCAACAGTCTGACGGTATCATATTTAGTGGGGAGGCACTTCAGGTACATGTATTAATATTATTTTATTGCACTGAGCCCTAGGTTACTATTTAAACAATAATATGAGGATAGTACAGAAATAAAAATGTTGTCGATGCTCATTTGTACAATTGGTCGCGTAAATATATTCTCTAATAACATCTTATTTGTAACAAGTTTGATTTTCTCAAATTTTAATCTGCTCAGATTGCTTTTTTTATTTTTGTATTATTGTTTTAAACTACATGTATAGCTATTCTGTCCTTAATTTATTTGGTTTAAAGCTACCTTTCAACATTTATGTGTCTACTTTATTAATTCTCTGTCAAACTCCAAGTGATCCTCTTGAGGAATTGCTGATACGTGATTGCTAGATAATTTGTTCAGTTTGTGAAAGCTGGCAAGATCAATATTACTCGTATTTCTCAGCGTCTCCGTCTGTCCGTCTTTCTGTCTGTCAGTCTCTCTCTCATCTTCACCCATTCTCTCTTTCAGATTGCTGTCTTTTTCTTTCAACACACAAAGTCGAGGATAGGCTGATCTCTCTCTCTCTCTCTTTGCCCCAATTCCATCTTCTCCCATTCTCTCTCTCTCAGATTGCTATGTCTCTTTCTTTCTCTTTCAACACAATAGGACAAGGGCTGAAATAGAGCTCATGCGTACCACCGTAACTTGACTTGGTCGCAAACATTATAATTAAGCTCCATTTTTGCATTGCTCTACTTTTGTATTCGCACACCAGGTGCTTAATTACGGCATGGGAGGACACTATGTAACTCATATGGACACATTTGAAGAGGTAGGTTTCTGATCTTTAATAACTCTTTACACTTGTTAAAAACATTTTTGCTACCACTCTGAACCACTCCAAGCGTACATATGGGATAAGAAAGTGCTGTACCAAAATGGCTATGCTCCCTAATCGCTAACTGCTATCAAACTCGTGTGATACAAAACAGCCAATGATCCCCTTCCCCTTCTCCCGGCCCTAAATAATCCCCTCCTTTCCGTGCCTGGAACCCACTCTCATAGATTAAGTTTTATGCGGAATTTGTCAATGCAGAGAAATTTTTGTTTCAACAAAAAGAGTTCAGAATAACTTAACATGAAGAGTAAACATTTGAATGCAGCTCTGGCATATGGACTGAAGATTGTTCGCTGAACAGAGTCCTGTACAGTTCTAAAATTGTACTTCCTCAATAGTGTCCAAGTGAAATGCACAATAATACAGAACTGAAAACCAAGATGACGTTATATTTGGCAACTGAACGGAAACAGGTTCAGTTTAAGCTTCGTGTGAACATGTATATTTATGTACATGTACATGTACAAACTTGGTAACTCAGAAGTTTCTTGATTTTTAAGGCAATTATTTGAAGCTACGCCGTATGGCTCGACCTCAAAGTAGTGACGGATAAAAACAAAGAAACGTACAAATGAGAAACTCATCAATAACACAACCTTTCAGATGACGGGTTTTGGGGGGGGGGGGGGGGGGGTTAAGGGGGCAGATCTAGTCCTATATTATTAGCTCCTCTGTTTTATTTTCATGACATTTACAGAGGAGATGTCAAAATTGAAAAACGACGAAACTGTTTTCTTTCACTGATAATGGAATAAAATTATGCTTTCTCTGTTTCAGCCTTGGACAAAAGTTGTGGGAGACATGATGCACTCCGGCAATCGTCTGGCAACTTTTCTCATCTATGTACGTCGTAAATAATACACTTATTAACCTTCTTTTCCTAATCGTTGAGATTATTAAGTTTACTTGGTCGTTGGTTGTGGCAATATATACTGAGCTTTAATTAATTAAACTAGAGGGAAAAGTTGAAAACAGGTACATGTACTTACATAGCAATAGACTAACTCGACGAGAACGGCTTCTGTGGCTCCGTATTTGTTTTTAAACGTGTATTTTGAATGTTTCCAATAAAAAATTACTTCAAAGAGTTAAACTCATTTAGTAGTGCATATCTATGGTTAAACTTAATCACTCGCTTTCAGATGTCAAAAAAAAAAATTCTTAATCGGAAGATTTTTTATAGAAATTAGTCGACAACGGAGTATGTAAAATTGATACGGACAAGAAAACTTCAAGTGGCATTTGTACCTTTAGATCGAATGCTCTTGAGATCTAATTGCTTGTTTGTTCAAATAATCGACGACTGTGCTCATTATCAACATTCCAGTTATCTGAAGTGGAAAGGGGAGGCGCCACGATCTTCACTAAAGTAGACATCGCGGTCAGACCAGTAAAGGTAAATTATTGTTTAAAGGCATACTGAGTTAATGTGTTTTAGCACGACAATTGTATGTACCGGTAACATGCCTGGACTATAATTATACTTGCATAAACGTTCATCGGCAAAATAGACGAAATACATGCATGTACATGCATATGAAAAAGGAGACTTTTCTCACCCAGTTGTCTTCATCGAACTGGTCTCTGGTGTCTATGCATGGCAATGTACATTATATGTATTTTATTTCAGCCAGTCTAAAAATATACATCTGTATTGGTTTGCTTTCTTTTCTTTTGTTGTTGTTGTTGTTGTACAGTGAAGCTTAACTTGCGGCGGAACAAAGCATTTGTAGACCCTGGACATTCAATATTGTAATACTTTTCCAGAATGCAGCGTTGTTTTGGTACAATATTAAACCCTCCGGTGAAGTGGACCAGGATACGCATCATGCAGGATGTCCGGTCGCCGTTGGACATAAGTGGGGTAAGCCAAAACACAATAAAAATAACAAATCAAAGTTTATATTGGAATACAGACCAATTAATTTAAGTACAACATCAAAAAATAAACAAACAAACAAACAAACTAGTACGCCCAGTACAATATAAATGTCAGCAGAAAACAACAACAACAACAACAACTGAGGAGGTGAATCTGAAGCAACACTGGTTGCCTACTACGTTATGAATGTATGTTTAAAAAAAACAACAAAAAACACATTAAATCCGATAATGGCTAAATCTTTCACAAAAACTGAAACTTAAAAAGCACATTGAATGCAATGTTAACTTACAATAATACTTCCTTGTTAAACTCTTAGAGGCAACGTACTTAAAACGGTTAGAAAATGCAAGATTTACTTAGTTCATGAATACCACTTCCTGGTTAAGACATTCCCGTCGCTTCATCGCCAGGCCTACGTTTCACTATCAAGCAAGCAGTGAAGAAAATGAATGATCTGTTCAAAGAACTCTTTACCTCGGTAGTCTTAGTCTACTAACAGAACTGTTTATTTACATGTACTATGATCATGGTTAATTTACCTTCTCTTTTCTAATTATTCTAGCGAGCAACAAGTGGATATGGACATACGGCAACACTTTCACCAGGCGATGTGGTCTGATGCAAAATGCTACACAGCTCGACATAGAAGACGATATGGAACGAGGATGGGTCTAAAATCGAATCAAGTCCTAGATACAGATTTTAGGTGTAGTTACTCTTTTTATTTCTGTCTCACTGATAAACAGTAGGCCTACTGATCGATGTCAATATTCTTCACACCATGCTTTGAGTGATGCAATCTGATTCCAGTCTGTAGATCTATAAAAATGGACAAGGACTGAACCAAAGCTGTAAGCAGTAGCAGACTTAGGCTGGGTTTTCATGTGTGCAGAAACAGAAACGGAAACGTCAAAAGCCTTTCAAGTAGTGGAACTGAAAGAACGTTTTCCTGTGTACGGAAACGCAATTTCTGTACACATGGAAACACTCTTTCTTTTGACGACTTGATGGATTTTTGCCATTTCCGTAGGCCTACATATGAAAACGCAGCTTTACACCTTTTTGGGATTCTTAAGTTTGAACTGTTATGGGGGCCCTTCGCAACCAGCAACAATAGGGCAGGATCCAAAATTCACTCATTAAAAAAGTTTCTTCAGGGCCACTCCGTGATTAGGGGCCCTGGCGCTTACGCTTCATTAGTTTCATATCAGCTCTACCACTGGCTTAGTCCCCACTCCATGCAATATTTTCAACAAGACTGATCGAATAAAGATGTATCAAAATCTTACGGTGCTAAACAAATGTATTTCAATTCCCCAGCCTGCAATGGCGGAAGTCCGACGCGTGGGATTGACGTTGTTTGCACATAGGCATGACGTCGTTCCTACGTAGATTCACTAGTTACGACTTCGTTTGATGTTGCTGGCTGGGTCGGTTGATTTTGTGGTGAATGAGTGAAAGTGATTGTGAAATGGATCGAGAGAGAAAGAAAAAAGAGATTCACGGCTCACGGTAGAGACTGTGACTACAAGTGTGAGCCCAGACAAGAGAATTTGTTTAATACAATTATTTCAGCACATAATAACACACGGAAAAAGAGAAAACAAGAACACGAACGAGATATAGAAGGAAGAAAGTATGAGAGAAAGAGACAAGGAATGAAAGAAAAAAGAAAGAGAGAGATCGAGCAAACGTAAAAAGAAAGTGGTGGGATAAGAGTGGGAAAAGTTTTTTTAGCTTGATTAAAAACAAGACACCACCACCCCAGTTTAAAAGCATGTACATGGAAAAGTTTTATGACTCACACGATCCTAGAAACAGCTGATACCGCTGCCTAGCTAGTTATGGAAAACAACACTATCTTCATCTTGTTAAAGTATGTAAATACAACTGCCACTGACCTTTATTGTACTTCCTCCTACAGCGCAGCTGTGCCAGTAATGCCACAAATTTATCGTGTGCTACAGTATCAGCTTACTCCACATGGGTGCAAAATTAACTTCAGTGTAAAACTGGCCTTTCGTAATTAAATGTTTAAGTACACGTAGAGTGATGCAAACCACTGCACAATACATGTACATGTATACTGATATTGTGATAACATCCGATTGCATACGACTTGTACATTTCGTTTGCGACAGCTCGTCAGTTTTCTCAGGTGGTGTACAACAATAATAATGCTGCATATTATTATGGTACGTGGTAAGATTTGTGAATCACTCCGCAAGAGAGCAAACAAATAGCCTATATTTGTTATTTGCATTATATTTACGTACATGTATAATATTAAAGACTAGACGGCAGTTTCACTAGAAAAGGGTGAAACACACAAAGCCGGTGTGGGCGCCTGACTGGCAGCTCACCGCCCTAAAATGTCGCTTAACACTAGCACAATAAGCTCTGCTGCTGCATCGCAACGTGGGCAGTGCTTATCGTGTTCGTCTGAAGCAATATTTGTGGGCGGTGAGGCACTAGTCTGGCGCTACACCAGCCTTGATCTGTTTCATCCCTAAGAAGGGGACACCATTAAGAGAGTGTTATGTGATAACATTGTTAGATTGAGTCTGTATTGTTTTCGCCACATGTCTTTCCTAAATAATTTGTTCTTATATTTTGTGACCTTATTTTTTGTCGCCTCATGGTGGACTGTACTGTCGGCACCATCCTTCAAGAAATTAATTGATGTAGTTGCAAGTGTCAGGCCTATATAAGCTTCACAAGTTTTAACACAGTCCGGTAAACCTACTTCAAGCAATGATTCATCAATGATATCTAGAGAGCTGGATCACACGCACATTAAACTACATGTACATGGATTAAATGTAAATGATTAGAAGCACATTGTGAGCATCCGCTAGATCTTGTGCTGTGGTACTGGCGTAAGGCTGTTATTTAAATACGTGCGCACCCAAAGCATTTTGCGCTAGGGACGCGTTCTATCCCTAACCCCGTCCTTATCCTCAACCCTAAATCTTATCAAATCCCTAACCCTGCCCCCTTCCCTTTCAACCAAAAAACGAGGAATACTCGTTAAGGCTGTTGTTAATCTTGAGTATTTCGGGGGGGGGGGGGGGAAGCTCTCGAGTTCAGGAGTCACAAAAGCTTTTAAAATACGTACCTACACCTAGCCCTAAAAGCTTGGGGGACGCATATATGCAACAAAATTCCTGGTGTAAATGCAGCACCTTCAGAAACAATGCAGATGTATGTGCGCCGACACTAAAACTCAACGGGGGGGGGGGGGGGGGGGGGGGGGGGGGGGAGAGAAGAGCGACTATGTGTGTAAAATAGATAATACGGTGTGTGAGTGAGAGAAGAGAGAGAGAGAGAGAGAGAGAGAGAGAGAGAGACAGAGACACAGAGAGAGAGAGAGAGAGAGATTTCCCTTCCTGTTGGTGTAAAAAAGGGAGACTCCAGCAACCGCCTAGTACAACAAGCCACTCACGCATACAGCAAAAGGGAGAAGTGATTATACATAAGCAAAGACTATAATGGTCTATTTTAGAGATGTAACTTTTGTTGTTATCTTTTATTGCAAAATCTGTAGAATTATGTTTCTGTAGAACTTTTTTACACTCTCTCCCTTTAAAAATAAATGTATGCCTGCAAACTCGGTGCATATGGTTTGTATTAAATGATTCACATTTCATCCATGTACCCAATAATGGCTATAGTTTTCCATCATGTATTCTATGATTACATGCAGCGCATAACAATTTGATAGAACAGATCTGGAAAAAAAAAAATTACACTTCTGCATACATTTTTAGTGACAAGATTTAAACATATATTATAACTTTCATCTTGCATCTTAAATATTTAATTGATGACCCCAACATCCATAAAAATTCAGAATCGATCACCTGTATGTGAAATATACATGTATTGTTATGCTTTGTTTTGTATGGTAATGTGCCTGTTTCTGATAAAACAAATACATGTACATGATGTATTGCAAAATCAGTACCTCTTCATTTTATTACTTCACTGCTTGGGTATGTTTTGCTAAAATCCAGTAACTTCTTGAAGGCATTTGGAAACAAGTATTTAATCTGCTGGATGAAAAATGTCATGGGAGGAAACAGTATTCTGGAAAGTCGAAGGAAAAAGAAACAAACTCAAGATAAGCCATAAACTGTTAAACTTATCATTTTTTTTGTAATTCTTCAATCAAGCAAAGCAAAGTCACCAGCTAACAATAATACATATGATGTAAAAATATGAGCTTTCATGGTCCCTTTAGCTGTTACTCCAAAACAAATCAGTTACATGTTGTCAATTCAAATGAAGTACATGTATTTATTTAAAAGAATCAAACCTGACAGTGTCACTGTCAGTCAGCAGCTCATTGTAGAATTCTATTTTGTCAGGATGAGTAGGCAGATTCTTGAAGTACATGTGTTATCCTTGTATATTATAACATCTTTCATGAATGTGACTAAAACTAGTAAAACAGACCTCTCTAATACCAAAGATAGTAACAAGATGAGACAGCTAGCTGGTTTAGCATGCACAGATTTCGCACCGCGACCTAGCAGCGAATGTGTGGTAGTCATGAACAGTGAAGTATTTTTACAAAGCCAAGTAGGGAAAATACTGAATTTTGTTCACTGTTCAGCTTTTACTGTAGGCCTTGATTGACATCATTTTGTAATTTTAATTTCAATCGATGTGGGAAAACTCTGGCTACTTTTTTTTTAGTCACAGTAGCACTGCAACAAATCGATATCATTAATTTATCATTATATCAAGCATTCTTTTCATGCTATATGCCATGGGCCCCGCCCCCGATCAGCGCGCAAACTGTGTGCATGATTTTTTTTTTACAGGTGTGAAGAAGTGGGTGTCGCATCTTATCGTTTCTAGTATCTTTGCTAATAGTACGCAAGGTGATCACTAAATAATTGGTATTCCAATTTCCATAGCACAAAATGCAATACTGATCATCACCTGAGCCAAACGCATGAAACAGTCAACATTATACATGTGAAAGATATTTATCTGAATTCTGCATATTACCCGTGAACCAAGACGAAGAAAGGCTGATTAGCTGCTCACCAGAGTATAAACAACAGTGCGAGGCCTTTGAAATTGACTACAATATTTTGGGGCAAAAACAAGTTCCACGGCTTATCTACTCAAAAGTATTTGCTTGAGCATATTATTATGCTACGGCTGGGTTATGCTCTTTCAAAACCTTGGGGGCCAAATCTGTTGAGTTTCACATGAAACATACTTGATTGTGTATATCACTCAATATCAGGAAAACTTATTTTTGTGTACAGATGATTTCATACTGTAAATTGTGAAAATAGAGCAACACATCCCAATAAAAACTCATGGAAGACAAAAAAAAAAGAGTCCAGCAAATGTTTTATATCTCCATTTATATAGACATCTGGATAGCAAATTTATAATAATACAGTGCACTCTCCCGATTACGACATCTCCGAATAACGACATTCTCCCGATAACGACATTGACCCCCGGTCCCGATTTTTTTACTATATGTTATTAGTAATAAAACTCTCTAAATAGCGACATACTTTTTAGACCACTCTCCGGATAACGACATTGAGTTAGCAATAATCGGCTGTGACTTTGCTAGATACAAAAATAAAAATAGCTAAAGTATTGTTTCCGGTCAGTTTCATTTCATTCTCTGAGCCAATAAAAACACTTCTTTTCCGACCAATGAAATGTCCTACCAGAGGCACCTCATAGCCAATGAGATCGCTTTGTTATCGGCCAATGAGATCGCTTTGTTATCGGCCAATGAAAACACACCTGTGTCTATTGTCGTCGGAACAAAAAGGCTGACGCGCATTAAATGAGTCAGGCATCACATCGCTGACCGCTGAATCGATTGTATTCACCCGAGAACAATAACGCACCCCAAGATGTCGACAGCTGCTGTTAAAAAAAGAAAGATACTGACAATAGATGCCAACAAAACAACACACACAACACACACACACACTTCGTGTATTTTACATGTTTGGAAAGTCCGATCACTGATCACCCACTATGGTTGGTACGTTACATTCTAAGGGTCTAACCACACCCCTTTTTCCGCCATCTTGAAAATCTCCGAATAACGACATGTTCCCGATAACGACATGCACCTCTGGTCCCGAGCCATGTCGTTATCGGGAGAGTGCACTGTACTGTATTTCCAAAAGCAATTTCAATAGATGGCTTTCTGTTATTTTGTGCAATTCTCTTTAGAAAACATTGGTGCATTCAAAGTCATGAACATGAAATCGCAAACTGGATGAAAAGACATTTTCACAATAGATAATCTCATTATTGTAATTTCAGTAGCAAGTGAAAATCACAACAGTTTCAAAATAGTGGGTGATGTCTGATGTAAACAAAAAGACAGGAGAAACTTGTTAGTTTTAAACAAGCCTTGTAAATATAAAACATCCTTTAAACTGCTCGTTTTCAAGTTGAACATTTAAAACTGCAAAAGCATTCCATTCCTGAAAAATGTTTTCTGCGATTAACAATCCTAAATAAGTTTCAAATAAATTGAAAGTCTCATTAAATATGTATATCATTCATTGTTAACTTATATATCACTGAAGCAAAACAGCGAATTCATTTTCCCAGAATTAAGCAATGGCACAGGAAATCAGATTACAAATGTCTTATATCCACAAAGAAAATTTACAATGAAAATCTAAGAGCAAGAAAAGGGGAGCATAATGAAAAATACCAATGAGATTCATAAACATGGCAGGTGGAATGCAGTCTGAATTAATAACATGTTTCAACAGCAGGCAAATTTGTGAAAATAGTGAAAATGTTTTGAGCATCTTCAAAATTTAAGGCAGGGAAAGTCTAACTGTTTTAACTGTAGAAACTTTTTGGGATATGAAAGTAGTAACTGATTATGCCTATACCAACTGCTGAATACGAAATGATATTCTGAATAGCAGGTAATTTTATCTGACTACATAATATCAACAAATAAATCAGTTTACACTAAAGAAGTAACAATAGTATAATTCGGGTTTTGTTCACAAAGAGATAAAGAATAGTGACAGACTAACAAAAATGAAATTTCATCCAGCTATGACAAAACAACCAGGAGAAAATACTGGCACCAATAGAACAATTTTCAGACACTTAAGTAGAGCAGTAGCAAATACTATCCAACAAGCAGCAACTTAACAGTAAGTGTTTTCCTTTCAAACTTGATAAACTAAATCATCGTTACATGTTTTGTTATGACTAACTGACAAGTCACTGGGTTTTTCAAGGTAACATTTTTGTTGTAATTTCACTTCCCCAACAAAAGATAAGATTTATAGGCCTACATATAAGATGTATGAGTACTGTATAAATGGATTTGGTTTACTCAAATTTGATCCCCTGTGCCAGTGGGAGTTCCTTGCTGAAGTTGATTGTGCTGTGAAGGATAAAAGATAATAAAAAAGTCAAACTAAGTCTTCCAACAAAAGACCAATGCTGAAAAGAAAGCATAAAAAAAAAAGAATAAGGAAAACAGAATTGTACCACCATCAAAGTTATCAGCGATCACGTCTGACAAATTATGACTTCAGTTCTTGTTCATTTCAACTTCACTTTTTGCACAACTGAGAAATTTCACTTAAATGTTTGTGGCTTTCGTATTATGATAAGGAGTTACAATAAACTGAACTGTGAAACAGCTTCATAAATGCCATACTGTTTTCAAACAAGTGTCAAAGTCTGCATTTGTTATACCTCTTCTACATACTATAAAGATCTCAGTTTTTCAGAAAATGAGGATAGAACAAACAAGTACATGTACTGAGATTGCCAAATAGTCTGTGATTGTATTTATATAAGCAGCATTCTACAAAACTTGCACACAATATCAATGTCAGACCTTGTATACATCAAGCAATGCAATCATCATCATTGTCATACTGCCAGCTTGTGCAATATCAATACTACTAAGGTTGCTACATATTCATGGGAATGCATTTTGATATGAAAAATAACAAAAAAAAATTAAGTTTTCCAAAGGCTCCGGTTTACTTATTATTTTCTCTTCAGTTCTTGGATGGCCTGTTAAAATTTCTCAGAGACAATACTTTTAATGGGCTGAACTGTTTGAAGAAGTGATACATTTTGTATGTTTGGGAGGCACTCTTGCAAATTCCATTTATCATGTGATGGATAATCTTTTATTCTTATTTGTTTGATGTCCACACAATAAATTTATACACCAACCACTCAGTGCATACACATTTCATGAACATTCATTGACCAATAAAAATACAGAGGTCTTGATACATATCTACTTTAATATTTTATCTGCTTCCATGCTTCCAGTTTCCTGCATACTAGAGAAAATCTGAACTATTGCTACTGAAATGTGTATTTATCTCTGTTTTCCAGAGATTGTAAGAAAAGAAAGATTGATTCATGTCAGCTGTACTGAAAAAAGTCCAATATTGACGAAATCAACTCAGATGAATGAAATGTCTGGCGCAGACTTCAAAAGAAGATTTGTGATGCAACGAGAAAGACGAACTATGAACATGTCCAAGTTATGTAAATAAGGACTGAGACTTACAAGTCTGTTTATTTAAATGTATGCTAGTGAACTTACCAAGTTGCTCTCCTCATGTACTGCTTCCATGCATCACTTCCAGATTCTCTTCCTCCACCTGTATGTTTCTCACCACCTGTTTCAGACAGTGAGTAAGTATTTCAAGAGTTGACTAAAAAATTTATTCTTAATGACAGTAACATTTCCTACATGGGAGAAAATAAATCTGCTACAAGAGAAATTTTTAAACCTTGTCCTGGAAAAAATAAATATAACATAATAATATAAAGCCCAAGACGCAAATAAAAATATGCAGCTACGGCGAATTGGAACATAGAACTTTTGCAGTACCGTAAATACATTGCTTACACTAGTAAATGCACCCGTTCTTCGAACGGTGAGTGGCAAACAAAATAAAAGAGATTGAGAGACTGCAAAGACAGGTTTGACAAATGCTGAATTGTTTAAACTATTCGCTTACGTGACAATCATGATCGCAAAACCTCAGGGGGAAGGTTTTCCCCCCGTGCGCGCCACTTACCAAAAAGTTAACAAACATAATATGATGAAGACCTCCCCTAACCCGCGCTTTCGTTCTTTCTTTCTTCTTTCTTTGTCCCATATAAATACTAAACCCAGCCATTTGATAAGCCCGCTCAAAAGTCCCCTCTTTAGTGTGTATTCTTGGCTGGCGCGGACGGGTGGAGGACCTCCCCTTCATGGTATACACAACATTGTCAGCATTGTTAGCATCAAGCTGAGCACATGCCTTGTTTGCTTTCAAGCAGGCCACGCTCAAAGGAAATGGCATATTCGATACCGTGTATCGGTTTTGCTAGCGCCCATTAAAGAGGTTGCGGAATCGCCATCCATAACAATCATATAAACATACATCACGGCATCCATGCAGCTCAACAGGATAAAAAACAGTAGGCCTAGGCCTAGATATATATACCAAAATTGTGAGTGTCTCGCTTTAAAGGTCATGTAATGCTTAGACGTCATGCAGAAGTTTGCGCAAAATGACAGCCTTCGATACTGAGTATCGATTGCTAGACCCATACGCAACACTCTAAGAACTACACCAGGAATTTAGTCCGGGTTTAAACGCCAAGGCGTTTCACAGTTTTCAAAAAAATATAAGACGTGGTCAAACGCACAAACTAAGCCAGCCATGCAACTCAGCAGTATCAAAAACGGTAGTATGCAAACTTTTAAGTGTCTAGCTTGAATGGCCATGAAATGCATAAGCGTCACAGACAGTTTACCCCCGGCTCTCATTATTATAAGATGTGTTTTGCAATGAATATGACCATATTAGAAATTATGACCAAATGTGACCATATCACAGAAATTTTTTAATCCTCCCATCATAGAAAAGATGAACTGAGCATGATAATATACTAACGCCCAGAATGCACATATGCAGTTACTGTGAACTGAAACATAGGACTTTGCAGCAAATGCATTACATTTGTTTGAGTAATGTACGGATGTGAATGCTGGATATTAACTAAAGACATGGAAAACAAAGCTAGAGGCAACGGAAATGTGGTTTTTAAGAAGACTCCTAAATATTTCTTGGAAAGAAAGGAAATTGAATGAAATGGTAATGAAAGACGTCAACACGTAGCGATCACTAATAAAAGAAGTAGGAGAAGGTCTTGAACAGCTTGCTCTAACTGGAAAAATAGACGGCAAAAAAAGCGGAGGTAGACAAAGAATAACATATCTAGAAAGTTTGAACAGATGGGCGACAGGGGAAAAACCAGGACAACATGGGCTTTTTGAGAGCATCCGAGTGGAGGAATGAGTGGCAAACCATGATCGTCGATATCTGTTCCAGATTCGGCACTTGAAGAAGAAGAAGAAGCAATGAATATGACTAGGTACCAGCAGCTAAATTTTCACTTGTCAGTTTTCAGAAATTTAATGATGCCAATTGACAGCCTAAATGGCCATTATGAACTGTGTGAAATATGAATACAACAGCTCTGGCCGTTTTTGAGATACTGATGTTGAAAATTTATATTTTTATACTACGAGTGCAAAAACCTTATGACATGGCACATTTGGAAGCCTGTAGTACAAAAGCCAGTATATGATATTGTATCCTCATTAGCCTGTAGTCACTTATACATATATCCATTACAAGAAAGGAAGATGAAACTGGTGATGAGTGTATTGTCCTTAAATCTGCACATAAAAACAGCGCTGAACATCATAAATCGCTCAAACAGCCAAAATTCATTAGATCTAGCAATGCATGTGGTCACTTACCAAATGCCCCTCCAATTTCTGCCCCACTTGTAGGAATGTTAACATTGACAAGTCCACAGTCTGATCCTTTGGGTCTAGAAAAGAAGCAGAATTTCATTACAATAACACAAGAACGCTGTAGATATATTTATTACTATAACAAAGATTAGCACATTATGTACATCATGGCAGATTTCATAGAAATTCAGAACGTACATTTTACGGGCAAATGTATGTAAATCTGTCATCCACAGCCTGACTACTGATTCAATTTATAATGAGTGATGTGGTTATTACACGAAAAATAAATGTTAATGCAAAGTCCCCTTAAAACATTTGACACATACTTTTGCAGCATTACAAACTCCTTAATGACAAAAACATATTTCAAGAGCACCAAACCGATGACCACAACCAAGAAACACACTGATTGGTTATTTCTACCATTTATTTCATTTGCCTCCCTTACTTAAATATTCACTCATATGCCTCTTAACTCAGATTTTGGAGAGACATCATTTATCCAATAACAGACAGTACACCACCATAGCTATGCTACAATTTAAATGATATAAAACATTTGACGTGCTGCAATTTCAACCACTTAATCCATTACCAGGAATTAAAAAAATTAGCAACCTAACTATTTAATCTCTGTCTTCATGCCTCTCGTAAATCTTTCAAAACTGCAGTTGGATAGAAACCTACAGTTAACATATGCATGCCTTGCACCAAAGCCCACAACAGACAGCTGAAGTTTACTATGAAACTGAAAACTTGCTATGGCTTTGAAATGTCAAGATCGTCTCAACTGTACTTTATAGAATCTGACATTTAAACCCAATGGAACAATACTCCTTAACCTCTTAGTGCTCACTAAAAAACTGAAAATGTGTGCTAAAATTTTTCAAAATGTTCAACTATGACATAGTACTTTTTGGGGCTTTATTACTCACATTAGAGTTTAAATTAGGCATATAAAACTAGGAATATTCTAAGAGGTAATTGGATGAGGAACATTTTGAGAGCAAAATGAAAGCATAATGTGGTAGTTGAGAGGTGCTATGATGTATTTACCAACATGAGTACTGGTTTGAATCCATGTGATAAATATCCATAAATCCATAAGATGACAATGCAATAATCCTTATTTTCAGAAAATTCACAAACAACTGTTTATAATGTCATCATAGAAATATACTCTGACATAAAAAAGTAATAGTAGTGCCATTTGTCTGGATAAAGAATTGCTATTTCAGTTATTTATGATATCTGACTCATTCTGGTCAGCAAAATCAGTAAAAATCGCCACAAAACGCAACCAAACAACATCACCTACTTTCATTGTCAGCTGTACTTCCTGGAAATGCATGCGGATGTGCCAGATTTTTTATTTGGCCTCTCAGCCAAAATAAATTTAACCGCACAAATAGAGAGCCACAATCGTGGCCTGTTGCACTCTACCTATGGGCCACGATCGTGGCCTGTTGCATTAAGAGGGTTAAAGATCCACAATACCATTTTGTTGAAACTGATGGACTTGAAAAATTTAAGCAAACTTAAAATGTGATTCTTACCCAATCCACTTGTATACTGCACTCAAGTCTTTAGTAAAGAGGCTGCTAGAAAGACCCTGTTTCACCTCATTATTCCACTTCATGGCCTCATCAACATTCTGTTCGTTCACAGTAGAAAAACAAGAACAAGACTGTCTTAAATTTTGTATGATCATATTAACCAGAGCATTCATTAACTTTCAGCTGCCAAATAAATTTCACAAACTGATCTCTGAACATGATACACAGATCTATGCCGCCCTATAAAAACAAAAATCTGAATCAAGCCAAGAAAAAATCTGAATCTGGCAAAAAAAATCTGAATCAGTGCCAACGACGACGAAAATTAAAATTATGCCAGTACTAAATTTACATTTTCTTTTTGACCACGCAGGAACAGGCTGAAAAATACCTTCAAACACTCACACCATTTTATTTAGTTTAACCACATCTTATTAACGCTTCTTTGTATTGGCCTCGGCCAAAACTGAAAAAGAGCCCTGCCCACAGAAGGATCATTTAGCAAAATTGATCTTTGCTCTTGAGCTATAGCCAGGAATGTTTGATAGGAGATGCCTTGATATGCTAGATATATGATTGTGAAGATGCACAAATGTCCTGATAATGTTTGCCCATTTTGTGCCGTTTTAGGGATTTGCCAGTCTCATATCTTAACTTGGCAATTTGTGCCCATGCAACATCAACTAGGTTTAAAATTGACTGAACTGATATAGATCTAGCTAAGTTTAGAACTGATTCCTCCTGGCACAGTCGCCGCCGAATATATCACTTGGACTCAGGTGAATAGATCCAGCCAGGTTTAGAATCGCCGCCATGTGAAACCATACAAAGAAAGTAAACAATATTACAATGCTTGTGGCAAGTGAACAAATCACTAAACGGTGCAAAAGAAGCCATAAGGAAGTAGGACTAAATTCTGATTTGTTCATAATATTCCGATTCTGTGCGTTTTGCAAAAGTTACACTTAAAAACTAGGAAGACGAAAATGAAAAAAAAAAGCCAACTGCGGGAAGTATTGAAAATCCGAATACCGCCCTAACTAAAGAAGAAAAATCTGAACAATTCCGATCAAATCGGAATGGGTGGCATCTCTGATGATAGTAGCATTATATCGATGGTTGGCTTCAAAGGTATTGGAACTACTGATATATAATAATATAAAAATTTCAAGATAAAGTGCCCCTTTAAGAGCAATGCCAGGCTGTTTTCATAACTACCTTGCATTTGATTGCATAGACAATTGGCACAAAGGTTTCCTGCTGAACAATCTTGGCATCATGAGCTAATCCAGTGATGATAGTTGGTTCTACGTAGTTGCCTGGCCTATCCAATACCTAAAGAAAAAGAGAAAAAAAAGATGACATTTTATATGATTTACTATTTACTATCCAGAAAACTATAGTTTCTTTCTTTTTTTTTTCTTCAAAAACAATACGAGATACAAAAGCAATTAATACAACCTCTTGTTCTTCGGCAAGTCCTCAAAAAAAAAACCCCCAGCTGAACAGCACTGTTTATGACTTTGAAGATCTATGGCACGAAGATGGGAATGAGTACAGAAACAATATCATACGCCCATATAAAATACCTGTTCAAAGGCACTAAATAATTTTTAGGCTAACAATAAGTTAGTTGGTGTAGCTGGCATGCTATTTAGTTTGTTAGAAAAGTGAAATGGTAGAAAGGAACTTTTTTTCACTGATCAGGTAATGCACAACAAGAAAGCAGCTAGCATCAGCCTTACCCAGTCTAACCATGTGACACCATTACATACAGCATTCATAAATCATGATATTGATATTGATACAGCAGTCAGCTTTCTGAATTATGTAAGTGTAGGACTGTTTCAGTTAAGGCCCATGGAATTAATTCACTCTTAAAAAAATTTTTGGGCCATTGTTAACTTTCCCTTTCCTGCCCAAAAATGAATTCTGTTATCAGCAATTGGCAAATCAAATCTGCTGCGATGGACAGCTCACCTTTCCACCATATGCAATCCTTCCCCCTTGTGCTTCTGCTGCTTTCAGGGCTTCCCCATATGTCTGCACAGCACTTTCATTATGAAGTGGTCCATACAGAGTACCATCTGAGACAAAGTCAAACAAGTGTCAGTATAACAGATACAGGAAAAGTTCTGAATGTAGAAACAACAAACATTCTGGGCAGGGGACAAGTTTTTACTGTTTCAGCTCCAACCTAGTTCCTTGAAACATTTCATGGAATACATGAGGAATCTGATCTTTTTAATATATAACCTGAAATTAAATATCTATGGGATCATCGAGCAGCAGAAGCGAAAATATCGGCAATCATTCTTCAAAAATAAAAGAAATTTAATGTTTTATTTACTTTTTACCCTTCTTGGTGATAATACTTCAATCTAAGGAACATTTAGCCCCTCTTGAGATAATCAAATTAACTGATGTTACTTGAGATGATGTAATCTCCATCTGAAAATCCCAGTTCACATGTGGGGATTATCTCGTTTGTAAGAAAATAGAATTTTATTTCCAAAGTTAGTGTTATTCTTACCTTCAAGTGGGTCCCCAATTCTGAGTTGAGCATAGGCTTTGACCAATCTTTCAATTATTTCATCATGAACATTCTCATGCAAGATCTGAAAATTTTTAACAGGAAGAAAAGTAAATATACATCCTTCATTTATACAACCACTTATTTTTTTTTCCGATTTGCAGCGCATTTTATTCTTATATTAAGAGCATAAATTTGCATGCCATATTTAAAATATGTGTACAGTGTACACAAATAATTAACTCACTTGAGACGGATCACGCAACAGTTGCGTGATGGTCCGTTTCCGCTGTGGGCGGACCACGCACCCCTTGCGTGATGAACTTTTTCAATCGATATCGCCTATGCTATGCATGCAAGCCCTGCGGGACACGTCTCTGACTCATGTAGAGCCATTCGTTTCGTTTCGTACCGAGTTTGGCGGAAGTAGGAGTTATAGTTTTTGATCTATGATTAACCAAGGTAAGTAACTGCAATAACTAAAAATATTGAGTTGGCTATTGTAAACAGAATATTGTCCCCTAAACGCAAGAGAAAAGAGACCAATATTTTTGAAGTTTTTGATGATAATTTTTCAGATTTAATCTGAGTGATGATGTAGACCCTGAGTACATGCCTCGGGCGCACTCAGTTTCCGAAATTTCCCAGAAAACAAAAATTGACATGATTTTCCAAAATTTATAAAATCAAAACCATAATAGATAAAACATTGAAACTTTTACAGTGTATTGTGCTTCAGTTGAACTTATTTGTATTCAAATTTCATTACAACAGCTTAATTAGGTGAGTTATGAATTTTTAAAATACCCCCAAAAAAACTCAGTCTCCAGCGAATGTTGGCCCAAAAAAAAACCCCAGTGTCAAGTGAGTTAAATATTATGTCAGTTGTCTAGCTCTGAAGTTTGGTGTCAAGGAAATGAGAAAAAGAAATGTAACTCACAAATATAATACATAGGAATCCATGCTCACAATTCATGAAAATGGTGTTTCTCATAATTTCTCAATATGAACACTGTTTACAGATAAGTCATCAATGGTGACTGCCTTCCATATCAATATCATTAATGCTGCAAATATCTGATCTACTAACACATCTAAAAACTAATTGCATATTGAAAGCGCATACACAAAAAGAAAGAGTCGAGTTGACATATGACACTGACCAGTCTTCTGGTTGTAGTACATCTCTGACCAGCAGTACCAGCACATGCAAATACAGCTGACCTCACCACCATGTCCACATCAGCATCTTCATTCACTAGAAAAAGGCATCATTCAAATGACATTTCCTTACTTTCACATGCACTGAGTATCACATCACTATATAACTTTATTTTCAAATCTCTTGACTACAATGCATGTAAACAGCTTTGCTTTACACAGCCTCTTTTACTTTGGTAATTTTTCCTGTGCAATATATAGCCTGTTTGCACACTGCACTACCTACGGCTGAAAGAGGCAAGTATTAAAATATGTGGGAAAAAAATGCTGAATCCATACAACTTCTTTGTGTGTCTTGAAAATAGATACAGTGTAAACAAAATGAATATATATGGCTATGTTCTGCAATTTTTCAAATTTTTTTTCTGACTTATTGACTAAGACTTAATAATAAGGAAGAAAATGATGAATCTGAAACAAATGAAAGCATTCAGAAACAGAAAAGATGCCAATGCACCACAACACAATCGTTTCAGATACATAGAAAAGACAGTTCTACCTCTTACACTTCATTCATGACAATTTTCAAAACCTGCAAGAGGCTTACTATGTAACAAAGTTGTTTCAACAGCCTAATACGTGCCTGAATATCGCATTACTCTTTTCACTAACATCTACTATTGTGTTTACCACTTACCAACTATAGCATTGTTTCCTCCAAGTTCAAGCAGAAATTTTCCTGCAGACAAAGAATACTTCTAAGTAAAATTGTATTTGGCTCCTGTCAGTTTTACACCACCACATTACAAATCAATCTTGGCACTGAAAACCAAGTTAACTCACTTGATCATTGGAGCATTGGAGATTTTACAAGAGTTAAATCCTGGGCTTTTTGGGGGTATTTCAAAAATTCGTAAACAATCTCATAGTCAACCAATTGCAATGCCCTTTGGAATATATCATTTTCAATACAAGAACAGTAAACATGCCAAAGGAGAAAGTGGTATTTTTTATAGTTTTCTTTTATGATTTTTAAAAAATGTCATGTAAATCCATTTTCCCCGAAATTTCGATTTAGATCTACCAGGCGGTTCATACTCTGGATCTTGGTCATCACTGAGCTCAAATCCATAGCCTGAGTCACTTGAATCCTCAAAAAATTTGGAAGATATTAGTGCTTGATCTGCTACGCTTGGACGACACGTTTACCAAGAAATCACAACAGTGAAGCTGTGGGGGTGACTTCCCTTACCTTACCATAACCACAAAAGTTTTCACCCCAGCTCAATGAAACTCGAAACGAAACAAAAAAATTGGCTTAGCAGTGGTAAGCTAGTTAATTTTTTATTTGATGAACACATTCATGCCATGGGATGGGATCAATTACTACTGTGACACTCTATCAATATTATTATTCTGTTCCATATGAAATGTTAATTAAAAGAAAATGCATGGTTTGAAACCAATGATGTCTTCTAGTAAAATTAGTATTGCTTTCACTATCTGTGATAGTTGTCAAGATGCTGTGGTACTGATCTAAGGTGCATAAACAATATCACAAAATGTTTTTTCTAGACAACAAAAGAAACAGTATAATGCATTTTAAAGAAGTAAACAGAATGAAAGGTTCAACTATACCTACCAAATCGTTCCTGAACCATCAAAGCCACTTTCTGCCCAACCTATAAGAGCAAGGAAAAAAAAAAAGAAACACTTTAAAAATATGAATATATTTCCCTAGCAATACCTGGAAAAAAAATATAACAATAAAGGAACATGACATTTCAAGCAATTTCCCAATCTTATGCTTTTAAAACAATATTCTCAATGAGTTCATTGACTGTGATCTTTGGAATATGAAGACCAAGTTTAAATGCAAGAAAACAAAAGATATGCATAAACAGTTTAAACATATCAAAATAACATTCTTACATTCTCTTTTCTTCCTCTGACAGTTTTTTTTATATTTTCAAGTCACAAACTATCTACTGTTATGATTTATGTGAGAAGAACTGAACAAAACACTGAAATATTTAAATAAGTCACACTGTTAAAAATAAACAACAAGCAGAAATTTTTTATTTATTACAGTTAAGTACAACAGCCAATTGAAAGTCATATCAAACAAATCACTTACTGGCGTGCTGCCAGTGAATGACAAAAGATTCACGCGCTCATCTTTTGCCATGAGTGTACTGCAAATTAGAAAGAAAATAAAATATTTGATTGCTTCAATCTACATGATCAATCCAGCCTTGAAAAATTAAAACAAAAAGACAAAAGATGATATTAACAAAGTGTTGTCCATCAGTAATAAAACCTCATCAACAATTATATTATTATATTATGAAGAGAACACCTATTCAATCAATGGAAAATTCATGTGAGTAATAACCTTTCACTTTTAACTGTGTTCCACATTCTGTTCATTTGGGTGCCTTGTTAATAAACATGCACAGTAATATTTTGACTATCTCATCTGCCAGATGAAGACCAACATTCAGGAAATGTATCCCCTTCTCTTCAATTTTTTTTCCCCACCCATTATTAGTGAGAAATATAATGTTCAATTTCATTTGGAGTGCAATATTCACTATTTTTGTTGTCACATTCTTGTTTGTTTTCCCATAAATTTCCTGAACCTTACATAGCAATGAACCTGGGTGCATTTCCGTGGGTCCGAAATAGGTCATCGCTTGCTTGTATGCACTCTTACCATGCATCCATATTCTTGCTTAACCAATATGAATGAAACTTGGCAAACTTATCAGAAAACAGATTTATCTAATGATATGCAGACGCCAATCTTTTTACTCCGCGAAAACGCAGTTTAAAGTCTACTGAACTTGTTTTATCGTTATGTACTTCGTGAACCACATGGAGCAGCAGTTTCGTCGTTGACAGGGCAAGACTTGAACACTTCTTCTTTTACGTCCGAAATTTTTGTATTTTTCACTTTTCATGTACCGCCTGCAAATATCTATATACCCCGTCAAAACCGGCATGCATTCCGGGTAACCTTGTGACCCAGAATAGTAAAGCGGTCAGCATGTGATCACACAGTGCATTGTGATTTGTCGCTTAGAATAACTCAGTCAGACTGGTCACACACATTTTATTTATGCTCTTTTCCTCTGTTAAATATGTGTGTGTGTGTGTGCGTGTGTGTGACAGGATATAAACGAATGATGCACGTCATTATTATAATTTGTCTGTGATGACTATCCTTTGGTAACAGGGCTGCCACTCAACTGAGAAAAAAACATCTGAAATCTATGCGTTGCGCCTATATTCTGCCCATAAATTTGATATATAATGGACCATACATTACACCTACACACAGAAATACACAACAAAATACTTAAATAATAGTAATAAATACAGCAACTCACCGCGGAGTGCAGAACAAAAACCGAGACATCGGAAAAATTACCGCTGATATCTTCCACGGCGGATTTCCGCGTTTCCGCAGAAGAGTGGCAGCCCTGGGTAATTAGCTTGCATTTAAACGATGAAACAATGGAGGAAAGAGATTTAAATATGAAATATTAACAAAATACAACATCAAATCGTATTATTAGTGAGAGCTGACACTGACTCCATTCTCTACCCTTTTCATGAATATTGGACTTGCTGAACTACAAGATTTAAGAGCACAGAAGTGGGCTATGGACTGTTGTGTCATCGGCCTGTTTTACTGTCTAGATCTAGATAATTCACACCATCATTTTGAAAATAAGACTAAAAAATAATGAAATTATAGGCTTTGTGAATGAAAGCAAAGTTTCAGCTAGATAGACGAATTTGAAACTGAGATATGGTCAATTAAAAAAAAAAAACACCTCATGTTTAGAAGGTCCGCTTTTTGAGAACATTTTCTTCCATATATCTGTTCCAAAGTTTGGTGGTCCAAAAACCCCATAACTTTTTTATTTTTGGATGGAATTTAACAATTTAAAAAGCATAATGCTTAGAATAGACTGTACTTTCTAGTGCACAAAGCTAAAAACACTTAATGTGAATTAAAAAAAACACCTGTCAGTGGCATTGCCACCTTACGACAACTATAAGGGGATTTTATGGACAATGATGTAAAAGAAGAAAAGGTGAAATGTTACTTATTAATACTGACAATGCCCCCAGTGACTAAAGCAGGAATACATTAAAGTTTTTATGCCTTGAAATCTGAAAAAAATCTCACCCAATCTCAGCTCCTCCACTGACAAGAGAACAAACAGCTCCTGGAATGTTGTTACTCTCAAGAACGGAACTGACAACTCTGTAAAATAAATTAAAAAAAAAATTTATATCAGACTGGACTTCATGACAAACTACTCTTTCAGAATGAGTTCAGGAGATGTAAATCGCAATAGATTGCATGTGTTACAGAGCTTTGTTTCTCAAGCACATAATCTTTAAGGACACACTGTCTTGGTTTGGTGGACATTTCACACACATGAGGAGAAAGGGAGTTGAAATCAATCCTATCTGCAGCCATAAATATCTACAATTTAGAGGTTTATCAAATGTGATGTATCTGGATGATCTGGTGGATCAAATCAACTTTTTGTAGGATCGAGCGCGCAGTTTTCTCGGATAAGAACGAAAAACCCGGAGGGCCCATGTGCACATTAAAGATACCTTGGCAGTTGGAAATCAAGAACAACATGCTGAACAAGCCGCTGCCTGGGCAAATTTCTAAAAAAAACTAATCCCTACTACAACAAGAAAAATAAAAACAAGAAAAATGAGGTGTAAATGCCCAGTGCAGCGAAACCTCCTAAAATATAGACCTAAACACAAATCAATTTATTTAAGCACTGCATACAGGAAAGTTTCAATCAAATATTAAAAGTTAACTCGCTGATAAGGACTAGATCTACTGTCTATTCCTGAAATCGCTATACATGATTCATTATATTTATTACAATGACAACATTTGATTAACTGCCACCAGTAATAGCTGCATGTTGCATCAAAGTAAAATTGCAAAGTGGTAAGAGGTGGTAAGAAATGGGTCACACGTTAATATGACCGAGCTGTTGTCTCCGCCTCATAATAAAATTATTAAAGAAGAGAATAAGGCCTCAGTCAACTTCAAACCAAGGCCTCAGTCTACTTACTTTGTTAGTGCAATGCTGACCAGAGGTGTTGATGGTGCCCCTTTCCTTGACACCAGGAAATACAAGATTAAAAAAAGAAAGAATTTCTGGCTAGAATTCCTCAGAGGACTACAATATCAATCAATATTGAAAAAGTCAAAAATAAAGGGTAAAAATAATTGATGGATAATTATCACAAACAATGTGAAATCTGTTGTCAACTTTATTGAAAATTTAAAAAAAAATAATACAAAATAACATGAAACATGCTTATAAAATAACTAGATCACCTACTGCAACAATCTAGATAAAAAATACACGAAAAAAAAACAACACCAAAACAGAAAAAACAACAACAGAACAATAACAACAACAAAAAGTGCAGCCACATAACAGATCCAAATGCTGACATCTAAAGGCTCATCTAAAAACATGAAAAAAAAAAGAATTTGTGGATGCAAAGCTTCTCCTGATAGATTTGGCATTGATCACAGCAACTCAGCATCAAAATTGGAGGGGAAGGACTTACTTAAGGTATACATGATTTAAAATTGATTGCCAATTCACAAATGTGCAACTGTATTCAAAGTATCTGAAAAGTTAGGTGATAAAAAAAGAATTGCCGTGACAATTCAAAAAAAAAAAAAAAGTAATGACCAAAGCTTATCCTATCAATACCCATACTGAGACCAGCAGTTAACAAAATAGCGGATTTTGTGATTGGCAGCTTAAATTTTGAAAAAAACAACAACCAAAACAAAGAAAAGTATCCTTCAGGTCGCTTACCAGAGCACAACATTTCCACATGTCATTGCAATGGAGGAATTCCATCCATAAACAGCACAGGGAAAGTTGAAGGCAGTGATGACTCCAACAACACCCAATGGATTCCACTGTTCCAACAACATATGCCCTGGACCTGAAATATCATCACAAAATTAGTACCCATCAAGATGTTCCAAAATTAGTTTTGTCCTTGAACAGCATAGATTACTGATAATGCTTCTAAATAACTTTTTTTGTGTTCAGTTAAGTATCATAAAGTAACACACTTGCCAAATAAATCACTTACAATAATGCCAGACATGAATGTGAACTCTGCAAAAGACAATATTTTATTCACACCTGAATGATAGTCACTTGAATACTCGTGCCAGCCAGCGCTGTCTTGACTTAACTCACTCAATACCGCCATCCCATATACTGCGTCATTTTAGGATTCACACTTCAGTACCGCTAACCCACGCCTTGCGTTTTGGACGTCAGAATTTTTTCCTATTACAGGGATGCGACAGGTGCATTGAAGACTTAGAATGCCAATTTCTGCAGGTATTTCTCTTTGATTGAAATCAATCCAGAACTCTTTAGCATTAGCGGTTATATTGTTATGAATTTTCACCTGAGGGCACTCTTCTTCGTCAAAAATGGCAGCGCCCAGGCCCAAACGTTTGTGCAGTTATGAGGAGAGAAAGACTTGGTTTGTTTGAAAATGTAACCGATTCTGAGCACTCTGAATACTCAGATAGAGATCAGGGCCCGGAGGACGAAGCAAAGAAGGCTAAAACGAAGATGTCTAATGGTAAAGGGGATTCAAGGGACATTAAAGGAAAAGTTACTAAAACAGGAAGAGAATACAGTTTATTCTTTCATGTCATACCAAACCAAATTTGAAGGTTCTATGATAATGAGTTTAGCCACAGTGATTTTTTAAAATTATCCTAAAAACGTTGGTTTCTGGTGACGGATGAGACAATAATAATGAGGTACTGAGTGACTTAATGGAAATTCCTTACATTCGGTTACTGCAGAAAGCTAACCTGCTCATGACGTGACATTATCAAAATTTGCTCTTCGTACAAAATCTGTCTGTTTTTGTGTCGCTGTATGCTCCAAAGAAAAAAAAAGGAAATCCAAGAGTGTTTCCAGGGAGTCTTTTCCAAGAAACAACTCCACCAACTGTCTGATATCATATTACATTCCTGTTTTATCAACAGCAAGACAAATCATTCATTTGTCTACTTGTAGTCTGAAAATAAGTATGTTTCAAACACAGCTTAGTGTATGGATTAATAACAGTTGATCTGTGCAGTTTATTTTAATATTAAAGATCATTTACCTGTTGTTTTTTTTTGTTTGTTTGTTTGTTGCTCACCTAAAACGTAAATTATTTTATATGACACACTTGTATGGTATGCCTCAGACTGCAAAAGTTCCCCTCTCAACAAAAAACAAGTCAATGAAAGTGTTTACAGATATATGGCAACTTACGCTCAGATGGGTAGATATGACCAGCAAACATGCGAGATAATCCAACAGCATAATCGCAGATGTCAATGTACTCCTGTACTTCACCGACACCCTCTGGAACAATCTTGCCCATCTCCAATGCAAGCTGAAAACATTTAAGGCCAGAATGTCTTGTCTCAAAAACAAAAAAATTGTTCATAAACCAACCTTAAAATTAAAACTACAAAATTATCTTGGCCAGTTATGCACTACAATGCTGTGTTTCTATTTCCCAAATAGGCTACCTTTGTTAGATTCTATTTCAATGAGAATGTGTGTCCCAAAATTACAAAATATCTTTGCGTTATTGTGTGAAACATACCAGTTTTCCAAGAAGATCCCTTTTCTCTCTAAGGGCATGTCCAATCTGTCGTACAATTTCACCTCTTTGTGGGGCAGGTATCTGTGATGACAAAAAAATTCTAAAAAGCCTCAAACTTTTGAAAAAGTGTTTCATTAAGAAGGTACTCTATTTTAAAACTTAAAGGCTGACGTAACAGTATTAATACATGTATACAAAAATGAAAGGTTTGCTTCTATTGGTTCTCAGATGACATGCAGTACTTAATAAACAGTGCAATGGTGTTACATCTAATTCTGACCATGTTAGACATATCTGTACTCTAAACTTAGAATCTGAATGTTTAACCCTCGTCCCACATTGAGTGAACTCGTCCACATAACGCACCGTGCGGGGATAGCCAGCAGCCAGTCAGCTGATCATTCGCGTGTTGCCGATAACCTCTGCGGTTAGGTCAATCGCGTCCTTCTGAACATGCAATAACAACAATAGTGGTGGATAAATCATGAGTGACCCCTGTGATATTTGGATAAAGTACTTGTGATGATATGCAGCAAGTTCTATTGTTAAATGGAAGGCCCAAAATCAAGAATTTTCTGCATTTACATGCCGTTTAACACACGTTTTATCATTTTCCCAACACCTCTGCGCTTTTTCTGTCCCTAAGTCAGGCCATACAAGTGAACAAATTATTTTTTTCCCCAGTTCGAACTTCAGACTCTGCGTACCATTACATGAGTATGCTGAATAGTTACGAATAGTTGCATCGTAATCAACATAATCAGACAATACCATTTTGTTAGATACAGTAGGGGTGACAGGATCGATAAACACGTGAAAACAGTGTGGAAAAAAAAACGTGAAAAAAATGATACTCGCGGCAACCGAATAAACAAAACATGAGGAGCAGCGCTGCCCTACAATATATTGGCCTCCCGCAGGACCCGGTTTGCAGTAAGTAGGCCACAATATTGGCCTCGCGTGTTGCGCGGGGAGGCCAATACAGTGGCCTCCCACAGGACGAGGGCTAATAATGTAATTTTTGTTGCTAATGACTTTTGCTGATCAACTAGCTAGACCCAAATGACATGTCCCTGACTGCAAATTTTACTAAATAGCAGATTTGGTGATTCAAGTGACGGCAGTCGATGACAAACTCAAAATTAAAGTTACTAATCTGGGATCACATTCTGATCAATCAACTAAGAGTTACTATTTACTATTGAACTCACCACGCAATATTTTGTTTTTCCCACCAAGCCTAAAGTCAAAGAAATTCCACGAATACTTAAACCCTTAATGTATACAAAAAGAAAAAAAAGAGTTGTAAATTAAAAAGAAAAAAAAAAGAACTCACATCAGCCCACTCTTCCCAGGCTGCTCGTGCTGCTCTTATTGCAGCTTCATAATCTGTTGCACTCCCCTGGCATAAAAGTAAATAAATGTAAGTTCCAATGATAATGTATAACGAAAAAAAACAACAAGTCTTCAATTTTTTTCAAAAAAAAAGGGAGGCATAACAAAATCTATATCCAAGAGTTTACGTACTCAACTGAGTAACTCTGCCTAACAAATAAAATACAATCTTTGGTTTACAGCTTTCAGGTATTATGATTAACAAAAATGTTCAAAATCAAATCAAACGTCTTATCTTAGTATTAGTGGGGATCGTTTTATCACAAAATCACTGTGTACAAATAAACATTAATTTATACTTACCATGATCACTTTAGCAATGGGCTTGTTGTTAGCAGGGCAGTATGTTGTTACTTCCTGGAAACAGCAAAAGGTGAACATACAATACATAAAAATGTTACAAATACAAAAATAAGAGGAATTACTGTTGAAGGCACACTGTGTTTTTCAATGAGTTCTACTACATGGATGTGCATTACACGCGCCTTACAAAACCCTTTCCAGGAGTAAGGAGGACTATAAAGGAGTGGAGACTTTACAGCTTTAGTTGCAATCAAGAGTGGTGTTTTTGTCTGCGCAGCCTGACATGGTGATCGAGCCTTTAGGGATTGATGGCAGAATAAACGACGATCATAAATAAGACTCAGTCTATTTGTGGCGGATGATCACAATGATCGTCGTTTATTCTGGAAAGAAGGAACAAAGAATCATTGGTACAAAGGAAATGAAATCATTACTTTATAACATCAAAGTTTGTTTTGGCCTGTGGTATTATTGTCTCACTTAGCAACCGGATCAACCGCCAGCAAAAAGTAATTGTTGATGGGAGCGAATCATCACCTAAACCTGTTGTATCAGGAGTCCCTCAAGGTACTGTCTTAGGACCTCTTTTTTTCCTAATTTATATAAATGATATATCCAAAGATCTGTCCAATGGTACGTCGATCAGGCTGTTCGCCGATGACAGTCTACTGTATAGAAACATCAGAAGTGTAAGAGATGCAGAAATGTTACAAAATGACCTGAACAGACTCCAACAGTGGGAACAAAAGTGGAAGATGGAATTCCATCCTAAGAAGTGTCAAGTACTTCGAGTGACAAACAAAATTAACACCATCAGTTTTGATTATACTATCCACAACATCAAATTAGACTAAACAGAAACAGCTACTTATCTTGGCATAGTTATTGATAGGAAACTTAGATGGAAACAACAGTATAGCACAATTAGTCGTAAGGCAAATGGAGTAATAGCTTTTTTAAGGAGAAATATCTCAGACTGTCCCATGGATGTTAAAGATAAATGTTATAAGACCCTTGTTAGACCAATACTCGAATATGGATGTAGCATCTGGGACCCCCATTGTAGAACTCACATAGATTATCTAGAAAAGATACAGAAAAGAGCAGCCAGATTCGTGACAAACAACTATAAATTTGAGGAGGGTAACACCAAGATTAATATGCAAAAACTTGGCTGGATGCCTTTAGAGGAGAGGCGGGCAAGAAATAAAATTACCAGCTTCTTTAAAGGTAGATGCGGTTTGATGGATATACCCATGGAACACATTGGGATTAATTTTAGTAAGACCAGGCGGAATAGCCAGACCTATGCCATACCATCGTCCAGTGTTGACAGCCACTTATATTCTTTTTATCCGAGCACGTTGAGGCTGTGGAACTCTTTGCCGGAGGACCTAAAATTGTGCAGTAGCCTAGACTCTTTTAAGACAAAATGAGAAAAGCACACGTTGAGAGCTAGCTACTGAACAGGCTGCATAGATATACTTATAAACCCAGTGATAAGATTGGTTGATCTGCTCATGGCCACAATCAAGTGTTTTTATAAGTTTTTATAAATCTAATCGACTCCCGCTTCTTACACCCTTATATGTATATAAATTTTTAACTCCCAGGGACACGGGCCGAGTCGATTTTTATTGCGCACTGGTGAGATACTCAAACCTGAGAAAACCAGTTTCAAGGAAGAAGAAGAACTCTTCCACTCATTATAAATTATGGGCATCAAACACTTAGTAAGCAAAAGAATGGTGAAAATTAAATTGTGACAGAACTGCAGAAGCACACCTGATACAAAATTTTGGGAGGCAGGACCAGTTTATTCCTGAAATAACTGTAATATTCCTATTCGGTGCATTTTGTAAGTTATACTTCACAACTAGAATCCGGTTGAGGAAAAAAAAAAAAGCCACTTGGGGGAAGTAACACTAACAAAAATCAGAATATTGGCCTTGCTTTTCGGAAAATCAGAATCATGCCTGTTTTTCAAGAAAAATGAGAATGATTTCGATCAAATTGGAATGGGTGGCATCTCTATGACGTGAGTAAATGCGCAGCTTGGTTATTAACATCCAGTACATGAAATGTATGTGCCCAACTACAGTTATGTAACTCATATGGTGCTCCTTTTGACAATTGGCATGCAGCTTTGATCTACCTAGAGATTCTAGGGGAAAAGCAAATTTCATAGGTAATTTAATTTTTCCCATATTTTGTGAACGTTTGTCCGCTGATACTGTCCGATAAACTTTCTCCTAGATCTAGGAGTCACGACAGCGCAATTCATGACTCACAATGCATTTATTGGATGACGATTATATGATGATAATTATTGCAAAAGGAAATTCCTCTGAATATTTTGCATAAATGTCTACTCAAGGCTTAATCAGTTAATGCCTCATGAGTTGGATAGAAAAGACTTCCGATTAAAAATGAAATAAATCTCTATGTTATCGCTAATCATGTTAGGCATAAAAGATGATAGATGCCGTAGATCCAGAACTGAAGCCAATTCACAAGCTATGACCATATTGTTCCTACAGATCTGAGAGTGAGATCTAGTTCTAGAACTTTTTCTGTTGTTTACCAGCTCTCTGGCAGATTTCGATTTCTAACATCACTGAAACACGTGTAGGCCCCCTATACCTTAGCCTAGACTAGTTTATCCGTGATCGCCAGTTACTATCAAAGATTCTAAAAGGCGGCCCACCTAGATCTAGATCTATCGGCGGGAGTTACCACCGCCAAAGCTGATTGTAAGCTATGTAAAACTGATTTTAACAAAAAACGTGTCACAAAATGTGTCCACTGTTCTTACTCACTGACCGCCACCGTTTACGATACAGTACTTGTGACCTATATGTGCTTACGTACTCGAGCTCGTATGAAAAGGCTGAAGCGTGCGGACACAAGCGAAGATGCATGCCGTGATAACTTATTATGCAACATTACTAATCCTTGGTTGAGTGGGGCCATGGCGGTGGAGCAAAAGTTATCGCGAGTTCGGGCATATGCCATACAGCAGAACCCGGTAGGGTACAGCTTTTTACGGTTGTGTCCGTTGAATTGCTAGGCCCAGCGCTATTTGCGGTAGGCCCAGATACAAAAGTCACGTTTTTGCTTTCTCCTTTTTGTTTTTCTCGGATAAATGGGGAACTTCTTTAAATACGTACTTTTCACCACAAAAACATATTTACGTACTGGAACCCCAAGAACATACTAAATACATATTTTACGTAGGCTACTGGTTGGCAGCTTATGAACTTATGCAGATCTAGAATATTCTAATACTAGTAGTAGAATTCCCTCACAATTGCACAGGGTTCTCAGTAGTGTAATGGTTCGCACCTTTGCCTGTTAGTGTTAGTCAGGGGACTGTGATTCGATTCTCAGACTCAGCAGGGTTTTTTTTTCTTTTGTTAGAAAAGTCTTTTTATTAGGAATCAATCTTTCTTTTTGTATCTTCTCACCTGTCAATTGGGGGAGAGCACAGTGGTAATTTTTTTTCTTTTCTTACAAGTCTTTTTATCAGTGATCAATCTGTTTAATGTTTCTTTTTTTTTTATCCAACAACAACAATCGCCACACTCCACAGGGCATCAGCTGCTTGAGGTGGTTACCGGTGTGTTTGGTTTAATTATAGCATTGTGTTCGTTCGTGCTTGAAAATTACCTCTCCTGAGCCTCCCCATTTTCCATGATATACTCCATTATTTTTGTTTGCAAGGCCAAGATCTTTCAACCATGCATATTTTGGATCGTCGATGAGGTAGCTTGCCATGGCTGAGTATAAGCGTGAACTGAACAGCGGTACTGTCTGTCGACGAATGCAGAGAGTTCGGAGCACTTGAGTGAGAGGAGCCATTGCAATCCCAGATTTCCTTATCTCGTAGCAACCAAGCTGAAATAGAATTTTAAGTGTTTTTTTATGAATAATTCCGCTAGAGATGCCAAATAAAAGGCAAAAATAACATTCAAACCCCATATTAGTTAAATAAATTATTCTCTTGTCTGTAGAACAACATCAATAAGTAAGTAGCCTTCTTCTATACAAATGATGAACGAAATTAGCTTTTTTCTGCCCAGTATCGAAATTAGTTTTTTTCTGCTTAATCTGGCAATCGATCTCCATTGCCTGTACAACCCTTAACCCAAATTTCTACTCTGAATGGAGGAACTGGATACAGAGCCGGTGTAAGCGGGGAAAAAAAAGGACACACAGAGAAAACAGAACTGACAGTGCAATTTTTGTACACACCGAGGGAGTCTTCTGCAGCTAGTGTTGCCCACAGATATACACTACTGTCAAACTAGATTCCACGCGTGGCTTCGCCAACTCTCTCTTCCCCTGCTACGAGAAGCGAGCCAGAATGGTCCGCATTGAAACCCCCTCTCACCATACAGTCACTCACATACCATTTCCGTACGCTATGACATAAAAATGAATAAAATTTTCCTCGATGGAAACAAAACAACAACAGACTGATTCAACCGACACAACTCACCACAACTACAATGTGAAGCTAATAGTGTTAATGTGTATGACACGGCGCTAGAGGGTGGGGTAAGCCTAGAGGGAAGACAACGGGCGATGAGAATAGATGGATAGATAGACAGATTGCTAGATAGATAGAGAGGAAGAGATAGACAGATAGAGAAACAGATAGATAGACAGATAGAGAGAGACAGAAAGAGACCGAGAGAGAGAGACGGAGAGACACAGAAAGAGAGACAGATAGAGAGAGAGAAAGAGAGGAAGACAGAGAGAGATAGAGACAGATAGAGAGAGGGGGATAGAGAGAGCGAGATAGAGAAAGAGAGACAGAAGAGAGAGAGATAGAAGAGATAGATAGATAAGATAGATAGAATAGACAGATAAATATATAGATAGATGGACAGATAGATAGAATAGATAGATAGGACAGACAGATAAACCTTAGAGAGCCAGATAGAGAGAGGCAGAGAGAGAGACATATAGAGAGAGACACAGAGAGAGAGAGAAAGAGATAGATAGATAGATAGATAAAATAGAATAGATAGATAAGATAAATAGAATAGATAGTTAGATAGAATAGACAGATAGAATAGATAGATAGATAGAATAGATAGATAGATAGATAGATAGATAGATAGATAGATAGATAGATAGATAGATAGATAGATAGATAGATAGGACACAGACAGACAGATAGGCAGATAAACCTTCTCATAGTCAAAGGCCTACACGCTGCTCCGTTTACAAACACGATGACTCAAATAATGAGTCGCGACCCATCCCGTGATGGCCGCCAGCGCCTTCTCACAATCCCATTCAATCGTGTCTGGGCATTGGTGTTGCCTGTCCTTGGGATTTGGGGGATTACGTTGGGGTTTTGGGATTTAAAAAAAAAAAGATCTAAGGATTTTTTCGGGCTTTTGTGCATTTGTTATCATTTCTTTGCAAAACAGGTACATATCCACACACAAAATTGCCCTTCCACTCACGATACCATTTGCATCTAATAAAAGGTGAATAAAGCCAAGTGGGCTAAGGGATGGTTTGAGATTCCCTGTGTGAGAGGATCTTCTGCACGATCTGCGAGCTAATCCCTGACGTTGCTTGGTTTAGATTCAATGTATAACGAAAGTGTAAATTTTCAATGATTTTTTTGGGAGTGGGGTGGAAGATTTTTTTAAAGGAAGTGTATATCGGTACAACATGTTGTATGGATATGGACAGTGCAGATCCGTACAACATGTTTACCAAAAAGCGCAACCGGTGAAGGTTTGCTGAAACAAAACTTGGTATGGTGTTCACGAATTTAAAGTGACAACACATGGAATAGTCAGATGGACCTCGGGGCGTGAGGGCCTAGTCAGTTTGTATCAATGGGCGGTAGTCAGATTGACTAATCAGGCGGAAAGGGGCTGGGGTAGCCATTGGTGATCGACAAAATTGGGCAAAAAGAAAAGGTACCTTTTCTTTTTGCCCAATTTTGACTTTGCTTATAGCCCTGCTGCGACCCCACAGTTTTTCTGTGGTTTTTAATATATGATATTTCGTCAGTTGGTGATCGACGTACACTCAAGTATATTATTAGCGCAGATCACGCAATCTCCGAGCAGAAGTCGGATTGTTTTGCTACTAAGCCGATTCATATTTTTTTAAAAACTATGCAAATTAACAAGGTCAGTTATATAGTATTCCGGTGTGTGTTCTACGTCATCGAATTGTGTGCGTTGTACGGATATATACTGTCCATATCCATACAACATGTTGTACGGATATACACTTCCTTTTTAAAATCTCATCTTAGGACTTTTTCTATAAGAGAGTCTTGGGATTTTTGAAAATCTTCACGGGCAATGCTTTTCATAACCAGTCCCACACAGAGAAAACAAAAACAGCTAGGCTACGTAATAATCTTGTAGATGAAACAACTGCAAGTAAGAGCATCCGTTTTTCTCTTCAAGGCGGCCTTGTATGAGGCTGCAGTTTTGCACAGAGATATCGTCGGTTCTGAAATCACGCTTTGTTTTAAAAGAAAACCACTCCATGAATTTTTCCATGAAGTTATTGAAGGTGATAATTGGCCGAAATCGCCAATCTTAAAAACCCTGGTCATTCATAAAAGCTGAAGACAATTTTTAGCACTACAGTAACAGAGAAAGTGCAGAATCACTGAAAAGGTAGTGATAGGCTGCAAGTATTTCGTATTTGGTCTCTGAAAAATGCTCGGCCCAAAGCATCAATTATGCTAAGCACTGCTGGGTGTTAGGAAGTCGATAAGGAAGCCACTGCCCAGAAACACCTTGTTCGCATGGTTTTACAAGCTGCAAGCCAGATCATCAAACTATGTCTTGCGGTTCCCGAATTCATGTGTTGACAAACCGAAGATGGTTTCATCATGTAATAGGCCTGCCTGCCATGATTGTAGTGCCGGTATAGGCCTATATTCTCGGCTTGAAGATCTTTGTTTCTCCCCAGCCTACCGCTTTTGGCCTTGTATTCTAGATTGTCCCTTTTGTTGTTTGTTTCCTTTCATTCGCCGTCACAGCTCATGTATTACTGTGTGTTGTCCGGCGGAGGGCCAAGGAAGGAGATTGTTTTCAGGGGCAGCAATTGACTGCCTTCTAAGGTCGGCGGCCTTTTCAGGAGCTCTATCCCTTGAAAAAAAAACAACAAAAAAAACGTCAAAGGCGTCTGCTTGGCGTGAGACTGCTTGGGCAGCTCTTCCACCCCTCCCCCAAGTGATCTCTTTCATACCACAATCCGCCAGCATAACCTGGAGAAATGAGGAGGGGGGCGGGTCTCCAGAGTTTTAAGCACAATATTTTAATTCATGGATCGGTCAGCATTATTATGCTGAAATGAAATCTGCAGAATGAAATTGTAAGGGATACAGATCTAAAGCTCTATGAAGGGTTGTCCCAGATGATAATTATTTTTTTCAGGCATGGGCTGTCCGTCAGGCTCGAGGGCCGGCAGTTAAATACCGGTACTAATTTACACCATAGGCCTACCACATAAATGATTTGTATATGAAATTTATTACTTATAAAGTTTATGATACTTAGGAAATAAATAATTTTGCCTACGGCATGTATGGACGGGACGGTACTTTTCCTGGATCCCGCGTTCATCCCTGGAGTCGGTCAGGGCCCTTATGCACAACCTCTGCGGCATTGTGTGATTCACAATAATTGTCCAGAACTTGTTGCGAACGAGAAGTCGCATGAAAATAAACGCCTGTAAGCAAGTGAGTACGCAAACATGTTCTGTGATAATCGTTATTTAGTGTACAGAGCAACAACCTAGATGAGCACATCCCATGCCATAATTATACATATGGGCAAAGTCTTCATGAATAAAACAAGTGTACTGAAAATGACCATAATTCTATGGACAATACTAGAAAGATGTTAATCCTGATAAATGGGAGATTAAGAAACAAATAATGTTATTGTGGACGAAGTGTGGCTCATAACGTTCGTTACCAGAAAGAGACGACCCCTTCATCAGTTAGATGGACTTCAAAGAAATTCCACCCCTTTATCTCAACCGAGAGCATTGTTATTCATCGTTGGGTTACAATAATGAACTCACAGACATAGCGATGACAGATCAGGTCGGAGAGATAAAAGAGAATTTGAGATGATTTAAGCAAATTGAAACACCGCAACGCCTTCTTCAATCAAACGTAATTCCAGTGAGTGAGTGTGTGAGTGAGAGAGAGAGAGAGAGAGAAAGACAGAGAGAGAGAGAGAGAGAGAGAGGGATTGAGAGATGGGGAGGGAGAGGGAGAGAGAGGAAGGAGAGAGAGAGAGAGGAGGGAGAGATAGGGAAAGTGAGAGAGAGAGAGAGCGAGAGGAGGGAGAGAGAGAGAGAGAGAGAGAGAGAGAGAAAGAAAGAGACAGAGAGAGAGAGAGAGAAAGAGAGTTTCAGTTGCACATTTTGTTATCGACATTATTGGCGGGGTTTTTTTTTTCGTCGTTAGCTCATACTACACAGCCAGGCTCTGCAAACAGATCTTTGCACTCCCACTTCCCTCGGGACATTGTTATGGCTATACAGGTTTTCTTTCATTTTATTTGGCTCTTTTGAGTTAGTATTTCTTATTCGTTATGTGGTCACTTAAGGGCTGGCTGGACCTTCATAAATTAAGTAGTTTGGTTCTCTGATAAATATATAAATGTAGCGTGATCTGAACAGATCATGGAGCTATTAATAATTAGTACCTCCATGGAACAGATTCAGACTCATCCTTTAACCTTAAGGTGAAAAGTTGTCAACACTCACCATGAAAAGATATTGTATCAAACAATAAATGGATAATTAGAATCGCTGATTCAAGAATTTGTTGTCACTTGTATTGTTTTGTTATGATAAGTATTGCAAAATGTAACATTTGTTGGTACAAGCAACTCAGTGCGTATCAAAAGTATGAAACAATCAAGGAAATTATGATAAAGAAAAACGATGTCGCATTTTGCGCACCTAGCAAATATTTCATGTAATGTTCAGGTTTGTGCACCGACGTAGTAAAGTCCGTGAACGAGTGATGAGGTTCCCCATTGCGAAAAACGTCACCCTAATGAACATCTAAGTGTAGGCAGAGTTTCAGGAATATATGAAAATAAATAGATTCTTCGGCAAGGAGGAAACATCTCATTATGTAAGGTCATTTCCCGGCAGAAACAACTCTGAAGGTATGTGTCCCCAATTTCAGGCAGGATCACTGTTCACATACATTACTAAATTTGCTGTTAGATTGTTTTCTTTTCGGCAGCCGACCATATTTTGTTTACCATTCCTAGAGTAAAACATGAGTAGCAATTAGTATTAAACTGTTGTGGCGAAACGCCCATTTGGTCAGTAGCCTCTAAAATTGAAACACGAAGACATACAAGGATCTTTCAAAATTTTCTTTTCATAAAATTAGCAGCAAGTATGACTTCAAAAATGGTGTAAGTATCTACATTAGATATGAAAAGGATGATCAGTCACCATGTAATCAACGTTGGAAATCAAATCTCCATCCAACTGAGGTGCCATTTCCTGAAAGCACCTCTAATCTATTTTCTTACTTGATTATCACTTAATTCTTACTTGATACTTTCTTACTTGTTCGGTAATCATTAAATTGATATGTTCTTACTTGTTCGGGAATAATTTAATTGATACTTTCTTACTTGTTCGGTAATTATTAAATTGATACTTTGTTACTTGTTCGGGAATAATCTATTGATACTTTCTTACTTGTTGGGGAATTATTAAAGATGTAAACTAGAGTTCGCCGACGATTCTGTCACCGATTTATTTTGGTTGTTTTTTGGTCAATGTCGTTGTTACTGTTCATGATGATGATAATGATCAATATGATAAATGAGAATCACTAGAAGGGACATGAGAGCGAATTTTCTAAAAGGAAATTCCCACTTTGTTTTGTGTTGTAACATTGTGATATGGAAATAAATTATAACTGAACTAAGCCCATCACCAGAGAACGTTTTTCGATGTTCCACAAAAATATGGCAGAATATCCAATCAGTTTTACCCAGCGAAACCAAACTGATCACATTGATTTTATCAAGCAGCTGCGAGTTTTGTCATTGATCTGTAGTAATCCGTGGCATAAACAATGTCGAAATGAGTGTTGATACATGTATTGACATTTTATTTTAAGACTAAAGATTCAGGAACCAACACACAAATCAAAAGATGAGGACGGAAAAGATGATGAAGAAGACGACGGAGCAGAGAGAGCAGAATGATGCTATAAGAAAGAAATGCACTGGCAACAATTTCCTACATGCCCTCAGCTTAAAGTTTCATTTCGTGGGATTCAGATTTGAAGCGCAAATAGTTTTCTGATTTAACAGAAACATTGGCGAAAGACCTTGTTTTGCTAATTGGCCAAAATACAACAGACTTTGATTATACTTCTTGAACCCTCCATGACTGGCGACCTTGGTTGTCTTTGCGTCACATCTTCTTTATTTCGATTCTGTGAAACTGATTTTGTTGACGAACGAAGATGATCGGGTTCTCATTAACGCGACCTTAGTTCTTGTTCTTTCCAACTCCACTTTTCGCACAACCGAGAAATTCGAAGTTAAACGTTTGCAGCTTTAGTTATTATGGAAAGGAGTTAAAATGAATCAGAACTGTGAAACAGCTTGATAAGTGCCAGAACGCATTTTAAACAAGTGTCAAAGTGTGCATTTGTTACACCGCTTGTACATACTAAAAGTTCTCTAGTTTTTCAGAAAATAGAGTTAAACAAACAAGAACTAAGATCACGTAAGTCAGACAACACCAGGACGGCTAATGGGGGTCCTAATAATCAGACAAAATAAATGATTAATTTTTCGAAATCCATTTTATGACCTGAATCTGATTTTGTCTTCTCCATCACATTTAGGCATGCTGACAAAATACATCCTTTGTTGGACCTTTTTTTTCCCTCATACATCTTGCAGTTTTGCGGACGTTTCACCGAATACTTTGGTGTGAGCAGAAATAGGCCTCGATAGGATTAGATAATATCTCAAGATTCGTAGAGTAGGACATTAAAGACAAGAAAATTAATCAGAATGACCATTTCATCAGTCATGGCTCCTTTAAAGTCAAAATTGGGCAAAAAGAAAAGGTTGTATGTTGCAAAACCCCGCTTATAGCCCTGCTGCGACACCACAGTTTTTTTGTGGTTTTTATGATATTTCATGGCTCTTTTAAAAGAGTACCGAATTCTCTGCTTTCATCGCACTTAAAATTCAGCATAATTATGCAAGTATCAGCTCGTCAGTTTTGGAATAGACACAGACGAAAATGGACGTTGAATAACTGAGTATGCAATCTACATAAGTAGGGCATCCAAATTAATATATAATTATATGGATGGATGTTTTTCCACAAAATATGAGTATTTTAAACTGAGCCTAGGATACCATTCGTTTTTTTTTTTCTTTGTTGATGGTGTACAGAAAGTGAGGAGGGCAGTTAATCAATCTCTTTACTACCATTGCATTCTAACAATGTTGCGGCATCTTTCTGGTCATGTTCAGGGTTTAGCCAAGCCCAGCTGTGACACTGGTGGTGCGTAGGCCGACCAAGATGAGGCAGTTCCACCGACCAGAAAAAGGCACAACCAGCCCGCCGCCCAAAATCAAACTGCGGCTGGCATTGGGCATGACCTGCTACACCAGCAGCTGCCTAGCGGTTGACCCAAATTCTGGCACACTCGCTTACCCAGCCTCAGGAGTTACTGTATTGCTGGACATTGTCCATAGCAAGTGAGTGCCTTCATTTGACGAGCCCTGAAGATCTACTTCTTGCTTTGAAAAAAAAAAAATCAGTTCCCAACAGCACTGATTAATTTCACAATAAATCGTGTCTAAAAGTAGAGATACTTATTTCGTTTACATTAAATAACCGAAAGCACAAGTATGCCCATCCATCCATCCATCCATCCATTAATCCATCCATCCATCCATCCATCCATCCATCCATCCATCCATCCATCCATCCATCCATCCATCCATCCATCCATCCATCCATCCATCCACCCATCCATCCATCCATCCATCCATCCATCCATTCACCCATCTAGTGAATACACCTACCGATCAGTCTACCAACTTTGACAATTTTGGTATAATTGTATTTCAAAAACGAACTCGAACGTTCTGTTATTACTGATCTAATCAATAATGCTACATTTTTACATATTCGCCCATAACATGTTTTATTCTTCGAGAGGGACTTGTTGATTTCAACCACTTAACATCTCGTTTTGAAAATTGTCTTCACACTGATTTTGGAGGTAACAACAACAACAACAAGAACAACAAAGAATGCCAGTCCAAACTATGTGCAAACAACGCGGCGCGTTCCACAAATTCTTGTACAACTAAATTGTGTAATCAGTTTGATTGATGGTACAGGCATTTCTCCAGCCAGCATAGTTTCTGCCGGGATGCTGTAACTCTAAATTTTTATCTCAGACAGAAGAGTTACATCCATCAAGCTCAACAAACCATATCTTGCGTCAGCTTCTCCCCGGATGGCAACCTGCTGCTGATTGGAGAATTCGGCTATATGCCAGCGCTTCGAGTATGGCTCATTCATCAAGAGATAGAACTAGCCAAATTTCAAGGTCACCAGTATGGCATTGTCAGCGCCTCCTTTTCCAAAGACATGGATCTCATTGTGTCTATTGGCTCTAAACACGATAACTACATTAATGTATGGGCGTGGCCAAGCAAGAACAGGCTAGCTTGCAACAAATTTGCCGGTGAGTGGGGAGGTTGATAATTTTATAGTCAAAGTGCAAATTTCATGGCTCAAAACACTGCAGTAAGACAGAGATGAAAGATATTTTGTTTTCTTCAAAGTTTGTTGAGACCTGAAACTGATATAATTAACAAAATGGTGTCGCTAGGATGAGGGCCATTCTTCTATTTGAATCTCCACATCTCCAGATGGCTGATTTGCAAACTCTTCCATTGGAAGTAGAGCCGATTTATACACAGCATCTGCCCCCGCCCCCCCCTGCCTTTCATTATAGCCTTATCTTTCAGGAAGCTAAATTTTCCGTATTCGTATTCGTTCAAAATTAACGTTCATTTTGATTTTTAAAAAATCCTTTGGTTATGGATTAGTAGTGAGTCTCTTTGAGTACAGGACAGTTGCCCTGAAAGCTTTTCCGCAGCCAGTTATCTGATTCAAGGAAACCTGCACACAGTCAGTTCCATTTTCCAACTTTTTTAGCTTAATCATTCAGGCCTGCGTATTTGCGTGTATGTTTGTGGATGTCACTGAATAATTATCCTTGTGAATATGTCCAACATCTGGACAGTTGATTACAATGGCTGCGATGCGGAAAATGAAGATGGATTATATGGGGTGCTGTGTACCCAGGCCAAGCATGTAAATATTCGTGTAGGCTAGATGTATGTACTTGCTTGTGAGTGCTCTGGTTCCCTGTACTCGACGACGACGGAATTCCCAGAACATGAAACATTAGAAGAGATAACAGTGCTGTATCTTTTTATGGAAAAAGACAGCAAACGTCAAAAACAGTACTTTACAGGAGGGGCAAGAAACATTTCACACTGGGTCTCCGCTTTATTTCGTGTTTAATTTCCACGTTGTGGTGTTCAAGAGAAACTGTGAATCGTACAAAGTTATGAACCAGATTGAAAGGTAGATCACAGTATTTCATTCTACAGAATTAAACTGATGTCAGAAAGTCATTGGTGAGTTTGACCTAGGTTGGCATACCGTCTTTTTCCTTATCACGGCAGAAACAGAGACTTTATCACATGCCTCTTAATAAGTGATAGCTTGCAGGTGACTGTGACAATAGGACAGCTTTGTTAAATCTTAACTCTACGGCCTTTTCTTCCTCCCATATTCTACATATTCATCATTTTGTCTCTCAACAGAGGATATATTTGCGATGTCATTCTCATCCCACGACTCCTATTTTGTCACATGTGGCGTTCATCATATCAAATTTTGGTACCCGATCGCCTCGAAAAAAGAACCCAACAAGTACTCACCTCTACACCCACATCTGACAACACTGTATGGCCGCCCTGCTCTCCTCGGTGACATCAAATACCGAACGTTCGTGGACATTCAATGTGGCTCGGATAGGACAAAGGCTTTTGTCTTCAGCATCACTCACTGCGGCCTTCTGTGCAAAGTAACATAACTCCGTCCATCTAAGTGCAGTGGTTCTTAACGCGGGCGATTTTGATTTTCGGGGGTGAGGGGGGGGGGGCGAAAATGAAGAAAAGTGCTACAGGGGGCAATAGGGGACGAAAACATGGATGGGGGAGGATTTGGCGGTGAATACAACAGGGCAGTAACTAGCTTGTTCAACAGCCCTCAACCCCTAGGTGGGTTTAATGAACAGAAAAGCTTTTTTCATAAAGAATGTTGTCTGTTTTGTAATGAGTGATCAAGGCTTTGAAAAAACTCAACATTATAATTTGTGTGTAGTCTGTCTTCTCGCGAAATGCATCTGTTTGTGGGAGGAGGCGATGAAACAATATTTGGAGCCTAAGGGAGAGATTGCCCGAAAAAAGTTGAGAACCACTGATCTAGTGCATTGTCTATCCTTCTTACTTCCTCCTTTCTTTTCTTTTTATGTTGTGACAATTCTTATTTCCATATTCAGCCATTTCCCGCCTACGCTCGTTATCGATATGCATTAAAAATGTATAGAGTTTATGTAACAGAAGGTCAGCGCGGCAAGATTATATTGTTACGTGTTGTAAATTAATGATCTTCTGAATGAAAATGGTGCTCGCAGAGTTTCAGTATTGGCACTGTTAGACCTCTCTGATGCTTTCGACACATTGGACCATGAGATATTAATCATGAGATTGGAGTATACACATGATAATTATAACTGGTGTTGCACTTTTTATTCTTACGATCTGAGAATTGCTGGACATGCTATAGGAGTTTCAAAAACAGCCGGAAATTTGGGTGTTTTGTCGAATCGTAAACTATCTGTGGAAGATCAAATTCGCAACATTAGCTGGACTACTTTTCCTGGAACCAAGAAGCTTGTCACAAATGAGACAATTCCCGAGGGTTGATACAGCTGTTAAATTTGCATCTTCTTTTATTTCATCCAGACTTGATCTTTGCATCTGTTTGTTAGCGGGTCTTGCAGATGAGAAAACAAACAAATTACAACGCATAGAGAATTAAGCACCTCCTCTTCTTACTGAAAGCCCCAAACGTAACCACATAACACCAATTTTAGAACAACTGCATTGGCAACCAGTGAGAGCGAGAATAGAATACAAAATCGCGGTTTTGCCACAGTTCAAAATGTTCCTCTACTCCATCATACATTTCAGATCTTGTCTCTATTTATAAACCAACGAGGCTGTTAAGATCTAGTGCCAGCAATAATTTCATGAGCTAAATTATAATCTGGAAGCATTGGGTGGGCGTTCGTTTTCAGGTTTTTGGTCCTGGTATCTGGAATGAACTTCCATCTAACATCACAGTGCTGGAATCCATCACCAGGTTTAAGATAGTTTAAACTAAACCCCCATTTATTAAAAAAAAGTATTTTGACTGTTGATGGAATTTCTGTGCCATGTCTAGTAAATGAAGTGTGTGATGTATGTATGCTTGTGTGCAAGCGATCGTGAGCATCTGAAGTTGTGTTTGTATGCATGTATGCATTACAAGAGTGGATTAGTATTTTGTTTTTCTCCCCGTGAAGCGCTTTGAGCTGTCAGGAAAAACACGCTATATAAATCTACTGTATTATTATTATTATTATATCATGTTGGAAATAAAACTGAATATCCCGTAAGATCGGATGCCAGAAATTCAACTTGCAATTATTAATCTACGCAAAGAGACCAACGATGACCTAGAAATTTCTGAGAATTTTGCCTGTCATTGTGGTAACTTTGATGCAAGCTCGGAAAGCAAGATGCTGAATAAAACGTTTAGACAGCAGCATCCACCCGCTCATCTGTAACCAACCAACCAACAAACCACCAACCAACCAACCAACAAACCACCAACCAACCAACCAACCAACCAACCAACCAACCAACCAACCAACCAACCAACCAACCAACCAACCAACCAACCAACCAACCAACCAACCAACCAACCAACCAACTAACCAACCAACCAACTAACCAACCAACCAACCAACCAACCAACCAACCATTTTAAGACTGAATGCTACCTTGCATGACTTGACTTGAAATTGTCTTCATTCCACTAACCAGTTGAGTGCAGACAGAGGAGTGAAAATGTATAAGCGTTTGCAGAACACCCAATTGTCCAGTCTACAAATACATGATAATCAGCTGATGGTGGGATCTATGTGTGGTCACGTCTACTTCTTTGATGCTCTGACTTTACAGGTAGTTCATTGTGCTGTTGCCTATAACTTACTATACTCTTTAGTCTGACTAATGACCAATAGTTTCTGTGAGTTAACCACGTTTAAACACTAAAAATACTTGTGGCATTAGTAATTCCAGTGGACATGCCTACAGTTCATGTCAGATATCTGAAACAGGAGTAACAACAGCGATACATGTTTGGCATCAATATAGTCAAGAAAAGCAACATTAGAAAAAGCATCAGAGGCAGGAACAAGGAATGGCTTCCTTGAAAATGCAACTCGTTGATACATTAGATTAGGCCATCACATCATCTGTCTTTATCATTGTTTGCATTCACATCATAATCACATGTCTTTAAGTTCCCACCAACACAGAATCATAAGCTTCATGGCCAACAGCGTCTTTCATAATTTCATCAACTGCTACTGCTACATTATTAGTATCTCACTGGATCTTCGTTAGAATTTTATCGATGCCTGTCACCCCATGAACAGTCAGGATCATTCCACTGGCATCCATCTTTTCTAACAGAGATACAGTAATTACAAATACAAACATCGAGACAGCTAGTGACTGCTATGGGACAAAGACCTATCTCGCCTTTTCCCTTTTATAAAACTGTTTCCGACACTAGAAAAAATCCCCGAATAATATTTGTACAAATTTGCCACTTCCGCTAAATAAACTAAGTAGCTTCATCAGCATATTGACGAGAACATGGTGGAGCAGAGTACATGTACCACAGAAATGAATGCCCATTCTCCCACAGCTGAAAGCATCTGTGTCACTGCCACTGGACATTTGTTTCGCCGAACAAGTGATTCGGAGTCATGGCAGCAGCCTGGAGGCGGTGGTGGACGAGTATCGGGCTAACATCTACTTAGCCTTCGACAAGAAACATCGCTTGCTCACGGCTGCGCTCACCAACGGCAGCTTGTGCGTTTGGGATGTCTCAGATTGGAATAACATCAAGAAAAAGTGAGATGATCATCGGATTGCAATTCCACTGCCGATCTTAACTACTCACCCACAGCTAGCACTCATTGTTGTCATCGCCCCCTAAGCACAACAAAATAACATCGCCATTTTGCTTTGCGATACTGGCATATGTCAGACTTATGCCAACAGGCAACTGACGGTTCATGGCATTCCCGAGTATAACGGCTGTCAGATGAAATTGTCGAAAAAGAAATGAGCCCATAGGAAAATGCAACAATCCAGTAGAATCACAATAACTTGAGTCACCAAATGACAGGAAAAGAAACGTTTTTTTTTCTTAATGTCTCGAGAGCCTCAAAATGACTTATGCCATTAGCGTAGAGCAGTGGCGACATATTAATCGTCTCGAATTCTGAATGATGCCAGCTGTACTTTTAAATTGAAAATAAGTGTGTTAAACATGTTTTTCAGCTGCTTAAATCCTAAAAACTTTTTCATTTGGGGTGGGGGTGGGGGGTGGGGTGGGGTTGGGGGTGGGGGGAGGGGGTAACTCTAACTTCACAACAAGCTAGGGCGTCTCATTTCGTCATCCTTGATCAAGATGCAATAATGCAATATTGTGAAATGGCTGACAAGCTTCAGAATAACACGGGTTAAAGATTCATTTTTAAAATTTAAACATTGTCCGGAGTGTTAGCAAAGATGCTAGATACAATTTCGCTGTAAGGCATTGTATCAGTGATCTGTTGATGAGATACTGTATGATAGAATTTCAACGATATTTCCTATGAACCTTGATACGCATGCCTAAAATCTCGCGACCTTAGTTCCTGTTTGTTCTATCTCCATTTTCTGAAAAATTGGAGATCTTTTAGTATGTAGAAGAGGTATAATTAATGCACACCTTGACACTTGTTTAAATGCGTTGTGGCACTTGTCATTTCCGATGTATTCTAGCTCTTTATCATGAATCAAATTCGCAAACATTTAACATCGAATTTCTCAGTTATTAAAAAAGTGGATCTGGAACGAATACGAACTAAGGTCTCGATATGGAGCGTCCTTCACTCCGTGATCATGGCTTTGGCTTTGTCGCGCTTTACTGCTACTTATTCAGCTATACACTTATAATTTCACGTTGTCTTTATTACAAATCATATTTGCAATAATTTTCTGGGACCCAAGGAACAAGACTGAGGTAAACAGTTACGTCAGAAGAAGACCGTACTCATAAGAACTGACACTGTAAACAATGCAGCGTAGCCTATGAACCCTAGTAGACAGTCATGTGTAACAATTAAGCTGGGTTTTCATGTGTGCGGAAACGAAACGGCAACGGAAACGTCAAAAACTTTTCCAATAGTGAAATAGAAAAAATGTTTTCGTGGCATTTGCGTCATTGCCAAATAAGGAGAGCCAAAATCTCACGCAGGGATGGAGTCACTTTCGAGGAAGTGTGCAGAGTTGCTTCAGTGAATAACAGTAAAATTTCGGCCTAAATATTTATAGCTTTCTTAGTTTTTTGTTGTTTTATTTCAAATCGATGCACTGAAATAAAATTGGAAACTAATTTCAAATCCGTTTTTCCATTTGTGTTATTCTAATGTAACTCTCATACAGTGATTTGACGTGAAAGTGCGAGTATACAATGAAAATGCTTGAGAGTTTTTGAAATAATGAAGTTTTCTTGAATAGCGTTGTCTTTTTATAAAACAGGACAATAAACTTTATGCAGAATGCCTTTTTTTTTTTTTCATGGATGAAAGAATGATCTAATTTACATAAGTTTCTGATAGTAAAACATTTGACATGAAAATGTATGTGAAATTACGGTGAAGAAAACGACTTACATCAAACACCTGAAAAGGAACATTGGACAAAATAACTCAGAATATCATGCTTTTACATATCTCATAGTCACTGAAATATTTAGTTTTTATATTAGTGTTATAATATGCAATTTCAAGTGGTGTTTAAAGATCACCCTATTTCATGAGAGATTTTGCAGCAAATAATTGCACCAAATTCTGCACTTAAACTTTACATTTCCACCTAAATACCAAACCAAACTGCATGAAACTTTTTGGGCGATTGGTTGTGCCATTTTTGCATGGGTATCATTTTATAAATCATCAGTATTATGTTTGTTTGCCATAGATTCCAGTACTTTTCCTTATTTGGCAATGTATATGGAAACACTTTTTCTTTTCACTACCTGATGGATTTTGGCGTTTCCTTTGTCCTTTCCGTTTCCGTACACATGAAAACACAGCTTTACACGACTTACCTTTTCTATAAAAGCCATCTACTTGGAAATGTTTTCTGTTGTCACAATCAGATACTACTCAGTGAGTCACAGTAGAGCTATCACCGGACTCGATCTGATGAGCTCGGATGACAAGAGCAAAGTCAAAGAGACCATGGTGACTGTTTCTCACGACGCCACAGTGCGGCTATGGGATATCGCAATGTCCAAAGGCATCTGCTGTGAGAACAGTAAGACTATCTACACTGAGTTTGATCGCACAGGCACCGACATCGAGGAGTCGCTGGGCTTGCACGACGGCCCTGACTTCAGAGACAACAAGCTCATCACTGCTGTCAAGGTAGTATTAAAAATGTGCCTGCATGTAGTTCTAAATTTATCTGTTTGTCTCCTTAAATACGCAGCCATCTCGCACCTGTACTTACCAAACTCTTTGTGCGGGTTTCTTTCAGTCTGAAGTCGTATATTCTGAATAACTGGTAAGATTGGACCTCTGCTACCCCCCCCCCTCCTTGTTCTTCCTCCCCCATTCCAAAAGACCACTCCCTTTGCTATAGGCATTCAGAGGAGTCAATCTACAAAAAAACCTTGCGTATTATTCTTCGCCCCCCCCCCCCCTCCTTATCAGTGACCCTTGCCTTAGAGAAACTGTAGAAATTGAACTTATCACTCAAGCTACAAAAAATGAGTGCCACCATAGCCGCCAAACTTAATACTTTTCTCCTGAACTTATAATCTGACAACATAGGCGTTATTCTTTTTGCTGTTGGAATAAATGTTTGAGTCCTGGCAAGAAAACCTTCTCTCTCAAAGGGTAACCCAACGGGTCATAAGGATGTCTAGTAATACATAATTATCTATATTTGGACCAGCGTTCCTCAGCCTTTCATGTCCACACGCCCCAATTCCTGTTCCGAAAAAACCCGTGCGCCCAACCATGATCGGACAAAGTTAGAATACAGCATAATTTATATTCTTATGGCCCATTCTGAAGCCCCACGCCCCACCAAAACATTGCCACGCCTTACCGTTATATGTCATCAAGATGGTAACTATATTCTCCTCTGTCTATTTCTTCGTAAATTCAGACTGGTCGTTTGTTAAAAGTGCATGGTGTTTTGTGGCGTAAGGGTGTACAGTGGATGTGGATGGGAAGATGTGGGTGTTTTCTTACGATCACAAATCTGTAGCACAGGTCGAATCATCTGCATATGGGTCTAGACTGGACAACCATTAGACATACAAAGAAAACTTTTATCCTCGCATCCCCAAAGAGTGATTTGAATTTTCAGTAACTAAAGGACAAAAATGGGTGAACAGTTTAGCAAGGGAAGAAGCAAGAATTCCCGCTGTGGGACATTTTCTCCAAGCTGAACCACATTATATAATGGTCACGAGTTGAAGGGTGTGAACCCTAATGCTTCTGAGTCATCTTTTCGTCTTATTTTCGAAAAAGGAACACACTGAAGAACTTCTCCCCAAAACCATCCAGTCAGAGGCAGCTTTACATTGTTATCTCAAATAATGATTACGTATGTTTTTGTGTGGGAAGCTGGTGGAAACAATAGGTTACAATTTATATTCTTTGCTAAATTACGCCGCGTGATTCAAAACATTCAAGGTAAAGCCCATAGGTTAACAAAAGCGAGGCTTTGTATGAACCAGCCACAGACTAAAATAAATTAACCAGACTGGAAACACGAGCTTCGGGCTGTGTGGTTTTTTACGGAATTTCCCGAGCGGCGGCTGTATAACCAACATGGCCGCCGCTCGGGAAATTCCGATTCTAGTTCTATCTGCAGTAGAAATTTCTTTTTATTTGTCAAGATTGGTTGTACATGTATTAATTTCTTGGTGCGGAACCAAACTTCCGCGTTCAGCAGGCGCGTCAAAATGGTGTCATTCAAAATTGTCGAAATATCATAAAAACCACAGCAAAACTGTGGGGTCGCAGCAGGGCTATAAGCAAAGTCAAAATTGAGCAAAAAGAAAAGGTTGTATGTTGCGAAGCCCCGCGTGAGAAATAAAACCCAAACAGTACAAAGCAAACTAAAGAGAAGACAGAAAATGCATAAATTTTCGGCTTTCGCCTTTGTCAAGTGAAAAAAAACAACAAAAAAACGAACAATAAAAGATTTCAACAGGACGTGCTTTGGTGCTGTAAAGAAGCAAGAACTCGCAGCTAAGTAAACTGTTTCACTTCGTTCCTGTTGAAGTCTTTTATTGTTCGTTTTTTTGTTGTTTTTTTTCACTTGACAAAGGCGAAAGCCGAAAATTTATGCATTTTCTGTCTTCTCTTTAGTTTGCTTTGTACTGTTTGGGTTTTATTTCTCACGCGGGGCTTCGCAACATACAACCTTTTCTTTTTGCTCAATTTTGACATTCAAAATTGTGGCTATGCTGAAGCGTCGGTCGTTACCGTAAACCTAATGTGGCGGATGGTTCATGACCTTTCGCTGTTTTGTGACGTCACACAATGGGATCATCCAGTCTGGTTAATTTATTAGTCTGTGGAACCAGCTAACAAATCAGGAGCAGCCGCCCAAGAGGAAGCGGGAGTTGTCATAGTTATTATGCCTGGCACGCCACAGCCAGTTGCTGCCAGCAAAATGTACACCCAAGAAATAGTGGCAGAAGCTGACTGCGTCGTACTGGGCTTAATATGATAAAGTCTACCTGGATTAACTAAGAAAATACAGGAAATTAAGGCGTGTATGTCCTGTCCGCCAGCAGCTGATTGTACCGTTCAGGGCTTAGTATGATACCTACCTTAAACTGTTAGTGCTAGGCTGTCCATCCCGCTCAATGACTTACCTTGCTATCTACCTACGTTTCAACGTTGCTTTAGTGCAATTTCGTGTTTTCATCCACCCTCCACTCGTCTGATCAACGGACCGATGGACTTCCTTCCGTCCACTACTCCACCTTTCTCATCCCTTCCTCCCTAACCACTTTCCACCTGTATGCCTGCCTGTATTTTAGATCAGCCCAGAAAAAGATTACCTGGTGACCGGAAACTCTCGTGGCGTTATAACTGTATATGAAAGGACCACTCTCGAAAATGTCAAGTCCATTCATCGTCATACAAGAGGCATTACGGCGCTGGATATCTTCTCGGGAACTCGCCTTCATCTTCGGGTAAGTATCCACCCATCCATCCATCCACCAATCTATCCATCCGTCCATCCATCCATCCATCCATCTGTCCGTCATCCATCCATCCATCCATCCAAACGTGGAAAAGCAAAGAATGACATAGAAGGAAAGACAATAGTGAAATCTGAAATAACAGCAACAAAAACTACTGGGAATACTGGGAATCAAATAGACAAAAGCGGTGACAGGCAATATGTCAGAGAGCAGGAAGGAAGAAGTGGAGAGGCAAGAAATTAAGCTCACATAAATGAAGGAAGAGGTAGAATTAAAGACGGAGAAAGACAAATAAGAGAGCTGGAAAAAGGAGAAGTAGAAATCGATGCCGTCGGTGAGTATGTTTTCGAGAATGGAAAGGACTGTCAATAGACAAACATGGGTTGAAATTGCGATGGATCAGTGATCAGGAAATACGATGAAAGATTAAGACAGAATCCATCGGTCAGGACAACTTCAGGAAACAGTGGAAAGAGAGAAACGACACGAATGTCTAAATAAATGGAATTTTGGAAAAAAATGAGCACCTTAGAAATACTTGTTGGCCCGTTGTCTCGGGGAATGCACAAATGTAATTTTTAAAGTTGAGTTTCGATCACCAATGTGTAAACTGAGGCGCAAAACGAAATTGCTTGTCATACTTTTGTATTCTACTCGAAGGAAATGCATCTTTTTTTTCCTGCTCAAAATTACGGAACACTTTCTTCTGTACAACTCAGTTGTGGCTCAAAATCAAAGAAAGTATTAAAATATAGCGAACTTCAAGACCTTTTACAATGTGCCCACGTAAACCATTACGTTTTTCTATGCCTTGTATGGTATTTTGTAAAATTTAAGGCCCAGCGGTTAAAAAGCCTGTCATGATTACACTGGAGCCCTTACTTCCTTTAGAATTTGATTAACAGAATGATAGTTATTATCGTACCAGGGTTACTTAATCTCTCTTCTGTCTCCTTCTTATTTTTCTGCGAATCAGTTGCTTGTGAGTGGCGCACGAGATCGCTTGATCAACATCTTCAGCATGGACAACGATTTCTCACTGCTAAACACTTTAAATATTCACTCCGGCTCTGTGACATCAGTGGGACTTTACACGGCGTTAGACAGAATCACGCTGGTCAGCGCCGGTCTAGACAGGTAAGCACAGTCCTTGTGCTAATTGGTCCTCATCCTCTCTTAATCTCGGACTCGTTGTTCTTGTTCTGGTTGTTGTCGTAAAGCTGGGTTTTCATGTGGTTCGGAAAAAGGAAACGTCAACGGAAACGTCAGAAACCTTTCAAGGAGTGAAATAGAAGGAACGTATTCATGTGTAAGGAAACGCTATTTCCGCACACATAGAAACATTCTTTCTTTTTACTGCTTGATGGGCTTTTGCCGTTTCCGTTTCCCTCCACATGAAAACACAGTTGTAGGCTTCGTCCCCCCCCCCCCTCCACTGCAGGCTGTAGCCCTCTGCCAGTGATCTCCATTCATCTCTGTTCTCCGCCTATGCCCGACCACATGTCTGCACAATAATTATCATCTCTCCATCGTCTCTCGGGATGTCTTCTTGTTCTCGAACTCATTATGGTAAATGACACTTTTTTTTTTTTCATTTTAGAGGGTTCATGAGTGAATGCGACAGTTGACTTGAATAATAATCATAAGGTATGCTGGAAACAGGAATACTTTGAAAGGAGTATTGGTTATCAGCTCCAACACAGAAGAGAAGCAGATGGCGCAAAGCCTGAGCTGACATTGCGCAAGTGAAACGCGGTTGTTAAAACCTGATTTTGTGTTGTTTTCTGCAACTCAACATCTCGCGAGACAATTATTTTTGTTTAATTTTAAATCCTCCACTTGTAAAGGTTATACAGGTCCCAAACTCAGTGCCACCGCTACTGCTGTCAGTTGCTGGTGAGTGGGGCATCATGGGAGTCTGTGTTTTTTTTTCTTTTGTTTTGGGGTGCAGTATACTGATGTAAGACATATCATCTGACTTGTCCAGTTGAAAATTTGTTTCTCGTGGGATATCAACGGTGGCAAGTGCAATGAATCATGGGCACCCGCTTTTTAAAGCCAGTTTGTCTTTCTGTTGAGGCCAAGGAATGCACAACGCACTTAACTAACTAACTAACTAACTAACTAACTAACTAACTAACTAACTAACTAACTAACTAACTAACTAACTAACTAACTAACTAACTAACTAACTAACTAACTAACTAACTAACTAACTAACTAACTAACTAACTAACTAACTAACTAACTAACTAACAAACTAAGTCTTATTGGAAATAAAATATAGCCGGAGGACTTCAATGTGGTGCAATTTGCACATTTAATTTTGTTTTGTCTTGTTCAATCCGACAGCCTAACTCCATTTTTTAAAATAATCAAATTCATTTCCTCAAGTGTCAACGAATCTAAACCCAGTCTCTGTTGTATCAACTTGAGATGTTCATTCTAATTTCCTGCAGTCTCTTAGAAAAGTTGTTATGACCGCAAAATACAATGATCTCCTTTTTTGTTTTAATGTTTTTGTTTTTACTCCCTTTGATGAGCCCAGCGCACAGGAGGCTGCGTTTGACATTTGACACGCGTTCAGTTTGGTGCAATTTCCCTGCCCAGAAATGAATGCACGGTATCCTGGCGCGCATGGGATCTGAAGCACGTCTGTAGATTATGTGAGAGAGAGAGAGAAGAGAGAGAGAGAGAGAGAGAGAAAGAGAGAGAGAGAGAGAGAGAGAGAGAAAGAGAGAGAGAGAGAGAGAGAAAGAGAGAGAGAAAGAGAGAGAGAAAGAGACTATAGATTATTAGAGAGAGAGAGAGAGAGAGGCTATAGATTATTAGAGAGAGAGAGAAAGAGAGAGAGAGAGAGAGAGAGAGAGAGAGAGAGAGAGAGAGAGAGAGAGAAAGAGAGGGGTGGGAGCTCCCATGTTATTATTCAGGACAAAGTCAAATACCTCATCTAGTAAATTAAAGAATGAATAAATAAATGAATGAATGAATAGATACATACATAAATAAATAAATAAATAAATAAATAAATAAGCACGGGAATTATCGTACACCAGGCGTATGAAAAAATACAACTCTAGCGGGGTATCAAAGAGAAGTATTTTAGTAGTAGCGGGTGCAGGTGAAGCAATCAGAATATATCAGTTTCAGAAGGTAAAAATGCAAGTGGCTTTTTCGATTACCGTACATTAGACACTGCATTCACTTCATGAAGTGAAAGATTTCAACACGATTCGCTGATTCGAGCTATTTTTATCATTGAACAACAAAGCTCGCGAGGAAATTGAAGGATTTGGTTAAATTAAACGGTCACTGGTTCAATAAAAGTAATTACAGATTTCTCAGTGGAAGAATGAGGCCAGACTAAAGGAGAAGCTTTCATTAACGCCACGGTTGCTAAAATAATGAGTTTGGGCTGGTACTGGCGAACTATTGATACGTTTTGTTCTGGCGAAAAGCCCCCCCCCCCCCCCCCCCCACAATGAATACATTCAGAAAAGGCCAAGTTTGGCCTGTGCACAGTTCCTTAATGAAGTACTTTCAGCACAGCACTGCCGTCTTGCTCATGAATTAAACATAAATTGACCTGAATTTCCTAGCACCCCCCTCCCTTTTTCATATGCGTGTCGCTAGGGGACCGTAGCTGAACTACAAAGCCGAAGAGATAGATTATAGCTATCTCTGTATAGAATGACATGTTCCCCCTACCAACAGTCTACACACTCATCTCGGCTAAAATTTAGATTAGGTTAACATTCTGTTCCCTCCAGTCCTGTTAAAAATCGTGCAAAGCATTTTGTCTTTCTCGCGTCATATTTTTTTCTTCTCATTTCGTGCCCGTAGCCCTTACCACGCAACAAGATAGATCTTAAAATGTAAAGACCATGAATTGATATTAATTACATTTCAAATTGAAGTTCCTTTGCTGAGGTGTAATGTTTGAAAGGAATTTGCAGCTATTTCGTGACTTCTTACTAGTCAACGTCTTTGAAAAGGTCACCTATACAATCAGCTGTAATTCATCCCTGAGCCCGAGCTCGACCTTCTGTCACGTCGTCTCTCTCTCTCTCTCTCTCTCTCCGTCTCTCATGTATATACAATTTCATTTTCTCGTGCACATAAAAAGGGTCATGCTGGCAAGGTTCTAAATTTTCATGGGTCAACTGCGTTTCTTAATGTCTGATCTTATTATCTGAATGCATCGTTAGACTTAGTGAATGCCAATGTTTCGCGCGGACTCTCTGTTTTAATAGGTAGCACCATTGCGCAAAATATCGTTTGGCTTTAATAAAATCTGTTAGTGTGAAAGGATGAAATACTTATAATTCTATGTTTACGTGTTTTTTCTATCACAGGTCCTTGGTCATATGTAGGAGTCTAGTTACTGAAGTACCACACTTTAAGCCCACCCGCTGTCGTCATACAGCAAGCTCAGTCATCGACATTGTCGTATGTCCGGATGATGGTTTGATTGGCGTGGGTCGGATCAGTGGGGAAGTGACCATCTTGGACGCGGAAACCTGTCAGTTGATACGAAGATTCAAAGCTTGTCCTAATGAAAAGGCTCGTCTCGAGAAACTTCATATTGATCCTAAGAACAACCTGATGTTATCTGCTTGTAATGATAGAACTATCAATGTCCTGAACTTCACTCACGGCGTCGTTCTTGCCACCGTGCGGGGACACGCAAAAGGTGTCAGTGGGCTGCATTTTTCGCTGAACATGAAATTCATTGTATCGACTTCGAAGGATGGCTGTGTTTTCATATGGGGTCTCCCAGAAAAGGTAGTCCAGCGTGGAGCCAGGATTTCAAGATCAGCCATGAGAGCAATAGCCAAAGGCCATGAGACACCCAGCCAAATGAAGATTTCTGAGTCAATAGTACAGTTGCCAGATGTCGAATTCTCAGACCAGTATACACCTTATAATATCATGAGCATGGCAAGGAAACATATGCAGCGTGTTGTCACTGTAGATATAGACAAAGCTGAAACTGAACCAACCTGCGAGAAGCCAGATATTGTGGATGAAGAATCCGAGACTGGGTTTCTAGAAGACTTCTCCTTCTCTGTCACCGACGATATGATGAAAAGTGACGAGAAATCTTTCCGAGGTTTCGATGAAGAAACGCCGAGCACTTCAGAAACGCATATTTACGGGGGAATTTTGCCTTATGCCAATTTGGGACGGGGCCAGAACGACAATGGTGATCATCAGTGCACTCGGGAACCTCCTGTATGACAGATCACGGTTACATTTTTAGGGGGACGGAATCGTAATTTGTTAAACCGCGTCTTACTGGCAGTAAAATATAAAACACGCATACTTTAATCTCTATTATACCAACGGCAACGGAAGTACCTCCATTGAGTCGAAAGTACAATAAATGAGAATTTACGTATACCAAAGAAGCTGCTCGGAGCAACTGACATAATTCAAAGACGCCTTGACAGTTTTGTCCAAAGGTCTCCCAGAAGGAAACCATTATTAGATCGGGACACCGGCAAGCCCACTTACATAATTTAACGTCACGATCTTAAAGTAATGAAAAGGTATGACAATTACTGTGCGACACAGTATTTCTAACCACACAAAAAGCTTAATTGTAAAGCACTGTACTCCATCTTTGATCACTAGCAGATTCAGTTCGCCATCATAAAAAGATGGAAGGTAATGACTGGGAATAGTATAACAAAAGGATGAAATCTACCTGTGTATGTTGAAACTTCTACCATCGGTGCACTGAACATTTTCAGAATCTTATAAACACTCGGTGGGGGAGGTATGGTGGAGTTCGACTCATCGGAAGTGAAAATGTCATCTTTCCTTGTTTAATATAATTGACTTTCATTGTAGGGCATATTTCAGATAAGCTGGCCAAATAAACACTGGACTGATGTATTGCGGCCTGCATTGAATATTGAGAGAAACACTATGAGCCTGTGACAATAAAGGCACTGTGATCTGACAACTGCCAATCAATTCTTATCCATTAAATTTAAGAAAAGAAATATTTTGTGACAAACATGGTCTACCGTTCAGTATGAAAGTGAGCTAAATGGTCTCTACGTTCTCTCCCGGTTTCAGCGGAAAGTAGTTGTTTCTCGGCTTCATTTTTTAAGTGATGGATCTCCGGGCATCAGGATGATAAAATGGCACATTACATGTATTTTCGGAAAGCTAAAATACTAAACTCTGAAAAATTTAAATGTAATGATATTTTTTCGAAATTTCAAAAGACTGTAACTCTAAAAGGAGAATTAATTGTATAGATATATTTTGGAAATGCTGAAATACTGCAACTCTATATGGAGAACTGAAATATGTTTTCGAACTGACAAATTCTAGACAAATGGAGAATTAAGTCTAAAGATATATTTTCGAAATGCCGAAATACTATAACTCCAAAAAGAGAGTTAAGTGTGAAGATATATTTTCAAGTTGACAAAATTTTTACAACTCACAAAGGAGAATTAAGTGTTTCTGAAATGCTGAAAAACTATAAATCTGAATGAAGATTTAAGAGTTAATATACATTTTCGACTAGACAAAATACTATAACCCCCAAAGGAGTATTAAGTCCAAAGACAAATTTTCGAAATGCCGAAATACTAGATCTATGTCTCCAAACTGAGAATTGAGTGTAAGATATATTTTCAAAATGCCGAAATACTATAACCCTAAAAAGAGAATTATGTGTAAAGGTATATTTTCGAACCAACAAAATACTCATACTTCAAAAGGAGGATTGAGTGTAATGTTCGAAATGCTGAAATACTATAACTAAATGAAGAATTGAGTGTAAAGATATATTTAGGCTTACTTATTTAACTCCAAACAGAGAATTAAGGGTAAACATATGTTTTCGAAATTCTGACATACTACAACTCTAAATAAAGAGTTAAGTGTAAAGATATAGTTTCGAAATGCTGAAATACTATCTTCTCTAAATGAAGAATTAATTGCAAAAATATATTTTCGAAATGGCAAACACTAAGATTCCAAAAAGGATAATTAAGTGTAATATATTTTCGAAATGCCGAAATACAGTGACTCCAATAGGAGATTTAACTGTTAAGAAAACAAAGGAGAAAAACATGCTTATGTATGTAATTTAACACAAGATTTGGGAATACATTTATTCATTGCCAACCCAATTCTCTACCTGGATGAAACTGTACACAGACGTTTCCATTTTTTCTCTTCCTAACATTTCCCTACGTCTTGGCTACTCTGCAATAAAAAAATAGTCTCCTTAGGACATAATCATGCCCTTGTAGTGCTGTTATTTCTTTTGCTATAAAGTCTGTTTGCATGGATGAGTTTGAGTGTGAGTTTGAGTTTGGGAAAAAAGCACGTTGACACGATAACGGTCATATTATGCCAGGAAAAAGCAAGACGACGGACGGAATATATGAGTGGATCTGACGCAATCGGGTTAACCCTTTACTTGCCAATGCCGGAAAGTTACAATTTTCATATTCCTTGTTACTTTCAGATATCATTACTGCAGACGCTTCAAGTCGTGAATGTGAATCTGCATAGTGAAATGTATCAATTTTCAACAAAGGATTTTCACTTTTCTATAATTTTACAAGCTTCACTACAACTCTCAGCCCACGAGTTTGCACTGCTGGCAGTGAAAGGGTTAAGGTGAAAGACAAAATTCCCAGGAAGACACGTTTATGGAAATTGAGATTTGCATGTAATATAAAATATTAGCCATCTTTCTGCATTCAGTTAAACTATTTTGCTTGAAATCATTGTAGAAATTTTTTTTTTTTTTTTTTTTACACAGGTGTAAGAATTTCACCTTTAGCCCGTTTTTGTCAGGTCGATTCACATTATTATAAGAGAACGGTAGGACAAGAAGAGACCTTACCAGAAGCGGCCCACCAACCACCCGCTTGCATGAATGAAATGAATGCGAAATCAGTGCAGAAACTGTGGTAAAGAGAACCGTTGAAAAGTCAGTAAAGAGCTCATAAACTGCAGTCCTGGGATGCTACTGCTTTTCATTGCGAAGGAAAGGAACGAATTCGTAAGGAAGCGAGAGCGGGCCGAGAGAAATAAAGATAACAAGGAGGTTCGATCGAAGATGTGCATTTATGGTATCAGGGGTATAACCTCTGTCTTTGCTCTTCTCAGATTTATAAACCACAGCCTCCTCACTCCTCAGTTCAGTTGAAAGAGATTTTTCTCTTATCCTGGGTCAATTTTCTACCGCACAACGTCACTGTCTGTAGCATTGCTCGAGTTGTAATTGTAACCTCAAAAGTAGCTACATACAATATATTACCAGCTTGGAAAACGCGCGGCGCTGACAAACGGTGAGGGCCCGGCCAGAGTGCGATCTCGCGGTGAGGACGTGGGTGTGACACCAGAATGCACGTGCCTGGACTTAAGAAAGTAGCTGTTATACTCGAGTTTCTTCGGCCTGGGCACAGCTCTGTGGTGGTGACCTGCGCGTGATTGCTTGTGCAGTTGACAGGAGGACAATAGGATGAGCAAGAGATTCGGTAAGTTTTGAACTACATAAGTCCACTGTGTAATCGAATCTGTACCTAGTTTGTGACTGATCATGCTTCTATCTATCTATCTATCTGTCTATCTATCTATCTATCTATCTATCTATCTATCTATCTATCTATCTATCTATCTATCTATCTATCTATCTATCTATCTATCTATCTATCTATCTATCTATCTATCTATCTATCTCTCTCTGTCTTTCTGTCTGTTTGTCTATCTATCTGTCTATTTATCTCTACTTGTCTGTCTGTTTGTCTATCTATCTATCTATCTATCTATCTATCTATCTATCTATCTATCTATCTATCTATCTATCTATCTATCTATCTATCTATCTATCTATCTATCTATCTATCTATCTATCTATCTGTCTGTCTGTCTAACCTGTCTATCTATCTATGTCTGTCTGTCTGTCTGTCTACCTATCTATCTATCTATCTATGTCTGTCTGTTTGTCTGCCTGTCTATCTATCTATCTATCTATCTATCTATCTATCTATCTATCTATCTATCTATCTATCTATCTATCTATCTATCTATCTATCTATCTATCTATCTATCTATCTATCTATCTATCTATCTATCTATGTCTGTCTGTTTGTCTATCTGTCTATCTATTTATCTATGTCTGTCTGTCTATCTGTCTATCTATCTATCAAATTCAATCAATCTCTCTCTCTCTCTATCTGGACTTTTGTGTGACAGTCCGCTCACGCAGATGTCCCCATGTCTGCCATCTTTATACATGTATCTGCCCAACTTTTGTTGTGATGTATCCAGTTTTTATCTTTCACCGGCAAAAGTTCACATCAATCTCATGTCATACAAATTGTGTTTCTATGTGATGAATCCTAATGAGCACGTAACGTAATCGGCCATCATAGCGAAAGAGATGATGAAGAACTAGGTTTTGCCTAGAAGTTTGTTTTTGTTTGTATGTTTTTGAGTTTAGCCAGATAATATATTTTTTTGTGATCATTCCTTTTTTGTGCTTGGGCTACTGTTCTAGCGTATTATTTTATTTATTTATATGTTGATTTAGTACAGTGTATGGCGTTTTATGTTGTAATCTACCAAGGAATGAAAATCACCCTGATACAAAGCTTTGCTACCCATTTTGGGGTAGCTTACTTTGGGGCAGTGTGTTTCTGTAAATCCAGGCCGTGGGAATAAGTCTGAGGTTTGACTGAAATTTCTATGAGACAATAATAATGTACTATCAATGTTGAACAAAAACAAGGAAGTTGAAAACTCCTGTTTCGTGTGTCTGGATGTGGTGTGTCTGTCCATGCATGTATTCGTTATTTTTACTCCTCGCCCAAGAGACATGCACTTTGTCATCGGGATGAAAGCATACAAACAAACAAACAAACAAAATCAGTTGACCAGCTCAGTTGCTCGCCAGTAGCTAGCCATGATGATAAATAAAAAGAACATGACATTGAGTATTCTGTGCAAGGTATATTATGTTTTGTGCCTTATTGGACTGATGGCAATTCTAAAACCGAGCTAGAGAAGATAATATGCACTGCTGGCACCGAATTTTGTCTTTTTTTTTTGGATAGGAGTACAATCATTATGCAGAATGTCATATCATTGCGTTTAGTCTACAGCGACACTAAATGAATTCCGACGGCAGATAGTCTATCTAGATGGAGACACTGCCCCACTTCCTTACTCAGCGATGCTTCATAATGATAGTGTTATTGCTCTTGGTTCTCACAAACACGCAATACGCAGTGGGGTGCTCGACATTAATATCTCCTCGTTTACGTAAAGATCTGGAGCCACATCGTGGACGTAAAAGATGAAATGACATCATATTAAGTGATTAGGTGCTCAATGTGAGTTCCCTTTCCCTTAGTGAGAATCCATCTAACAATAATATTTGGCCTGCTGGAAGCCCCTAAAATGATCTGTATTTGGTTTCTTGCTGTGGTCGGGATGATTAACACACAACAATGAAGAAGAGCTATTATTTGATGTTGCAAAGAACGACTGTTTCGCGAATAGATTACATACATGACGTTACTTTATGCGCTTTATGAACTGTTCGAATGAGGTCCAAGCCTCATTTACTGGTGTGGATTCCCACACACTCTTATGAGAGTCGCAAACGTAAATTGATTAAATATTGCAACCAAAAAAACAACAACAAACAAACTGCAAAAGTTACTTTACCCGATAAATTTCTGTCTCCTAGATAGGTGTCAAAGAGGACTAAAATAGCTTAATTAATCCAATTTAGTTGCATTCAATTCTTGCAGCATATGGAATCCATGTGAAAAACCATTGAATTTAATTTAAAAAATGTAGGTCGGAATTTTTTAGTATAATTTTACTTTTCACCTTTTACACCCACGATGTGGTGCCAGAGCTTTCCGTAAACGAGGAGATATTAATGTCGAGCACCCCACAGCAAATTAAAATATAAAAATGAAATCTTGTTTTGGCAGCTTGGCATGTTATTTTACGTCATCGCCTGACTGACTGTAATGTTAAATATAGCCTAATGGAGATAAAGCGTGAACAAGTAAGGACCTAAAACTCTACGACTATTCGAACAAAGATTATAAAAAACAAAACTTTGTCTATTGTCTCAATTTTTCATGATATGTTGAGTGGACACATCTGTGTTACACAAAATTCACTCTTTTAATATTATTTATTTGCGCCTTCTGAGGCGTAAAAACATGACGCATTTTCTCCGAGTAGAGTGGGACGCTATTGTCGGAAATTGCGTTGTGACCACCGTTTTGCGGATGGCTGTCTGGCTAGTAACGTTAAATGCCGATCAGTTCTGTCACAAATGACATGCGAGTATTTGTCGCTGTGGTTAGTGCATTTTGATTTTCCTTTCCCACCACGCTACATTAACTAACTTTCTGTTCAGTCAAGAGTCCAGACTGAACTGAACTTAATTGAAACTGGACTGACTGGTTATGGAAGGCCTTTAGTCTCTGGCAGTTCTGCCTTGCATATCAATCTTTCTTGTATTTTTGTTCAAGTTTGGCAGCTCAATTTAAAGTTGTCTGAGGAAGCTAATGAAATACATATACTTGTTTATTATTGTTATGCAGGCTACATAATCACTGTGTTTCAACTTGGTATCATCTATTATTTTATTTTTTCATTGTCTTATGAATGAGTTGGATCTCTAAACGTGCGACTAGGCTCAGTAAATTTTGTACACAGCCTGGATACATACTGTTCCAATTTTAGTTCCGTTTTTTTTTCTCTATTTCCAGTAATCTTATCTCAGTGGACAAACTTTCAAAGCAACTCAAGACAGCATATTATAAAACTAGACAAAGACACACATCCATCAACATCGTAACATCTTCCGCAGAATTAACCTACCTTTGCTTCTTTAACGGGCAATTTGATCTCCGGCTAGAATTTCAATTACAGCAAGGTACATTGCTCTTGTTTGTCTGAGACAAATTTATTTTCATTTCCTGCATCAGACAGACAGTTTGTTATTTTTTCATTCCATGAAATAATACATTAAAACTGGGCCTCGTCAATGAAAAGGTAATTGACGTCTTTGGTAGGAAATACTGGATAGGCCTGAAAGGGAGGTGGACGAATGGTTTGAAAGCTGCGGAAAAAAATTTCTTTCTGAGGGAATGTTTTTTTAACTTCATGGGAGAGGGAAGAGATAATGAGACCTTTAAATATTGCGCACTACATGCAATGTGAAAATACAGACTAGTTTTTATAATTTTTGCCTAATTTCAGATTGTGCCTACTCATGTTTACTGATGTTCAACACGGTCTCAGTTGTTTAATTCCGTCTCTACTGACATTCAACTCAGTCTCAGTTGTTTAGTTTCATCTCCACTGATGCTCAACTCAGTCTCAGTTGTTCCATCAGTGCTGTTAGGGTCTATCATCTATTTCGTAATGATTAAATGGGTTTTTGAGAAATATACGGACTGAATAGTTGTCAAGGGAAATAAAGTTAAAATGTGACCAAAAAAAAAAATGTATAAATATCTGAAAGGCCTGCGCTCATCCATTTTTAATTATTTTGGAATGTGATTATATAGTTTCTTGTTTGTTTGTTTCCAAAGCAGGGCTTTGTGGAAAGTATAACTTTCCCTCTCTCTTTGGCCCTTTCTCTGTGTCTCATTCTCTCACTCTTTGCCACATTCCAAGTCCTGCTGCAACCCACCAGATTTTCTGTGTTGTTCATACCAGGGAAATAAAGCCTTAAGGTATGCTTTTTTTTTTTTTTTTAAGAGGGACGAATTAAAGAGTTATAAATCACTGAGGTAGACTGAACAGAAATTTAAACAATCTGGCTAAAAGGTATTCATGCTTTCATGTGACTCTCATCTATGCAAAATATCACTAAATTTGATTATGTTCAAATCTCCATCAATCTTACATGTGATGCGCTGAGTGAAGCCTTTTTTTTTTTTTTTGCCTCGATTTTAGTGTGAGACGTGGACCACGGAGTTAAACGTGACCACGCCCCTAGGCGACACCGTGACAAGTCTATCTCACTTACTGAAGAGCGTTTTTCCAAAACTGGGTAAGTCAAATTTTGCATCAGTTATGGCCCCTTTCAGATAGTCATTTAAAATTAGTGTAAGATGACTGTGGTGTTAAGTGTTCAGTTAACACTTGCTATGTCTTGTCCTTATCGGAAGTTCTAATTGAACACTTTTAAGTTTGAGCTCAACACATACACGGCGTCTTACGCTGATTTTGAAGGACTATCTAAAAGGGACCATAACTCATGTAAAATTTGACTTACCCAGTTTTGGAAAAACGCTCTTCAATTCGGGCATGTTAAAGCTGTATTGCGTCAGATGATCGACAGGGAGAGAGCTCGAGAGAGAAAGAGAGAGAGAGAGAGAGAGAGAGAGAGAGAGAGCTCGAGAGAGAAAGAGAGAGAGAGAGAGAGCTCTAGCGTTGTGAGTCAAAATTGACGCGAAACACACTGTCTCAGTGGGGCCGCCGGCCTTAACCCTCTTGCTGCCACAGGATGTGTGTCTTTGCTGCCATCATACATTGCAGAAGACTGCTGCACGGCTGATATAAAGGCCCTACCGTTTCATGCCAAAAACGACCCTGAGGCCGATATTTTGGCCGACATTGTTCCGGCATGTTTTGCACTCCTAATTTTACTATTTCCTGCTGTCTTTCTACCTGATAATCCAATATTCTGGTAGTCTAAAGGAAGTGGGCGTTTAGGCTAGGCAGCAAAAAAGGTTAAAATAGTAACATCGTAATAAAAAGCCCGCTATAATGACCCCTAGTATTCTGAAGAAAAAAGGTGCAGGCAAACTGAAATTGAAGAGGTAGGTTCAAGACCAGGATTAAGTGAAATTGAGTCATTTGGAGAAAAAGCCAAAAAGCTTTGGACTGAATCTTGTTCTTGCATTGGTTTGACCCACTTTCAAATCAAACTTTCTCAGCGCTGGTTAACGATAGAAGAATGATGTTACTTTAAATAGATATCCATTTTTACCTAGTTTCCATTGATATGCGCAGTTCAATTTCTAGCTAAATGTGAGGTAATCTCGTTCTTGAACTCAACTCTTCAATTGTACAAACCTTCTTCCAATGCAAATGCAACAGTAGTCTAAACGGAATTCTAGACCGTCCGAAACAAAACAAAACAAAACAAAACAACAACAACAACAACAACAACAACAAAAAAAAACAGTTTTCGTAACAAAAGCAGTGACTAAACTATTCTCTTCATTACTTTGTAACACAAATTTTCCGAGGAAACAGGCGGGTTGCGAACTTCATGTTCAGTCTCAATTGGAGTGTCCTGAATTACATTCACAGCTGCAATGTTCAGATCTTGGTTTTCCTCACTGTCTAAGCACCCACAATAAATTTAATCTGTCTCTCGGTCCTTTGTTATTTCCAGACTCCCAGTTCTTGGGGAGACGTTTTTTTAGCTGTGTTTTCCCCAACCTTCGAAATTTTATCAAGCATAGGAATAATCTGCATATAATTATGCTGATCTTTTTGTGAAGAAGTGACCAAAGTTTGTCTTCTACACTGGTCACATTGCTCTTTCTCTTTCTTTCCGTGGCTCCTCTGTCTAGTTTTCTCTTTGTATGGCTTCGTTTTGTCCTCATGGCAGCGTTCAACGTCTCTCCACCAATGTTATTGTTGTGGGAAATCTATCTATCTATCTATCTATCTATCTATCTATCTATCTATCTATCTATCTATCTATCTATCTATCTATCTATCTATCTATCTATCTATCTATCTATCTATCTATCTATCTATCTATCTATCTATCTATCTATCTATCTATCTGTCTATCTATCTGTCTGCCTGTCTGTCCTAATTGACCTTAACAGCCATCTGTTTGACTGTCCGTCCCTACTGTCCGCCCGCCATCTGTCTGTCTGTTGCCTGCCTGCTTGTCACAGACATGATTTACATAAGACTAAGAGATGGGGAATGAAAGTTAGGATGATGGTGTCTATTTTAGTCATCAAGTCAGGTACCCTCCAGAAACGAACTTTCAGTCCTTCTTAAATTTCTATCCCCAATTTGCATGAAAGACGCTTATACTAGTATCAGAAAGATGCCGGACTATTTTCAGACCCACAAAAATAAAATACGTAATGAAGGGAACTGCCACACAGCACGGAGGAAGCCATGAAAGCATCCAATTCAACATAGCAAATAACCTCCTTATTGGAGTCTGGGTGAAATAAACTAGAAAAGTACAGGACATTGCCGAAGTTGCCCAAGGGAACATGAAAAAAAACAACCCCACAACAAACCGGGGAAGTTCCTTCATAGTCGTGTACCTTTCGTGTATTCTCTCTATTCACCCTGATCAGTAATATGCCCAAGGTCTTTGGTAACCTTTTGCTTGGCAATGCCTGAAACCCTTTGGAAATGAGAAATAGTCGAGAAAGAGGTAAAATGCTGTCAGAGAATTTGAAAAAAAATGAAAGGAGCTCACTGGTTACTTATGGAACTTACTCATACTAATCAAAGAAGTTACTGGTTACTTATGGAACTTACTCATACTGGTTAAGGAACTCACTGGTTACTTATGGAACTTACTCATACCAATCAAGGAACTCACTGGTTACTTATGAACTTACTCATACTGGTTAAGGAACTTAATGGTTACTTATCGAACTTACTCATACTGGTTAAGTAACTTAATGGTTACTTATGGAGAAATGCTAGGTCGGTACGAAGCCCTACAAACATGATGTTCTGCAACTGAGGTGAAAAAATTCATTAAAAATAAAAGACAAGGAGTGTGAAATAATACCAGCATTGATTTTATAAGCAATTCTTTGGCCAATTCGTGAGAGACTGCAATTCCTCCTGATCGACTGATCCAGCACATCCTATTACGATTTAAATTTATTCGATGCACACGTTGTGACATGGCGTTATTTCGACACTCTTTTTTTTGTTGCTTTTACTCGTATCTTCCCCTTCACTGAAATTTTACGTGGTTTGTCAAGCGCATAACGAGCTTTACAGAATCGCCCTGAATAACTCGCTGCGGGGTTGTGTCAGCGATATATCCATTCCTGAGCCACGCAACCAAGCGGAAGGAAACTGATGAATGGGCCGGACTGATAGAGACACGGCTCTTCCCTGCAGGGGGCGACAACAGTTTTTGATTTTGTTTATCTAAATTTATGAATCCGCTGATCTGAAGACATAATTCTTGGAAAGTCAGTGAAAGCAGCTTCTATATCTAATTAAGATCGCCAGTGTCCATTTCGTATGTGGATAAGGATAATTATCCTGGGCACCATAATTATTCCATCTGAATTAAATCTAAATTGTTTCAATAATTTTTTATTTATATTATTACTATTTTTGTGTTTGTGAGTATGTAACCATGTTTTTCTGTCAGAATATCTCACGAATAGTGATAAAATAAGACTAGTTTCACAAAACTGCTGGTGACCCAGTTTGTTGTTGTTTTTAATGAAAATAGCTGCATCAGACATTCCTGGAATGTGTTTACGAGAGTATTTATCTTCGGCAAATGTGAATCCCAGTTGAAACTCTTGTTGGAAGATAATAATGATTACATGTGATGACAAGAAAATCACGACATCTGATGCTTCCGGTGCTCGTGACACCAATGCGGCTGTAAGAATTACAGATAATGAAACGCAAAAAGAATGTTAATGGGTCTATTATGAAGAACATAAATGTAGTTCGTACGTGGGAAGTAATAGGTCCCAATGTGGCACAGTTATGTAACTTAAGTCGGTGGAAAATTCTACTCCGCAGGTTTCACTAGTTTCAGGCTCGGTGACAAGCGAATTTTCCAATGTTTAACGCCAAGGCAATCTCCCCGCCCCGGTAAAAAAATACTTTCATTTTATTTATAGTTTATAGTTTGCATAACGTCTCCACTTCTGCACTGAAATAGGTTTTGTAAAATATAGACTTTTGTCCATTGAACAGCGTGGCACAGGGAACTAGAACCCGTGCACTGAGCGGATTGGTGAAGATGCGCGGTTTTACGTTAATAACGGGCGGAAATACTTCAAAGAAACGAACAGGTATTTCCAACCAGTTGTGTAGCTGTTATAATTCACATATCGGTGGTATGGCTTACATTTTGAAGTTCTGGCATCGTGATAGATTAATCTTCAATCTTTAAAATTTTAGCATAGCCTCGATCGAATGGGAGATTCCTTTGTAGATACGTTTCAAGCACGATCTCCTGTTTAATTAAAAAAAAGATTCTACATTCTATTTACGTTCACAGAAGCGGGTTAGACATCAATAAAACAAAAGCTAATCATGATAATGTACCCCACAGTTTTTCTCCCGCCAAACCTCTGGTAATGAACTAGATAACATTCGGGCATTCGGTTAAAACCTGCGAGGAAAATGCTACATATTATCCTATGCTATCCACTTGTTTACTCGCATATCTGTGTACGCAAAGGCCCCTTCATGTCAAAAACTTTCATATTACCTTTAACAGCCCTAGGGAAAAATGGCTATATTCATTGATATTTATATAGGCAATGTTCTCGTATCAGGCCGACAAGGGCAGCCATGATAAAAATGACAGTTCTGGTGGCATTGCTTGTTGTGTATGATATATTTTGAATTATTTGTCTCTGTTAGAGGATGTGGAAAGTCGGCTCGCGGCTGCCTGTTTACCAGTCCCTGTAATATAAATAAATAACATGTGTTTGGAGTAGGAATTTATTGAGATGTTTTAAGTTAGGGATTCCGTCCCCCGGGAGGGGAGGGGTGGGAGGCGCAGTTCTTAATATTTACAAAACAGTACCCTTCTTCGTAGCTGTCGTGGGCAAACTGACAACATAACTGCACGACTTGGATAGGTGACGGAGAAAGATGAATCTACATGTGTTCACTTTAACCTCTTCTCCAGCTATACCATGAGTGATGGTGGCAATAAATCCAGACCAAACCTTTTGCCTCATTTTTGAGGCTTCACAGAAGCGGGTTAGACATCAATAAAACAAAAGCTAATCATGATAATGTACCCCACAGTTTTTCTCCCGCCAAACCTCTGGTAATGAACTAGATAACATTCGGGCATTCGGTTAAAACCTGCGAGGAAAATGCTACATATTATCCTATGCTATCCACTTGTTTACTCGCATATCTGTGTACGCAAAGGCCCCTTCATGTCAAAAACTTTCATATTACCTTTAACAGCCCTAGGGAAAAATGGCTATATTCATTGATATTTATATAAGCAATGTTCTCGTATCAGGCCGACAAGGGCAGCCATGATAAAAATGACAGTTCTGGTGGCATTGCTTGTTGTGTATGATATATTTTGAATTATTTGTCTCTGTTAGAGGATGTGGAAAGTCGGCTCGCGGCTGCCTGTTTACCAGTCCCTGTAATATAAATAAATAACATGTGTTTGGAGTAGGAATTTATTGAGATGTTTTAAGTTAGGGATTCCGTCCCCCGGGAGGGGAGGGGTGGGAGGCGCAGTTCTTAATATTTACAAAACAGTACCCTTCTTCGTAGCTGTCGTGGGCAAACTGACAACATAACTGCACGACTTGGATAGGTGACGGAGAAAGATGAATCTACATGTGTTCACTTTAACCTCTTCTCCAGCTATACCATGAGTGATGGTGGCAATAAATCCAGACCAAACCTTTTGCCTCATTTTTGACTACATGCCGATTTGCTAGGGCAGCTGAAGACAAATTGCAGTGGTCCAAGGAAACACTGTTTGATCTTTGCCGAAAAATGTCATATTTTGTACATTTTGGTCACCCAAAAACATTGCAGGTCATATTCATCATGAGATCAACACTTAAACTCAGTTTGAGAGAAAGGGGTACGCTATTTATGTGTTGGATATGATGTGGCTTTTTTTTTTTTTTTGTCAGCCAACTATCAACTACATGTAATCGACGTCAGGACTCACAATGCACTAAACCAATGACTTGGCTCTAAAACCCGGCAGCTCATGTTTTCCTTATTTCCTTGTCTCTGCTATGTTTATAATTTCTTGATCGTTGTTTGCGAAGTTGTGGTGACACGATACAGCATTTCCACATTGTTCTCGTTTTGACATTTCCTACCAGCATGGTACAATTATATTATCGTTTTGTTAATCATCAGGGGAACATTTTTTGACTTATATAAGTGAAAATACTCAGAAAGTCGCTTTAGGTTCTTTCCGCCTTTGTTGACAAAAGGCATTTAAAGATCGCCAAGAGATATGGACAGTAAATGATATTAGCAACTCATTAAGAGCTGAACCTGCACACTTTAAACCAGCAATTTTCTGAAACGGGAGGAAGCTGGCTCCCAGGGGAGAAATTTCAAATGGAAAGGGGGGAATTTTAGCCAGGGGAGGAATTGGCGGAGAGTGTCAGTCCGAGGGGGAACTCCAAACTCGGAAAAAGATTTACCCCGCCCACTACGCATATATCTATACTAATAAAAGAGAAACTTTACGACATTGCGCGCACCTCTGTCGCTACTCCTCCGTTAATGTTGATTCTATGGCCTTCAACTTTTACACAGTGCTTAGTATAGTCTGTGGTCGTGTCGCCGGCACATAAAATTTAAATATATTTGAGAAATAACAGAACGTTTGCTTCCGTTTTTGTGTTGCGACACATCAAATTTTCGGCAAATTTGCGGCAATTTTTTGTCATCGATTATAGTATTCTGTGCGCAAATTGCTTGAGCGATTACAGTCGCCGATTTTATTGAATCGCCTCGCAATATAGCCGATTGTGCTAAACGGCCTCGGAATAGACCCCCAAATTACATGTCTTATCATGAGGACGCAGATCTACATGTCTTATTATGAGGACGCAGATCTAATGATTTGCGTGCACTGTACCTTCAAGAATGCATTTTCTCATAATATTTCATCGACTGAAGTAATCAGACCTATTTAACTCATGATGTTTTACGCCAACGATTACCGCCAACTTCCGCCGTCACACATTTTAAAACAGTGCACAACTGTGGTTAAGTTTCAACTTTGTTCTGATTAGTTTACATCTAGACTAGGTCTATATATCTGTGTTTTAGAATGTGTTTTCAATGGCCTATGCCTACATTCTAGACTAGATCTAGAAAGGAAAGATTCTGGACTATTAGCTAACGCTACCCTAGACCCATTAATCCATAAGTATCCATAAGGCATAAGTAAGTAAGTAAGAGATTGACGCCACAGTACAGGGCCAACGTTTCAAGCGGCAACGATTGTTGTACGTGGGTAGCCATCACACATTTTAACTGTTTAAAGCAGCGCCCAACAGCAGGACTTTCATTTCGTTGCTCAACAGCAAACCTTTTTGGCTTTGGTTAGGTTTCAGCTTTGTTCTAATTAGTCTAGACCAGATCTAAGCTTTTAATATGCCTAGGGCTAGGAAAAGGAAAGGGTCTGGATTAGGAAGATTGACGCCGGTATGTCACAATAGTTAACCCATTGTCATCATCTGTCACTGTCACACTGCCTTTTCTTTCTTTCCTATTCCGTTCGTAGAACGGGTAATCAGGCTTGTATATGCATATCAAACGAAATGCCAATGTATACACAACAATAAGGGCAATCACGAATTGACAGTCCACATTTAATTTCATAAATGGCTTCAAATAATATTACCACTGTAAAAGTATGATGGTGAAAAGATTATGAGATTGCAATTGAAAATGGGGGAGGAATTGGGGAAACTTTTCATTTCAAAGGAGAGGAATGTGGTTTGGGACTCTGAGGACCACTGCTGTAAACCCTCGTGGCCAGATATAATTGCCTTATCCAAAAATTCTGGAACTTGCATAATTGATTAAAAATTACAAAAGGAATGCAAGAAAAAAAAAGAATTTTTATCTTGAAAAATTAGAGACTTTTCAGACTATGGAGCATTGGGCATCAGCTGACGTGTACCAAATCTGGGGCGCTAGGCACTAGAGATATTCATGCAGTGGACTTTCCCTTGTTTCCCAGAGACAATTTTTCAGCGTCACTCTGGATTAATAAAACACAGAGACAATTCTTGTGGTTGATTTTTTTTGAGTCTTACTTTTCGTCTGGTTTCTAAAAAACAGCTCTATCCCAAGAAGATGTCTAGATAATTAATACAAGTCGCTATACAGCTTTTAAGTTAATAAGGTGCAAATCCCCCCCCCCCCCCCCCCCCACATCCCATTTCGTCTTTCTTTCCAAGTTATATAACACGTTTCAGTGGATTCCCACGTCTCGAGAGGGATATTTCTAATGAAGCTTAGAAAAAATAAATCATTATATTATTCACCTGAAGATTTCCAGTCTACAAGGCGTCTTTTTGCACAACATTCCCATTCATCTCTCCATGATGTACTTCCAACAAATCTCATCTCCCGAAGGAGGTTTTCACGAACCGCCAACAGAGCTAAACGACTGTTTCTCCCTCAAACAGAGACACAAATGAAGTCTCAAAGCACACTAATTCCATTTTTGGGGGAGATTCTTGCCATTTCGGTTGGCTCCTCAATACATCAGAAAAATCTCAAGGGAAACCTTAAATGGATGGCATCTCATCGTGTTGGTAATTAATTTATCAATGGATATGTTTTTTTTTGTGTGTTTCCATTCACTGCATTCTAAACACTGGGTGCATTTACAGCAACTCCCACGTCCAGCTCTAGGGCATTGGTGGCAATCTCTGCAATGCACCGTCTGAGATGTAAAATAATCATGTTCTGGTCACATGAGTCTCGGGTTGGAAAAGTTTCACAGTTTTGAAATACTTTATACTTTTTGGAACTATTCTACAGTTTTGGAAATACTTTACAGATCTGGAAATATTTTACAGTTTTTGATTTCGTAAAAAAAATATCTTTTCTAGCATTTATTAATTTATTTATCTATTGAAGAAACAAACAAACTATACAATAAATACCAAAGATAATGTACATAAAATGGCATAGTATACAAATGAAAGGATATTCAGCGAAAGCCAGTGGATGTAAAAATTCACAAACAATGGTTGAATAAGCATCAAATAAGAAATAATTATATGACGGGCCGTTGAAAACAAAGAAGATTGGCACATCTCTAAAAGTAGCATAACATTACATTGTACATGCACGTGCGCTATTTTCCTTTGAGGAAATGTAAAATGATAAACGGGGGCGGAAGGAACGGGCTTTACACCTCGCGTCCTGTGCCAGCTTTTAGAAAAAATACCATCACTGTAAGTTATAGTTCGGTCCTTTATTTTGGCAATCAGGAAGGTTGCCAGGAGTAAAATGACTTAAAATGTGCGTGTCATTTGGTTAGTATTCAATCAAGGCAGGGGTCACTGTCATAGTAAAGCCGACCGATGCTTGATTTTGCATCACTAAACACTGTTAATGGTATAGTTTATAAAGCGATATCATACTATAATGGAGTTAGAGGGTGAACTTGTAAGCACCCAAAATTTTGTAAATACGTGACCAAAAATTATGAAAAGTTTGTGGTCTACCTCAATTTTTTTTTACGATAAGTTACATTGACACATCCATTTTGGATTGTTTGCTTACCATATGTTTTTTAGCCAAAAAAAAAAAAAAAAGAAGTATTTTCATCTAATGGATAATGGAATGGAAAAGTATCACCGGAAATTTCGTTGTGACCACTGCACTATTCTTCGAACGGCACTCTAGCTAGTAATTATAATAGACTGGCCCTTTATATTGCCTTCAAGCAAGATGACATAGCTCAGTGTCTTTGTAAACAAGTCGTTTATATCGTATCTGGAAGATATGCCAATGAACTAGCAGGATGAGAACGGATACAAACAGCTCATCCCAGCTAGACTGGAAACGAGAGCCACTAGGTTTGCATAGTCTCACGACCTCTTTGTGCTCATTCGCTCATCTGGATACCATTCTGCTTGTTGTGGATTTTTGCTTATTTAACACGGCCCGTCAGCCATCTCATTCATCCCAACAGTATGTCTTAATGAGGGATCAACGTAGTTGACATTCGTTCCTCGCTGAGCATGAAAACAACAACAACAACAACAACAACAACAACAACCACAACAAAAAATCCGAAAGCACGCAGTTCAGCTTCTGTTGTTCTTTTTAATTCACGTTTCGTTTGAATCCCTGGTTGCCATTATTTAAAAAAAAAAAAAAATCATTTTACATAAGCTTTGCACTATGTTATTTTACATTTTTATAAATATCCCTTCTGGAACATCCCTGCCCACATAGCACTCACACAGAGACACACGCACATACACACACGCACATACACACACGCAAATGCAAGAACCCAACGGCCCCGCTTCTCTCTGCAGTGCCATCTTGTAATTACCGCCGCGTTTTTTCGTTTTTAAGACGAAACCCTTAATTTACATGGCCCAATGATGAAATTCTCCATCATTTAGTAACCGGAACGCCCATTTTAGCACGCACCAGCCACAATTGTTCATGGATGTATGAACTCAAATTTCAAGAACGAGTACATGTTCGGGTGGCTGGAGATTTCTACGAGATGATCGTGTTTCCTTTTGTTTTTTTATTATTATTTTTGTATTAAGTTAATACTCTGACTGGAGCCTAGCCGCAAGGAAGAAACGTAAAGTGGTAGAAGTGAGAGAGAGGGAGAGAGAGGGAGAGAGAGAGAGAGAAAAGAGAGAGAGAGAGAGAGAAAAGAGAGAGAGAGAGAGAGAGAGAGAGAGGAGAGAGAGAGAGAGAGAGAGAGAGAGAGAGAGAGAGAGAGAGAGAGAGAGAGAGAGAGAACTTATGTCAAGGTTCCCAGCTAGATGTTCGATGATCGGAAAAGCATCTCGAGGGTTGGCAGCCAGGATATTTTATGTCCAAAGAAGACAAATTGACGAAAACGAGTTTGCAATTTGTAACCTTAGTGAAAATTCAAATAACTGCAACACCTTCAACGCGGTCACATGACTAGTTCTATTGGGTTATGAAAATAAAGTCACACATTTTGTGTGTTGAATATCAACAGGCATTTAAAAGCAATGAATAAACTGGACATAACACACTCTGTTCGATAACCCTGAACGACTACTTTGTTTGGCCAAGAGAAAAACATTCATACAGATGGCTGGTGAGGGCTGTATCCATCTCACTTCATGGAAAGGTTATGGTGCGCTGAGGCAATAAGTTTTGATGTTGCCCTCTTTGGCTTAAATATTTGCAACAGAATGAAATTAGTGTTGGGATCTTCGACACAACTATCCGGATATTCGAATAGCGGCCCATGTCGAATATTCGTTCGAATAGTTTTAAAATCCTTCCTCACACAGGTTTGCGAATGTTTGTTTTCATAGGCGGTCGACGAAGGGACAATTTTGAAATTTAACATAGTCGTCTGAAATTAAGCCAGTAACAAAAAAGGTCGTCATGTGAATTACTGAAGGGAGAAAGCAAGAAATACGATACATTGATTTGTCTGGCGGAAGTCACCCATGGAGTTGTATCTTATCCGAAAACGTTCATGTATTCGGAACAGAGTCGAGTATTCGTATAATGATTAACGAATATTCGGTGTTCGAAAAATACAATTTGCTATTCGACCCAACACGAAATGAAATGCCTGCGCAATACTGTCTAGACCCTCCTGATACAACAACATCTCCTCCTTTTTTCCCATGTTTTTGTTTCCCCATCTCCCTGCCTCTTCAAATTTTCTGTCTTCCCAATGTTCTGCGCTAGACAGCTTAACAGAATTTAGAACGTCTTCCCATGATAGAAGTTTTAAAGGGAAATGTGGCATCTGCATTTTTTTGTTTGTTTGTTTGTGAAGGGAAAAGCTCACCACCAGGACCACAAACTCGCTGTTATACAGCCGGACTCTTCAATGCGTGTTTTCAAAAAACTGCTAGGGCTTTTGTCTCCTATTTTTGGGCCTTGCACTTGTTACCACAAAAATTAATAATAAATAATTATATTTTTAAAAAAAAGTACCTACTTGAAGAAACATTCACATCGGCCATCATTAAAGGCCATCAACACTACCACCGACGCCACCGTCCCCCGAAAGGTCAAACGTGGGAAAAACCAGATGCTTAATGAAAACTCTCTGAAACCAGGTTTTTCATTTTTCCTTTTTGCTTGTCAACTTTCAGTCAAGCAGGAGAAAAAAAAAAGATACAAGCATAACCATGACAATGCATATGCCTAGAGTAGAAAAAGGGAGCCCCTGTCTTCCCCTATTCTGTAAATCCTCTCTTCGACACCATTGATTACTTGCAAAGATCTAATTAGCATGATGTAGTCCCCAGCACTTGGAACTCGGAGACAATTTCGTTCAGGATGCAATTCATTTTAGAACAACGTTAGACCTTCCGGAAAGAGCTGTTTATTCGAAGCCCATGCAGCCACAGGAGAGACAAATGATTGTGTGCATTCAGATTGAGTAACCCGTATTTTCATATCACATGCGCGTGAATCTGCTATCCATTAGTAAAGGCTAATAAATCTTCACTTGTCGTGAACGAAGATGAGGGTTTATCATTTGAGTTTTTGTCATAAGGGGTGTCATGATTCAGATGTTATTAAAACTCACGCAGAGAGTGAGTTGTTTTTTTACCAGGGCCATGAAAAATTGGCTGGTGGCCTTGAACGGTCCTCGCCAAATTATAGTTGGTGAGTAAATAAATGTAAAGTTAAACGGTTGGATTCACGTTTGTGGGTTTTAATGTTCGTGATTAATAAGTAATGGAGTAGGGGTGAAACAAGGTGGGGACAGTTGACATTGTTAAGTATGACTAGACAAGTTTTTGCACGTTAACTGGCTGGTAGAATAGTGCAGACGTATTACTACAATTAAAATGGTGGGAGGTTTCGACCTATGAGATAGCTGAACTAATTGGGCCAGCGGACTAGCACGCTGGGTAGTTAGATAGTATAAGACATCGTGTAACGTTCAGATTTGGTGAATACAGGCGAGCAGAAGCATCGTGTCGTGAAGTATCTCCGGTCGACCAGTACCTGAACTGTGTGCTTTGAAGACAAGAAATCCTTGCTAACGGACTGACTGAGCTCTAGAAAGAAAGGTCTGAGTGGGCTGACCTTTGAAAGCCCACGCTGCGCTATTTTGATGTTCGCGCCTACCAGTAGGCGTGAGCAATGGTAATATATTTTATTTGTTCAAGCATAATAGAGATCGGAGATAGAGAGAGAACTACAGCCTCATAGGAAGACTAAGGAAACCCAGCTGGCACTCGACCACGAGTGTCCTGTATCATAGATCTATTGCCATAGTATGATTAGAATAATATAGCACATTGTTGATGAATTGAATAGTGATTGTGCATAAAATATAGTCTTTTGGCAACTGCTTAAATTACCTACAAGCCGAAGAGTGCTTCTGTAGGCTTTGAACGTACTGGGCTCTCCTAACATTTAAGCCCATATGATTTATGGAGAGTTTGCCTGGCGACTGGCCAGTGGCGACTCAACTGTCACTTTAAATTGATATCTAGTTTCGTATAATATACCTATTTGCTATTGATTGCAGTACCTCCATAGTTACATGAATATCAGTTGGTTAAGTTATTAATTAGAGTTGTTTTTTTTGGTTTGAATATATACCTCTATTGTCTTTTGTTTTGCTATTAATATTTATGTAAACTATGGCCTGACCGGCCTGACATATATACGCTCTAGTTATTTAATACTTTTCTTGTGTGGTTGTGTCCGAGTGTGAGTTAGCTGCCTCTCGTGCAGTCGTAACATCCCCAAGACCCTAACTCTGCTCGTGACAAGGGGCACGCATTGTTTTTACGGAGAGACTCGATGGCGACATTGCTTGCGATAAAATTTCGACTTCTTCTTCCTTGTAAGCCTTTGATACCTCGCCATTAAGTCTACAGTTGAGCTTTCAAAAATTACTTAAGTCAGGGGTACTCAACCAGTCGATCTCGATCTACCGGTCGATCTTCAAGTGCCTTGGCAGTCGATCGCGGGATGAATGTAGGACACACCCGTGAGGTATATATATATTTTTTTTATTTGTCTTTGTATTTTGGCGGGTCGTTTTTCTTGGATGTGGCGGGTTTGTGTTAGTTGTATGTTAAAGTGAATAATGCCGATAGGCACACCAGCATCTGTTCGGTTTCTTTTATGTTTTGTTTCAGGGCTGCGCCAGACTGGTAGATCTCCAAAGGCTGGGAAATGTAAAGGCAGATCCTATGTCAATAAAGGTTGAGCACCCCTGACTTAAGTATTAGCAAATATACCGGAAGAACTGTTATGCTCTTAGCGAGAAAAAAAAATCCGTTTTATTACTTACGATAATATTTCGAGAAAATGACATTTTGGTCCCATTTCTGAACGAGCTCACATAAAATTGCTGTTGTCTAAGATTCCATTCAAAGCAGGTTTCTGATTATGTAAATTGAATTTACAGTGGTATAATTATCTGGTGTGCTGTGGGCTCTACTGGTCGCTTCTGTAACACGAAACAGGCAGGATAATACATATAAACAATCATGACAGCTGCTTGTTAACTTCATTATCGCCTGTTCCAGCGATGATTCGCTCAGCGTCTATATTATATACAGTGGCCACAGAGAAACAACACCCACAGTACAAGATCTTTTAGTACTCTCTTTCTCACCATTATTTTAACAGTGATGTTTCCAGAGGACCTCTCTAACATTATGCCATTAATTATACGCTTGCTAGAGGCCTTAAAGTGCGTTTGCACCTGTGCTGATTTCGGAAAATGAAAGATGTGAACGAAGGAGTTCAGCTGAAACACTCTCTTTACCAACCCCAAGAAGAGATTTGCAAACATGAGTCAAACCCATAACGACATGCAAAGTGCAAATGTGTCAGCAGGCTATACATTTGAATGATTTAATTTACTACGTGACAGTGCACACAGTAGGGACAGTTTGTCAACGTCGGCATTAGTAATGAATTTTGTCGGATTAAGATAACAATTAATGGTTTCAGTGCGTTCTGTAGCACTGCTAATTTTTCTCTCATTTTCAACAGTCTGTCATACTTCCTCCCTCTGTTCAACGTGTGTCTTTTTTTTCTATGTTCGTCCTGTAACCAGAGCTTCTCTGTTGGACAATAATCAATGCTTAGCGATTAATTAATGCCAACAGACGCTGTGCTAGTTATTTTGGGCTCGATAGTTCCTGTCCGAGTAGATTTCTTGTCATCAATGTTGGTGATTGGCGGGCGCTTCTGGTCCTATCATTCTGCCAAATCTGTCTGTCGTCCAGCTTTTTCCTCACACAATTTAGCCCTTATCGTGTCCACGTGCTTTTTAACTAATTTAAACTCAAATTCAAACTCAGACGCCTGTGTTCATTAATTCATTACGACCGCGACAGATGAAAGCCGTGTCTACATCGACGATTTTTTTTTTCATTTTAGATTTGTTTTAGGATAAAAGATTCGGGTTATCAGTAGGCTTCCGGAGACAGGCATAGGAAACTCTCTTATGCCGATTATCTTCAAAATAAAGGAAATAAAGAATAAACATTTTGGAATAAAAAGACCACAGACCCAGAGTACCCCTTTCTTAATTAGTAATAGTTAGATAGATAGGTTGAGCAATCACGCAGAAATGGTACAAAGTTCCCAAGACAAGAGCCTAGATCGTAATCCTCGTAGAATATTTCTGTATGAGTTTGGCTATCATTATAGTACTTTGAATTTGATTTCAAAACTCGTCAATTTCAGTTTATTTTGAATTATACTCTGCAAAAGGTATTATAAGGACGCACTTTGTGAAACCGAAAAATGTTCTTGAGAGCTGTTACTCTAGAATTCCACAACATATATCTTTACGCTCTCGATAAAATATGAACACATGCGCCCAACAAGAAAGACCGCATTTAGGAACAATTGCTGGTACTATTTCTCAAACGGTACTTTCGATATTTCACAAACAGCCACTTATCCTATGGCCCGGTTTGCTGTGAACACGAAAGATCGAAATCGCCATACTCGTGTCACTTCCGTTCTGTTTCCATCTTCATTATTGTAGAGATTTGTTTGCACCCCCCCCCCCCCGGTCGATTTTGTTCCACTTTTTAATGCAAAACTGTTGCTGCTTCTGTGGCACCGATATAATGAACATCTGTGACAATACTTTTTTGCCCTGACCTTATCTGTAACAAAGCTTATTTGTCTTCATTTCCCGCTCTTTTGGTGAAAAGAATAGTTTTTAATTTCATGGATTAAAGAATAGAAATAAAAATTTGCTCGTTTCGCCCTTTTTGACCTGTTCAAAACCGTCATTCATTTCGCCAGGCTGACATTCTGTGGCTGAAGGATCTTTCTATAGTTATCGAAGACAAACCCACTGAACAACGAAATTAATTTTCCTACTTACAAATTTATGTTTTGTTCCAGAATAGTAACTCCCACTTCTTTTTTTTGGTCGTTGTTTAGAACAGAAGGACGTCACAAGTTTACTTTGTCTGGGAAAAAAATACAAAAAAAAAAAAAACCAACAACGACAACCTATTAATTTTTCATCTGGCGTGCTAGGGAAGTCTGACATATTTTCGAAAGCCTTCTCCCGTTCACTCAGAATTTTGCAAACCATTTTTCTAAGAAGGTGTAAGATCTGTTGAATGGAATGGTGACAAGCCAGGCCCGATCATTTCTTAATGACGTAAGGGACCACCAGACAGTTTTGAAATTAAAGCACTCCGTATCTTCATGGTCAGTATGATATTTAACATTAAACGATTGCATCAACATTCCATCTTTCTCCAAGAGAACTGACTACCATATTTTGACACTTCAGAGGATTCCCACATGAATCTTGCAGGCCAAACTTCAGAACATGGAATTTCCCACAGCTAACATTTATTTAAATTATTCATGGACATGACATCTAATACTGCATCTGCACAGACAATAGGTCTGACGGAAAAGAAGCACTACTCGCAACAAAACGAGGCGAAAAGGGGGTGGCGATGACGAATTGGGAAAAGCACATTATTCCATGTCTTGATAAACTTTTTCTTTTTTGCATAATCAGCGGAACTATGAGAAGCTCCGGAGTCACTGTGACAAAAGCAAAAATGCTCATATCACCAGTTTCCACCAGGACAACTAATTCCTAAGTTTTATTGTAATCATTCAAAGCAATGGTACGTGGCAAGAGAAACATTACCATTACTACAACACTCTGTGTGGCGCCTGTGGTCACTGTGAACTCTCATTCTTCATACTGTGTAATGTACGTTGTCCCAACATGTGGGAAAAGTGCCAGGGCAATAGCACTGAAATCAATAACATGTTTCGGACTAGATTAATCATTGTCTTTCATACTGGGCTCTCGGGTTCGAAAAGGTTAATCAGGACTGTCCCATGTCGATAGACAAAACGTGGAATCGGCTTAGGGTCGCGTGGAAGATTCGGCATTGTCGGGGTAGTTGATGTAAATTTCTCACCACTCATTACATAAGTATGGTGCAGGAATGAAACAAAATATTTCGGCTTAGTTGATATACATTTCTCACCACTTGGTAAATGTGTATGGTGGAGAACTGAAACAAAATTTAAGACTGGTCGGAACTGTGATACTAAAAAGGAAATAAACAATGCAGGCACTATGTATTAATTTTTCTGTCTGGAACCTGATTCAGCCTGTTTTTCTTTACCACGTCTCCAGGAAAAAGAATGATTTACCACATATTTGGTCCACATTTTACGTTGTGATTTCCATTCAATTTCTCTTTTCAAGCATTTCATGTCCCCTGTTTTTGATTATCCGCGTTATACTGTCTGTCGGCGGGAAATCCCATGTCAGAGATATAGATGAAAATTTGGAAAGCTTATGAAATATTTAACTTTACAGCGCAAAGAAAATTGATTTTTGTTCTAAAATACCACCAGCCCTTGTCTTTTACAGTATAAAACATTGATCATAAATAATATGTTGTGATCATAAATAATATGTTGTTATTATTTGCATTCATTCTATCTACATTCATAGTTTATCCACGCACATTAATTCGAAAGATAAGCATATAAAATGTATTTGATCATTAGTGTCAAACACACACACAAAGTACTTTG
>OZ007567.1:21712293-21822293 GCA_963931925.1 Onchidella celtica
AAAGGTAATTAACAACGAGTGTCCTCGTCAGGTCAGTCTTTCGCTGGCTTCACAAATATAATACGAAAAAGGCTGATGGCTTACGAGTCTGCAACAATAGAGAAGGAAGAAGAAATAAGAATGAAAGGAAAAAAAAAGAGATGTGATATGAGCGGGCTAGATAAATAGACAGACGGACAGACAAACAGAAATAGATAGATAGGCAGATATACAGACATGCGTGCATAGATAGATAGATAGATAGATAGCCAGACAGACAAAAAGATAGACAGAGAAACAATAGATAGATAGATAGATAGATAGATAGATAGATAGATAGATAGATAGATAGATAGATAGATAGATAGATAGATAGATAGATAGATAGATAGATAGATAGATAGATAGATAGATAGATAACCTAGATAGACAGACAAAAAGATAGATAGATAGGTTGATAGACAGACAGACAAAAAGATTGCATGTGGCAAACATAATGAAGCTGTGCAGCTATCGTGGCGTGACTAACAACAGTATTTCGATCCAAGTGGAATCAATAAATAAATACAACTATTCCGTATCCTTGCTACAGCATTTCCATGTAATAAATTGTTCAGTCAGTATAAGCTTTCCACTGTTCAACTAGAGGAAATAAATTTTCTGCCTGTGTGAGCAATCTATTGTGTCTATCCGTCCGATCGACAGTACAGCTATCTATCTATCTATCTATCTATCTATCTATCTATCTATCTATCTATCTATCTATCTATCTATCTATCTATCTATCTATCTATCTATCTATCTATCTTTCTATCTATCTATCTATCTATCTATCTATCTATCTATCTATCTATCTATCTATCTATCTATCTGTCGGTCTGTCTATCTGTCTATCTATCTATCTATCTATCTATCTATCTGTCTTTTTATCTGTCTGTCTGTCTTTACTGCAGCATTATGATCCTCGCATGACATCACACATACAGAAATATATGAAATTCCATTTTGCCGCGCAAACCCAGTGTCTGGTACAGGCGAGTATTTACAAACAGTAACACTATACAAAAGCACGATAGGTGCAGGGGAAAAGAAACCATGATTTGTACCTCTTTATACACATGAGATACGTTAGTCAATTTTAATAACTCCAAAGTCAGCACTTTCCAATCGCGCCATCAATCAGCGCACAGGAGTAGTGTTATTGATATCGTCATCAGTTCACCGTAAGAGTACTGGGAATAGTCTTTTTACTTTGTATGAAAATTTACATCTCATGCATATTCTACTTTATCGGCAATCAGCACTTTTATGATATGTCTCTTTGTAAAGACAAATTGTATTGGTAACAGATCAGCAGTCTTTTGCCACTTTCCTTCCCCAGCCTGTCGGTCTGTCTGTATAAATACTTGTTTGTCTGTCCGTCAGCCTGTCTCTCTGTCTCTCTACCCGTCCGCCCGTCTGTCTGTCTGTCGATCTCCTGCCCTCCTGTCTCTGTCTGTCTGTTTGTCTGTGACTGTCTCTCTGCTTGCCTGTCTGTTCTGTCTATCTCGACTCTCTCTCTCTCTCTCTGGCCCTAAAATTAATGTGACGATAACCCTATTTCATTCGTCTCTTTCACGGTGTCTGTAGTAACGCCTTTCATTTCCGTTCCAATAAATCCATCTTTAATAACCTACTGGTGCTGATGTGTCTGTCTGTGTCTGTTTTCATGTTTGTCTTTTTTCATGAGCATACTCCCGTCTTTCTATGCGTTTTTCTCACCCTCACCTTGTTCATCTCACGCAGGCTGTCTTTTTCCCCGCCCCATTGTCTGTCTGTCTGTTTATATGTCCGTCGGTCCTCCGTCTGTTTGCCTGTCTGTCTGCTTGTCTGTTTACCTAACTGTCTGTCTGTCTGTCTACCTCTCCCCTTCTCTCTCTCTCTCTCTCTCTTTCTCTTTTTGTCTTAACATTTACCTCACAATACTTTCCTCTTTCACGGTCTCTATCATTCTGTTTGTCTGTCTGTCTATTTGCCCGCCTGTCTGCCAGTCTCTCTTTCTCTTTCCCTGTCCCTCTCCTCCTCCCTTTCTCTCTGTGTGTTTATTTTCACCCCACATTACTGTCCTCTTTCACGGTCTCCATCATTCAGTTCTAAGCGTACCTGGGAGCCACAATGAAAACACGCAAGAGGAAGATAATGAGAAACTCAGGTGAATTTATTACTTCCGGGATCTTTCATTGCTGGTTGCCACACACAATTTGCAGGGACAATGAGCTATAAGAGGGACTCACATGACCTGGTGCCCCTGTTGATTACAGCACATTTCCGTGTTTCCTCATTCATCTATGTCAATAACAGAGAAGCTTTACGACACTGCAGCACGCTTTCTCATACTCCTCCACTCCTAGCAATTGCATAGCCCACAAATTGAGACACTTCTTATTCGCGATCGACATCAGGACACTGTTGCTTTTGATTCATTCAAACATAAGAGAGACTGTAGAAGTCCTTCTTTTAGATGTTTGACACCCATAATACGACGCAATATTTTGAGGATCTGTATATATTCGAATGTAACATGTTTAGAAATAAAAATGAATGCGTGTCTGAGAATCGTATAAAACCATTATTTTAGCGATAAAATAACAAAAGAAAAAAAAAAGAAAAGAAAGTCGGACATTGTACGGGCTTCATTAACCATTAATTTGTCTTCTGCAGGCGTAGATATAACATCAATCCTCCCCCCCCCCCCACCCTTTCCTTCCCCCAATCTCTATCTAGCCAGGCACTCAAGCGAACAGTCAACAGGAAGGTAACGAGAAATTAATGCGTTAACAATAACAAAAGGATAACTCAGATAAAGAAAGGCAAAGTCAGCTATTGTAACAACACCATAATTATAGACTGTCAGATAACAGCCAGTCCCAACCCAACACCTCGGAGCCATCGGAAAAGATAGGGGGAAAAACAAAAATGAAGAGGCACTGGTCTAGTTAAAGGCAGGCGGTGGGTGGGTCTAGGTGTCCTGGGGATCCAACCCGGAGAAGAGATCACACTTTGGCATTTGGACTCTGTGAAACCTTTGGCTGTGCCGATGGCAGCGTTGCATGCAGTTATTAGCGGCGTCAGCAACACAGGGGCAGAAAGCTGGCATTTAATGGCCTCTTCTGGTCAACACTTTTCTCCTCTCATCTTGCATTTCTTTTTTATATATTTCTCTCACTTCTTCTGAGAATGAGGTAAATTGGTGCAAACGTGTCGGAGCTTTTCATTTTCTCGAAAAGATCTAGAGTTAAAAGAAAAAAAAAAGGAAAATTAATAAATACTTAACTCTCTACTGCCTAGTATGCCATAGTAGAAGCAAGTCTCATTGAGCTCCTTTTTAAAAAACATTTCTTGATTTATAAACAGCGAAAAAAAAAAATGTTTCGCGGTAAAAGTTTTAATTTTGCAACGAAATGCCCAACCAGTTTAAATCAGTTTTGGCTAATGCAGAAACTTTGGAGAATGTGAACAACAAGACGAAATGCACAGAAAACAGAAAACACTGAGCGGCAGAAGGAAAGACAAAACACAACCATACGAAGGGAATATGATTGAGGACATAGATCTAGTTACTATCCATCTTAGGGAACACTGAAGACAGGGATGGTATGACCAAACTTGGTTTGACTCATGACTGCCAACACGAATACAGTGTAATACAATGGTTCTCAACTTTTTTCAGACTAATGCCCCCTTAGACTCCATTTATGTTCTTTCACCCCCCCCCCCCACTTCCCAGAACCCTACTCCACCCCCCTCCCCCAACACACAATCATACGTACACAGACGGGATGCAAGTTACGATGTTAGTATTGTTAGCTTTTTCAAAGCTTAATTTATTTGCAAAGGGCATTTTGGTTATTCATTACAAAGAAAAGGAGAAAGTATTCTTCACCATATGCACCAACAATTGGCCCTTTCTGCCTATGAAATCCATGCCACAGGGTGACCTCTCTTACCATCAGTTACTAGCACTACTGAATGATCGAGGAATTTAAACTGCATAATTGTTCTTGACAGGATTTGTTTTGTCTCATGGCAGACTGCTATAGTAACAGACTTGATAACGTGCATTTGAAAACAAGAGAACACAACACACTCCATTGTCAAAACACTGTGTAATATTGTAACCACTCGACTGAAAACGATTTTTTTGGTCCCCATTTACGTTTTCGCCCCCCCCCCCTCCTTAATCGCCCATTGCGTCATTTTCGCCCCATTCGGCCTTTTCTTAGTTTTTGCCCCCCCCTTCCCCAAACGCTGAATCCCTCCCTGGGGGGCGATATCGCCCGCATTGGGAACCACTTGTGTAGTATAACTGTTCTTACTGCGCTTATTATGTTTCACCCACAATAACCTGACCTTCGTTTTTTGTGGGCTAATTGATGTAAAATTATGGTAGCCAGACACCGTAAAAACAAAACCCAAATTCAATGGCCCTTGAAAATTTATAGTTCTTTTTTTTCTCATAAATGCAAAATGTGTCCGTGAGTCAAGTTCGTCGCCACCAGTAACTAAGGATCATTAGAGACATCTCAACATCTTTGACATCTCAGTATCTTTGAAGAATACGGTTTTCGTTTCCCCTCCCACTACCAACGTCTTCCGTATCAATCTGGATAGATTTCTGGCACTAATGATCACTGAAGGCATCGACTGATTTCCATAGAACTCATGTAACATCACAGAAATATAAAGTTGAAAACCTAAGTCTTTAACGATTCTCTATCCAATAATTAGGCAAGAAATAGAACAAAATGAGAAGCCATAAAATGAGAAGTTTTATCTCTTCATTTTTTCTACCGGAACTTTTTTGCTTTCTGTGATCTTCAAAATTGGCGTATGTCATTCCACTTTAGTCACCCCAAATGAGACATTAAGATCTACCGACCACCAGTCACTTAATGGGATATTCTATGTAGATCAACAAAGAGATTCTGGAAAGGAGCTTCAAGAGGAACTAAATGATCAAATATAAAACATCACAAACGGACGTGTCTTTCAATGATCTGCGTCCTGGGAATCTGACCCTCTCTGGATTTAAGGGGTTGAGAAAAAAAAATGAATTGAAGGTAAAGCTCATTAAAAGGTTGGAGAGCCTACCGACAGGACCAACCAACCTCTGAAATTATTATCAAATAGAGAACCATTCTATGTATAAAGTAAGACAATAACTCCTGAATGGCGGAAGGTATTTTGTCAACATCACAATTCCGACTGAAGTATGGAATCTGGCATAATTAGAAACTATATGAAAACAGTAGTTTTTGTTGGCAACGCGAGGGGATCTGAAATGTTGCGAAGATTTGACTGGTCTTTTAATGGTACTTAATGGGGTGTTGCTGTGCAGTAAATCATATAGGTACCAACCATACATTGTAGGCTATTATGATATTGTATACTTCACGTAGTATAGCACTTCTATACTTTGGCCTGAATATCCAGAGATCTCAATCCAGGGGCAGTTGTTGATCTCAGTAGAAGATGTATGCCGCCAGATGCCACTATCTGCAACAGCTGGGATAGCATAACCACGGTAAAAATAACTATTGATGCTTGCATGAGCTGCAACAACAAACAGTTGACTCACCGAAAATGAAACGGCAAAACAAAACAAGACAAGAGGCCATTTAGGAAATGACAGGTCGCTGTCCGACCGGGATAGCAACGAGAAACTATTATATATTTTGTCATCAAGCCACATTTTGTCCTCTAATTTAGATTACTCAACTGTAGTGAAAGCCCCCACTGTCGGGAAAAATAATGATAAAGATTTGAAGCGAAAACAACACAAAAGTTAGATAATGGCCGTATATGTAATAGCTCAATAATAGTTCTCTGCGGAAAGGTCTGCAGGGCAAAAATAGGACTTATCAGTCACATGAGAAGCCATAAGTCATGAAAGAACAGTCTTTCCATTCTGTCCTCTGTGTCCTTTAGTTCTCTTTATTGTCCATGTGTTGAAATTCTCAACAATTTCTGTTCTTTATTCCTCTGGTGTTGTTAAGGTCATCATCATACCTGATGGACGAACTATTATTGTAGTTCTCTGAGGGCTAAGAAGGCAACATAGACAACAAAAAGAGAAAATAGAAGTAAACAAAACAAATGGGATGTAAGTGCTCAGAGCATCGACCCTCCTTTAAAGAGATATCTTTGACATCATTTATTTCCTATCTTACATTAGGGGACAAGGTGGTCTAGAGGCAAGGTGCTCGCCTCTCATGCCAAGGGTCCCGGGTTCTAAACCCGGGCAGTGCAGGCATGTTGGAAAGTGGATTTTTCTCATATATTCAAGTCCCTGGTCCTATTGGGGGGTAGGATCGAGTAGTCCTTGGAAATTGGATTTTTCTCATATTTTCAAGTCCCTGGTCCTATTGGGGGGTAGGATCGAGTACCTAGTCTTCTCGGATAAGGACGAAAAAATTCGGAGGGCCCGTGAGCACGTTGCGCACGTTAAAGATACCTTGGCAGTTGGAAATCGTAAAGAGCAGGCCGAAAGGCCGCTGCCCGGGCAAAATTGAAATTAATAGATTAAAATTTATCCATATCATCTCCCCCCCCCCCCCCCCCGCCAGAACAAGAAATAATAAAACAAGTAAAGTGAGGTGTAAATGCCAAGGGCAGCGAACCTCCTAAAATAAAGACCTCAAATCCTATCTTACATTAGGTCTACAAACCCCTGAGCACGTCCTGTGATATTGTTATTGGCGCGTACAGAAAAATTTGATTGAATGGGATTTATCAGATACTCCTTTGGTTATTGTTACTGTTTCTGGTACACAATATCTTATAGAGTTTAATTACAAACAAATGAATTTATACGACTTTTATTTTAGTATAGTATGCATGACGCCAGTTCAGAAGCTTTTATGTCCCTAAGAAATATTTAAATATTTCAAAGACAGCGATTACATGCTTTAGGAAACTAGACAAGTAAATTCTAAAGATGTGTTAAGAACACTTTAAATCTCAAAATATAAAGGAAAAACTTGAACAAGCTACTAGGGAGTATATTTATAAAAAAAATCATCGTATCAACTTTAATATTCCGCCAAATCCACTTTAAGGCCTCAGTTATCAGAAAAGTCAGACTGCCAACATTTCCCCAGGGCAAAACTCTCTAACTGCCTCTTTATTGGTCTGATTAGTTTGATTTAGGTTTAAATGCCATGGAGATAGTAACCCACTGTGGAAACTGGTAATACAAGATAGTTATAACCCACACTGGAAACTTGTAATGCAAACACACAAACAGATCGACAGACAACATTATAGCTACGTTTAAATACGGCAGAAACATCGGAAAAACAGTATTTAAGTGGAAAAACTTAAGTGGAAATACTTAAATCCTCATTGGTTGATTACGCTGCTGTCCATATGGGAATGCATTGATAATGGTGAATATTACAGTAATGGCGTTGAACCCTCGGTCACACGATTGGGTTGTGAAAGAAGATAAGATATTCGTTATAACTTTTGTTTTTCGTTCAGCTTCTACCTATGTTTACACTCTACTTTAATAACTTTATTTTAAATTGCAAAAGTAAATTTATAAACACGATCCAGAAATATCAACCTCGTTTGTATAACAATTAGGATTATTTAGACTTGTAACGAGACAAGATTGTTCAACTGAAGCAAAGGAATAACAAGGGGCTTAGATTGTTTCCAGCTATGGGAACGCTTTTAAAAAACTATTTAGCTCATTTGTCCAGCAATATTAACAATTAATTTTAGACTTCTTGGACAACACAGTTCAACTTAAGCAGAGAAATACCAAGGGGCTGAGATTGTTATCAGCCGTGTGAATATTTTGTTTTAGAACTATCTGTCCCATTTGTTAAGAAATTTTGATGATTTAGACAGGTGAGATGGCAGATTCATTGTGACCAAAGGAACAGCAAAATCTTCAAGATCTTTTTCTGGTTCTAAGCAGAAACAGCTAACTCTAACCTGAAACCCTGACAAAAGGACACCAATTACTACAGTACTATAGTCACATTGTTGCCATTGTCACATTAGCCAAACAACTTTTTTTTTTCATTTGGAGCAAACTGCCAGCCAGTGAGTTCTAAGTCGACTCCATTGTCCTTAGTCTTCACTTGACTGCGCTCCGCAAACTGGTCGATATAATTACCTTACAGCACCCAGTTCACTCCCTTCCTTGTTCATTAGAGCGGGCAATTTGCCCCGTTGTCACAAATCCCAGACTGGGAGATGTAATAAGTTATGACAGGACAACAATCACGAACGAACAAGTTTAACACTTAACAGAACAACCCATCAGACTCACACATTTATTAAACATAATTATACAGATAATAGCGCAATTACATACATTATATTATTGAATTTAACTGCCGTACAACGGCCTTATTCCCACATGCACTCTTCCTCGGATCCACAACCCGGTAGTTACTTCCTAAAGACACTTCGGCCTCAGCCTCTCCCCTCAGGGTCTTAATAGCACATTAATAATTCACTGGCACCGCATTCTCTCAATATCACCTTCCTATTGCCATAACACCTTAGCATTCCACTAGCACCTCAGCAGGGCAATCGCACATTATCATTTCAATAGCCCATCAACATGGCAATAGTACATTATCATTTCAATAGCCCATCAACGTGGCAATAGTACATTATCATTTCAATAGCCCATCAACATGGCAATAGTACATTATCATTTCAATTAGCACATTCACGCTCATATCTACGTCCCTGTCCGTGGCCAGACTGCCACGACTTTATGTGCCTCTACTGTCCTGCACCGACAGCCTCACTCTTGGCCTATGTGTGGCCCCCGGCCCTATGCTGGCCTATCCCCTGTGCTCACCGAGGTGGCTCTTCGGCCCGTCCCCGACACCTACAAGAATAACATTACATTGGTATAATACCATACCATTTCTATTCACTCCACCTCTCCTTACAACCCATGAAGCGTACACACAATAGTTCACATTTCACTCACCAAACATCTTACGGTAACACACCTCCATCGTAGTACACAATACTCACTCTCGCTACAAATCCATGAACTCAACTTTCATCTATCGCTCATGGCGCCCATTGCTATATCCAATATCAAGGACTTCCACATTCCTCACATATACTTATTTACATCATGGTAATAGACGAATATAATATAATACATCAATCATAATTATCAATCATCGTTTCACCTACCAGTCATCACTGGAATAACACTACTCCCAAGTCTTCCGACTGCTCTCCTTATGTTCGCCCGCTGGGCTTTCTCTTGCGTCCGTTCTCTAGGACCTTCTAACTTGTAGTGATAGTAATACAGCGCTTTCGCCTCATTCAGACCCCCCACCAGTCATAACAGGCACGCTTTTCCTTACTTGTCTACGTGCGTTAATTTTACTCTCCTCCTTTCCCCCCGTAATTATTAACTATCGCTCACTCCACTCGTGACACCCGTGTCCTGGAATATTATGGGCTGGTTGAATTAGCTAAATGTGAGGCAGCCAGGACAGACATGTGCATTCATAATTGACAGTTTCAAATGATGTCCATGGCCAGGCCAGAACACGTGAATGGGGGTGGGGGCGGGTGTAGTTGGGCCAGTGGACCAGCTACAATTTTGAGGGGACATACCCCCTGCACCTCCCCAGGGGCGTTGGTAAAGAATACTGATATATTGTAAAGAAAATCAAATGGGGGACCTTTCAGCACGGAATATTCATATTTTGAAGAAGATTCATACAAGGTTACTGCGGAGAAACTACAGATAAACAAACATTAATAATATACCAAGCACTAATACAAAAATACCTAATGAGCAGTTTGAAATAGGGACCAACACTTCCCATATGACCTGGGCCTATTGCAAGCTTTCCACCGGCCTTGCCATGGGCAACGATGTCTTTTGGCATCTTACCCTTGCATGATTCTCGATGAGCTAACCTGTCTCAGTTATTTGACACGGCTATAATTATGTTGTCCTCAAATTGTTTACTTGGCAAAATTGCTGGGCACTTGCGTCATTGTTTATTGATGAAGTTAGCTACCTTATTTGATTACGCATCATTGCCATGCTAAGGAAGTGTGTCTCCAGCACTGAATTGTCGGGTTGTAGCTCTCATGTGCTACACTGATACAAGTTCGCTAACAGACAGAATTTTAAATTTTTTGCTTTCGGTCGAATAACAAAGAGTGCAAAGTTTCCATCTTCATTTCAGTGAATTTTTTTTATATTCCTGAATAATAGATTAACATGTGCTTGCATTGTTCCACTCCATCGACATGTACATTATGAATGCATGGAAACAAAAGAAGGCGTGTGGCGACACGAATGCACCGCCTAGAACCCGTTCAATTTGTTTACATATTAGTTTATTGCTATGCACAAAGTTATGCGACACTGAACATCGGACAACATTGTGGAAACAATCCAAACTAGACAGCATAAGAAGAGTATCATCAGTGGAAATTGCACGCCATAGCTAAGCACAGGTCACCCGAGAACGGCACATTGCACAATGGTGCTGTGTCCACTCCTGTGACATAAACTGATCTCCAGTGGCCGGTCAGTTCGCGACTCTGTATGTACAGACTGGGACCATTCCCGCACCGATAGTGAGCTGCACAGCCTCGCCCTTGTAGATCTACCCCCATCCCCGTGACTACCACTACATTTATCTATCTATCTATCTATCTATCTATCTATCTATCTATCTATCTATCTATCTATCTATCTATCTATCTATCTATCTATCTATCTATCTATCTATCTATCTATCTATCTATCTATCTATCTATCTATCTATCTATCTATCTATCTATCTATCTATCTACCTATAATTCTGTTCGTTGCCATCTCTCTTTGGCGAGCAATTTTTTCTCTTCATCACAGCTAGTCCACAGGGCTAACTGGTGGGGTGCTTACTTTGGTGCTTGGTAATTCTAAGTGTATAGACCACCAAAGGATGCCGTACTTTAATTGTTCTTTTCTTTCATCGGCACCACAGTCGTTTCTCCTCGTCACCAGCATGAACCGTACAAACAAAAAGTCTACCACGGCCCTGCACCAACGACAACAAAAATCATCCACATTATATCCAGGAAGTTCATGAATCCAGTGCAGTTCAGTAACCATCTTTGCTACTTGTCTGAATCTAAGTGAATAAACATTAAAATGGTTTGTTTCCACAGCTACAAATGTTTATTGTCATCTATGGTGTTGCCTGGGACTCTTTTCAGATCCTTTGGATGGCAAAGAATGGCTTGGCTTAAAAACTGGGAATTTCCGACAATATGGGCAATTTTATTTCATTTTCTGTTTTCTTTGAAAAAGACCTTCAATCAGCATGAAAATGTCACATCAGTTAAAAGAAACTGGAACCAACTCAGAGGAATATTATAACGCACTAAAGATTATAAAATATTATGTCCGTCTTTTCAATAGTTCTCTTCTCATACAAGTGGGGAATAATGACCCGCAAGCAATCATATGTTCCAGGAAGTAACCTCTGGTCTAACAGCCTTTGAGCCTAAGTAAAAAATGGGATGCTTAGCCACTTTAGATGCAGGATATCATTCAAATTATTGCTATTTGTGGCGCCTGAACATGGCAACTTCGAAGACCGCATAAATGGGAAAACAGCTTATCATGAAAGAATGCGTTAAGCAGTGCACTCATCTTGCTTCTGTACTCTGTAAAAAGCTGTTAATAGAATAGTTTTTTTCATGATTATCAAATACAACGATGATTGACGTCGTTCGTGTATTATTTATCATCATTATCATCCCCACACTCACAAATCAAAGCAGCTCCACTTGAAACTGCTCTCTTCGGCACTAAAACATCATCCTCGGAAATGACATGTCAGACCATCTATTACGCTGCTCTTTGAGGTTCTGTTCAGATGGAATGATCAAAAGCCATGCACAAATTGATCTGCCTTTTTTCATGCCATACGCAATGGTTTCTGCCCTCATATGCTACTCAGACCTGAAAGTGGTAACAACTGACCCAATGAACTGTGTCTTTGAGCATGAATAGAACTGGAGCAAAGAAAAGAAAAACCTAAAGATTTTGTTTAAAATAAACGGGAAAACATTTAGATCTCCTTGTGGTTTTTATTAGGTTAATGCCTATGTACAGGAAGGATCGGGCTTCGCTGTGGCTAAATAAAGGAATACAAATGCCGGTCGTTATCGGGTTTGAAATAATAGAAGTCGAACAAATGGCCTGGCAGACATGGTGAACGAGATTTTGGAAAGGAAAGTAGGGCAACGAATATTGTTTCGTGTTCGTTTAATTGCTAATTTTGATAACTGTGCTTTTGGACACACGACAGTGGGATAGGAAGCAGTCCTGTCTAGGCAGTAGATTCGCTGAAAATGACAGATTAAAGCATTTCAGAACTCATTCGGCTGAACATCAGACAAAATGCCCGAGTGGTATTTTGCGGCAAAGCTCCTATATTGAACGCCACAAAAGAACACAAGGAAAATTATTATCTCAAACTCGGGACTCACATGTCATGTGGCATTTCAGTAGATCATTTATCTGATTTGGCCATTGTCCGAAATTCCAGAAACCGATTATGTTGACCAGCGAAAATTCTTCCGATAATTGAGATAGGCATCTTTCTGGTTTAAATCACTTCGTTTCTTTTCACAAAAAAAAAAAACAACAACAATAACACTGGCATAGAAATTTTGCTAAAAGTGAAACCCAACAACTCTTTGATGGTCAGGCATAATGGTAACAACCCAAAGTAAACTGGCGTCCGTGACTGAGTGACATCTTCATTCTTCCGTGGACAGCATCAGAGTAATACACAAAGAGCGAGACGATGGCTCTGTGAAACGGCCATCACTTACTTGAACCATAGCAAATTTGTCTAGAGTTTGTCAGCTTGCTACTCAGTAACGACTTGCTTAGGAAATGCAAAAGAAAGATAGGATTAAAAGCTGACATTTCTTGGATTTACTCCCAGGCATCTTCTGATTAAACGTGAGTAGCCATGCAAAGTCACGGCCTTATAAACCCTAGACAGATGAAACCTGTATAATTATGTGAACGTCCGAGCCGAAAATCAATAGTTTTTGTCGGGACATTTCTGAGATTACCTGTGCCCGGTCAGTGCCCTCTAAGACCTGTAGAAATAATCCAGTCTTCAAGGGCATCTATAGACAATACTCGTTTGCTTTGACTGCAGTGATTTTCAGTGTTTCAGTGTTTCAGTATCCATCCAGTTAGCATCAATACACAGGTACATTCATTCATACATACACATTCTGAATAATATACCATACAACAGGTGGTCCTTGTAAGTAAGATTGAATTTAATAATTGTATTTTTTTTCGTTACGTTCTTCTGATCAGTGTAATATGTTTGTGATGTTCTTACATGAACAGCTGTACGTATGAGAAAAATTGTTAAAAAAACTGTAGAAATGTTGGTTTCTCCAACAGTTTGTCACATTTTCATATCATTGTAGCTTTACAACACGACTTTTGCAGCCCGACTCCAGTGTTATGGTCATATTTAAAAGTAACGTTTATTTTGCTAACCACGTAAGGACATACCACGCGTTTTGGCTTGTACGGAGATGAAAATAACAGATTCTGCAGCGAGCCATAGGGAGTCTCTAAAGAAAGTGATTTTAAAAGCTAAATTTGCAAAAATAAAAGCATATACGTAGTCTTATACACATATAAGACCTATTGTTGTTTAGTTTTGGATTTAAATGCCGCGTATCTGCATGAGCAAAATAGCCCGGCCTTTGATTAAGTATTGACCTAAAGTACTGTAAGAAGGCAGAATGTACACATACATCAAAGGTCCTCTGACCTATGATATTAGTACGTTAAAAGTGCCCCGCCTTTCTCATTTCCTTCACTTCTGGTTCTCTGCTTCCAGTGTCTTCCATAGCTTTAACCCATTCAGTGCCGAGAAGATTTCCACAACTTTGCTGAGGTATTCTTAGACAATACTATTTTGGGGGTGCTGCTGAAAAATGACTAGTACTGTGATAATATGTTACTATTTTCTTGAGACACCAAAAAGTTTAACTAACAGAATCTGAGCAAAGAAACAATGATGTCGTCTATTTATCGACGATCGACACAGTCCTCACAACCCATTTTGCCTATGTATAGATGACTGGCTCTGAATGGCTTTACTCTCTTATTTCTTAAAATGTCCACCGCCATGATCTCATTTGATCAAAATTTTGCGAAATTGGGAAAGTTTTTGTGTATGTGTGTGTGTATGTGTGTGTGTGTGCATTTCAACACCCACATCGTTTTGCTCGATAAAACAAGTCGAAAAATTGCTTAATGTGCCAGAAGAGGAAAAAAAATCAAGGAGCGCTCAACTCACAACTATACTTTTCACAGCTCATAGCCCCACAAACAAAGACGGAGTATTGTAGAGGTCTATTAAATATTAAATTAAGAAATTAAGCCTCACAGGCTGATAGGGGTGCCGGGAAGACAAACAAGGAGGGTTTCCGGCGATGTCAGGACGAAAGGGTTAACTTATTAAGTCCAGAATTCTGAGTTCGGCCATGCTTTTGTAAAGTGGTACTTTTCGTCCTGGGCGCAGACATTCAGTCCTTTAGTTGCACTCAATGTATACCGGCTGATTAACACACTGATTCGATTTTTCACGTCGGATGCCAATCTTGGACTGTTTGGCATGCGTTTTACAGGTCTAAATTATGTGCCTTCATAACAGTGCTTGTCTGGCTACTTTGACGGCATATGATTGAATTCGGTGGCCAATACTACAATGTTGAAGAAAAAAGTTTTGCTAATAGTATTACACCTGTACTTAAACTTAATGAACACATTCACAGTAAATTATCAGTTCCTTTTCTTGACCGCAGCTGCTGCTGAGATATACATTTTGTAAATTCCCCAGAGTGGCAAAGGTATCTCAGTCGGTACTGATGATACGCGCATACTATCAGTAGTGGGTGACAATATCTTCTCGAGTGACATATTTTATGTACAAATTAAAGAATCCAAAGATGAATACCTGAAACCAATCACCCAGCATGAATTCGACTCCATGTATCCGTTTCACTTTATCTACTTCACCCACCCATGATCAACGATTTTTGAATGTATGCAATAACTTTGAAAATTTCTGCGATGTTCCTTTGACATCTTCAACCGACATTTAAAGATAATGACACACAAGGGAGTCGCGGAACACTTTCCTGTCTCAGGAGATGCCGCCAGTGACATACCATGGTAATGCGTCTTGCTATGTCGGGGCAGAGCCCGCTGGGGAAATACAAGCGGAATGATTGTGGTCTTAGACTCAAAGAAAAAACGGAAACTCGGAAAGTCATTAATTTGTCTTTAGTTTTTTTTTTTTCAGTTGAACATGCTTAAATTTGTATGTCTTTGTGTGGGCCACATGTACACAATACACTTGAACATAATTATGGTATATGTATAAGGACAGTTTTTGAGAGGCTGCGCTTCCCCATCTCGGGCCGTATTAACATCATTCTGGGCCCCATGGCTAAACAATAGGTTGCCGCCCGCCGTTTCAAAAACCAGTGCAAAATTTGCATGTATAGGGCCTCCTAAACCCCAGAGGCCCCTGGGCAACAGTCCAATGTACCCGTGCGTTAAGACGGCTCTGCTCTTACCCCCACTGTTTAATAATAAATGAAATTACTATGGTGTTCAATGTGAAGTCCAGGTATCTCGTAAAATTTCACTCCGGCAGAATTTTTTTTTTTCTTCTTTATAACACAGCCCTTCTGCGACTCACCACCTGTCTACGACCAACAACTTACGTAAAGAACATAAAATACACACAAACACACATAGACATCGAATGCATATAAAGAAGGAAATACAGTGGGTATTTGTTTTATTGTATTTCTTACAGAATTTTCCTCTACTTTTTGCCTTCCTTCTTCATATTTTATAGCAGAAAACGAGTCCTGCTGCTTTCCTTGTTGATATAACCACCAGTTCACAGAACGGATATCTTTCGATTTACGTGATAGGAAACCGCAAGGGTCACCTCGCTGTTGCCGATATGCTATTGAAAGAACAGCAGAGGCTGTATTGATTTATTTCGTAATGACATGCCTGTTATAGCGTCTTGCAAGTCAATTCTGCTGAAAATATCATAATATGAGATTTCATCACGACATAATATGTATGAAGAGTGACATCATTGTGGATTTGTTTTACGTTGCTCTTTTCTTGCGTCAGTCCATAGACAAAAGAAAAAAAATCAAATGATTTCAACAGGTCATTCTACAGACCAGGGCTGCTCAACCAGTCGATCGCGATCTACCGGTCGATCTTCAAGTGCCTTGGCAGTGGATCGCGGGATGAATGTAGGACACACCCGCGAGGTATATATATATAATATTTTAATTTGTCTTTGTATTTTGGCGGGTCGTTTTTCTTTCATGTGGCGGGTTTGTGTTAGTTGTAGGTTAAAGTGAATAATGCCGATAGGCACACCAGCATCTGTTCGGTTTCTTTTATGTTTTGTTTCAGGACTTCGCCAGACTGGTAGATCTCCAATGGCTGGGAAATGTAAAAGTAGATCCTATGTCAATAAAGGTTTTAGTTATTGTCTTTAAACCTGCGGAGGACAGTGAATTCCCTTCTGGCTCATGAGAGCAGACAAGAGGAAGAATTTACCCAGTGAAAGATCAAATATAAAAGAGCTTTTTCCCGATACCACCGTCATTTCTCCTTCCAACATTTGAAATGTTTTTTTTTTTTTTTTGTAAGTCAGCAATATTTCATTTATGGTGAACGTTTATTGCCGAAATAGGTTAAATTACTCACTCACTCACTCACTCACTCACTCACTCACTCATTCACTCACTCACTCACTCACTCACTCACTCACTCACTCACTCACTCACTCACTCACTCACTCACTCACTCACTCACTCACTCACTCACTCGCTCACCACTCATTCACTCACTCTCTCACTCGCTCACTCACTCACTCACTAACTCACTCACTTACTCACTCACTCATTCACCCACTCACTCACTCATTCACTCACTCACTCACTCACTCACTCACTCACTTACTCACTCACTCACTCACTCACTAACTAACTAACTCACTCACTCACTCACTCACACACTCACTCTGTGAAGAACTCAGTGGTAGGCCTATAGAGTGCACAGACTCGTCCCGAAATGCACTCTACAGAGTGTTAGATTTTCAATCCGAGATCTCCAGCGATTTTACAGTAGTCTGGAAGAATCTGAACATTAGTCCCAAGAGTCTTAGATATTGACGGAAAAGGCGAAACCGCAAACCAAATGGCTTTATTATGGAGACTTCCACATTGGTTCCAGAGACCCGAATTCAAGACTTGAGTGCAAGTGCTTCTTTTAACCCACAAATAAAGCTGAGTGAATCACAAGGATGATCACGGACATAACTGCATTTAGCCTTAGTCATACTTGGGAAAAGTGACACAAAAACTGCAGATTTTCTCCTCGGGAAATTTGGTTAATGTAGAGCAATGGAAATTGATGGACATAATAAAGAGAACATCACTAAAAAAGGAGAGACAGGGGAGACAGGATCTCAGACATTTACAATGACCTGTCTGAAGCCGGCCATTCACATAGCAATTTATCGTGTCGACATGGCAAGCAACTGAATTGCCTTAAATGTTGCAACGTGTGTGGCGATATCGGCAATGACAAAATAAATCACATCGAAATTGCCTAGCGATTAGGAAGTTCTGAAAATATGAGAATATCCCCAGCTATCTCAGATAGTTGACGGTTCATTTTGATGCAAAACGCGAACTAAATTTCAGGTCTTCATAGGATCCAACTGGTAACAAAAATACGAGAGTTGTAGAAAGTTCCCCACTCGGGGAAATAGCCTGCCTCATCTCTGTGTCCTGATTAAGTATAAATCGCTACCTTAATTCTTGTTTGTTCTAGCTCCATTTTATGAAAAACTGGAGACTTTTTAGTATGTAGAAGAGGTGTAGCAAAAGCACACAATTTGACACTTGTTTAAAATGCGTTGTGGCACTTGTCAAGATGTTTGACAGTTCCAATACTAAAGCCACACACTTTTAACGTCGAATTTCTCAGTTGTGCAAAATGTGGAGTTGGAACAAACAAAAACTAAGGTCGTAATACGGTGAAACAACAAATTGTCAGCAGCTCAGAGTATAACTCCTCATTCAGACGCGAATACTTCCTCCAGTCTTCCAGAATACTCCAAATTTCTTTCATATACTCCTTTTTGTATATAATGGCTTGCTTGAGAATCCAAATACCAGATATGACATTTATTACCTGTTAAAAGTTGTAACTCACTCAAAAACATGATTTCCCCATTATCATTAACAGTCAGATTTCATCGGTTTGCTTGATAATGTTCTCCACTGGCCAATAAATTCTGCCCAGCAATGGAAACAAATCTGATATTGTCTCTGATTTCACCACAAATCAGTCTGTGAACATTTTTCTATATTTCTCAAGTTTGCTGAAAAACATAACATCAATCTGTAACTTTAAATCAAGAAATCGATATATGTCACGATTATATAACATTCAAGGGCGGAGCTAGGTTCTGTCAAGGGGGGGGGGGGCGAGCTTATAAAAAAGCCCCAGAAAACGTGCCAAATAATGTTTAGCATATTCATTCTACATTTTTATTTTGAATTCAAAATCAAAAGACAAGGCATATACAATGTTAAACGAAATACATTATTTTGCATTTAAAGTCGAGAAAACGGTTAAAAAATTTCTGAAAAGGCACTATTGTTTTTATGAATATGCTCAGGGCGAGCGGCAGGTCCCTCTGCTCCCCGGTTAGCTCCGCCACTGATTACATCCACGCAAACAGAGCAGAGATTGGTTCTAGGACGCTCTCATTGTCAGCATGTTTCATTGTAACAGCTGAGGTTGTTCTAGCACGTTATAGTAGGGGGGAGTTAATTGATCTAACTACAACCCTTTAGAAAACGAAACTATTACAGCTGTAAAATAAATAAACACGAGATCCGACGATAGATTAAATAATACTAAAGTTTAATAAATGTATAGTGAACAATAAATTACTAGGAAGACACCAGCGAAACTAAATATCTACGCCACACAAAAGGAAACTCACTTACTCACCTTTGTAGTTCAACTTTGCACGACACTCCGTCGCCTTGTGTCCCGGCCTCTGGCACCTATGGCAGACCTGTGGGCTTCTGTCTCCGTTGGGCCTCTGTCGCACTGGCCGGCTATGCAGTCTGGCGCTCCCGCTGAGCGTCCGGTTCCTCGCTACCAGGTACGCCTCTGCTGAATCTGCGATGTCCTGTAGCGTCTTTGGTTTCCTCTCCCTCACATGGGTTGCAAGGTCTGGTGGGCAGGCATCCATGAATTGCTCTCTGACGAACAGATCTCTCACTCCTTCATAGGTCTCCTCCGTCTTCGACAGCTTTATCCACCTCTCTAAATAGGTCTTGATCCTGGTCAAAAACATTCCAACATCTTCTCCATCTTCAGGCTTACCTTGTCTGAACATGAGTCTGTATCCGTCCTCTGACAGGTTGTACCTCTTCTGCAACGCTTCCTTGACTTTGTCGTAGTCCTTGGCTTCGTCGATCGGTAGTCTGCAGAAGCACTCCAAAGCTCTCCCGGTCAGCAGGGCAGACAGTGATGTCGTCCAGGTGGATCTGGGCCATTCAGCTGTCTCGGCAAACCTCTCAAACCGCAGCAACCAGCTATCCAGATCGTCCTTCTTGTCCTGAAATGCAGGTAGCTTGGGTCTCTTAGAACTAGCGTGGTCGTCGGTCTTCTGCGCTGAGTCGTTGCCTCCACGTTGCTGGCGCATCCTCTCTATCTCCAACTCGTGGTTCATCTTTTCCCTTTCCAGCTGTCGTTCAGCCTCCTTCTCATGAGCCTGTCGTTCAGCCTCCTTCTCCTGTCGTTGAGCCTCCTTCTCATGAGCCTGTCGTTCAGCCTCCTTCTCCTGTCGTTGAGCCTCCAGCTGTCTTTCTCTTTCTAGGCCTTCACGGAGGTAGTCCCGTCTCTCCTGCCCAGTGAGCTCCATAGCGTCCGCTTCCTGGCTAAGCCTTCCAATAACCTCCGACATGTTGTAGATAGCTTGTCGATGATATTCTTACAATAAATTATGTAAATAAATCTAGTAATTTTCATCTGGTCCGCTCGAATCTGGTCGGATCCCGGACGAGCCCCCAATATGTAACAGCTGAGGTTGTTCTAGCACGTTATAGTAGGGGGGAGTTAGTTGATCTAACTACAACCCTTTAGAAAACGAAACTATTACAGCTGTAAAATAAATAAACACGAGATCCGACGATAGATTAAATAATACTAAAGTTTAATAACTGTATAGTGAACAATAAATTACTAGGAAGACACCAGCGAAACTAAATATCTACGCCACACAAAAGGAAACTCACTTACTCACCAGAAAAGAAGGTCAGGTCACGGAGTACAGTACACTCTGGCGGTTGTCAACAATAAAATGGAAAAAGCAGTGGACACATGCTCAGCCACCAGCACAACAACAAAACCGGGGGAGGGCAAGGGGTAGCCCGCAGATGCTACATTCATATTTCTCTTCATTTAAGCTAATTAATTTTTTTTTCATGGCATTAAAAATGAACATGTCTCTGTCATGAATACAAAACAACATTAGAGCCTCGGTGTGTCCCTAAAACCGCTGAAAGTGACAATAAAAGACATTTAGAAAGTATTGATTTTATGATCTGGTAATTACAAGGATTACTTTGCTGCTAAACTGACATTTGCGTGCTGCTGCCGATAGAGAACAAAAACTGACCTAAAAGTTGGTTGAAGTAGGATTTCATTAGTTCATTTAAAGAGAAAAAAGCTATTCTGGCAATGGGTTCTCAGCTGCGGGTTGATTTCATTGTCACGGATGTTTTATAACACCAATCATTCAGTATTTGTTGTATCACCGGTCAACGCAATACTTATTTCATAACATTGGTTGTATTGTGAGGTAAAAGAGTGATCACAGATACTGAATGCCAGAAAATGAAAAAAAATCCCAACTTGCATTAACTTTTTGTTTTAAGAAGGATAACGATTTTTTATTATTTACTTTTAGCGGTGACAGACCATTTTGTATTGCAATGTTTTTTGTTCATCCTGTCAAATGAAATTAATATAACACTGTTGTGACCTGAACTGTAACGTGGGGTTTTTGTTGCGATTGCAAATTAGAATTACAGTTTGTCACTTTTCGCCTTATTTGCGTGCGAGAATGGGGAAAGTAAAAATCTCATGTCTAATTGAACCTTTCTGGACGTCTCTCTGAACTGACAACCTGTCGTCGAAACTGAGTTCGCTGAAAAAGGAAAGGGGAGGGGGCAGGGGGAAAGGGGAAAGGTTATCTCTATTTGTTTGGCTCTTGTTCCAACAGAGCGAAGTGACATTCTCTCAAATCTTATGAAAATGACATGTAGACTGAAGATTTTGGGGGCAGGTTAATGCCCAAAGAAGCTCTTCGTCTGAAGTAACAGACTTCAATTTCGCACACTTAGTAAAGTGATGACGTGTCATCTAAAATCTAATGTGCAGTTTCTAATTAAGCGCTCTGTTGTTTATTCAGAGAAATTGGTGTCATGGAAATAAAATAGCGGGGACTTGTTATTGTCTCTGGGTAGAGCGTAGTCTGAGAGATTCAAGCACACTGCTCAGACTGTCCGAATAATGAAGTGGAATAATCCTTTGTCTAACAGTACGCTGGGAGACCTAACAGTACTGGCCGTGCCAATATCTAATTGTGCTGGGCAGGAGCTGACAAATGGGTGTTGGCATTGCTGTCTTCCTGATCACCTCTTACGCACAAGCTGACCATAGTGAAGTTGTGACCATGGGAATATTTAGCTCGGGCCATGACTATAAAGTGACTTGTCGCGTTTCTGTCGCAAGGTATTTTTGTTTATAGTTTCAACCTTCCCTCTAACCACTGTGTCCATTCAATATCTGTGTTCAGTTGTGTTACTGCAGTTTCTTAGTGTAATTTAACTATGATTCTGATCAGTCAGAAACCCAACACCTGTTTTCTATCATCTATCTATCTATCTATCTATCTATCTATCTATCTATCTATCTATCTATCTATCTATCTATCTATCTATCTATCTATCTATCTATCTATCTATCTATCTATCTATCTATCTATCTATCTATCTATCTATCTATCTATCTATCTATCTATCTATCTATCTATCTATCTATCTATCTATCTATCTATCTGTTTGTCTGTCTGCTAAAAAACTGTCTGTCTGCTTGTCTGTGCGTCTGTCCGCCGGTCCACTTGTCTGCCTCTCTATCTGTCTGTTTGCTTGATTGGTGCCTTCTTCTGTTCTTTTCTCTGTCCATCTCAGCTTTTTTATGGTTATAACTTCTCCATTCTCTTCCATTATGCTCACTGCATGCAATACGATACACCACAATATCCACACATAACTACTATTTAACATGCGTAAAATGAAATAAAAAATCTCAACAGAACTCACTGTCTCACTGAGTATGAACGAGGAATACTTTATTTTCTTTTTCCAGAACCGTAGTGGGTTAGAACTGAAAAAAAAAAAAGTGATGCTTGGTACTGCATCCTATCCATTAGCATAATACTATGTGTGCATTTTATTCGAAGCATTACAGTACTCAATGCCAAAAAAACAACAAAACGCTCTAATGGAGAAGGGGACTGAAAAATGCACAACAAACAAATGGGGAAACAAACACATTTTGTGACATACCAGCCATGTTTATTTAAGATTTTATCACTTTGATGACTGTAAACATTCTCAAATCAATGAAACAGTCAGATTTTCACAGGAAGGGAAAAGGGACGGACATTGCTGTGATGGCAGAGACGTGGTAACGAAATGATTAATATGGAAGAGGATGCACATTTCACCGGTAACTGAGTGTTCAATACATTAATATGAGCCAAAATATTTCAATGGTGTATATAAGAGCACTCAAAATGCCTAAAAAAGACGTACTTTTACAGTCATGGTAACGTCTGACTCAAAAGACGAAATGAACGTTTTTACTATGTTGTAAATGAGGGCAAATTTTACCATACACCACCACTGCTTCACAGGCCTCAGTTAAATTTGCTTAATTTAACAATTTATGTATAGATATTTTATAGATGTATTTATTGTTTCATTTTATGGTGGACTTTACCGGATGACAAACCATGAAAAGTAATGTAATTTCCCGCTTCTGAGCAAATATTTAACTGTCAAACATACAGTTATGATATAATGTACTTTATATTCCAGTCAGCTATGACAGGCAAGGCAATTTAAGCTTATAAACCCAATATAACAACAAGGTTAATGTGACTATCAAACTCACAAGGCGGATAATCAGCGAACTCACAAGGGACGAAACTTTTCTAGGTCAACAATGGCAAATTGTTAGCATAAATTCAAACACCAAACCAGGAAAGCTAAATTGATGCAGTAAGTTACTGTTGGACAGAATTGTGGATGATATTCATTTGTTGCTCATATACTGTCTGATAATTTCCATTATGGTAGTTAGATAAGATATCTCTAGTCTGCCCGTATTTTACCAGTGGGCCTAAATTGTCTTCAGGTTTCATTTTCGAGCCAACAAATTACATTCATGACACACTAAATATAGCTCTAAGATTCTGATCTGATCAATGATTGTTGGGCGTTGGACACAATTCCAGTCATTGAAGTTTTTGCCATTACGATTATAGAAACCTCAATAAAGGTGGTTACTCACAACGCCAAATTTCTCTGTTGTACATCCTGTATTCATTGTTGGGTCTGGGAAAATGCATTTATAGGAAACATGTAAATAAAATTTTCAGAGCAAGAATCGCAAAGAATACACACACACAAAATGTCAGACATCAGAAATAGATAGAGAAATGTGTTGGGCATTACTATATTTAATGTAATAAAAACCACAGAAAAACTGTATCATTTGGGTATTATTTCTTACGCGAGGCTTTGCTACATACAACTTTTTCTTTTTGCGCAATTTTGACTTTACATATATTAAATATAGTGTGCAGACAATATTCCAACTTCGATAGAGATTTGCTGTTGAATTCCTCCACCCCGAAAATATTGCCACATATTCCCCGTAGGAGGACGATGAGACACAAAGTGTTTAGAGAGACCGGAAAAACGAACTGACATATTCTCGCGATGTGATTAGACGTTATGATGTGACTACAAAACACGTGCTTTCTCAAACTTCTTTGTTAAGCTCTTGCGGCCGTAAATTGTCTACCCAAAGGTAGCAATTCTCACCGTTTGAAGGAAAACACATTATTAACGTACGTGGACAACCTGTTATTGCATTGAGATATTTCACTATAGGCCTTTTTTTTTTTCGACAAATGCGTGACTACACAAGTAACGTCCAACCACTTTTTTCTTTAAATCAGGATTTGTTACTTAGTAAGCCCACACAAAATTTTGTTTTTTTCTGAGGTCCCACACAATGTGTCCATTTTGAAAATGTAAAAAAAACAATCATATTACGAAATCAAATTCAAATTTGCTAAAAACTGAGAGAAACAACTGTGATCATCTTGCTCAAGCAGTTTACTGGATCAACTTTGAACGCCATGAACAAAGAAAAACAAATCAGAGAGAAAATGATTGAAATAACGCAACTGCACTAAGGTAATAGAGAATTTCGTAACATTTTGGCATTGACCCATACATGTAGAACAATAGCGGGCCTTCTAGAATAGAACCATACATTTCTCCTCTGTCTAACTACTTGATAACTAACTTATCTTCTAGTCAGCCATGGCTTAGATATCCTGCGTGTATTGAGGATAGTCCAGTTCAACACAGTGCACAGGTCTCCCTAAGCCAGCTTTGTAGTGCACAGGTCTCCCTAAGCCAGCTTTGTCCCCAAAGAAGTCTGTGAATCTGCGGGCAAATTGCCCCATAAATCCGAAACGCCACGCAAATCCCCGTAGGATTTAAGGTTCACAGCCCCACACAAGCAAAAGGGGGCATCTACTGGTCATTAACGAAATGTCTGCCAATCGCTGGGCTTCTTGTTTATTCTGAGAAGAAATCAAGAAAAGGGGGAACTCTATTAGGTTGTTCGTAGTGTCGAGGATTTCAGTTTTCAATACAGCTACAAAATCACTTTAATAAACTGTGTAACTCAATGAATCAGTAGTTCGCTTGTAGCGGCATGACTGAGAAGAAAAGTTTGAAATGACAATTTTACTACGAAAAACACTAATTGAGACGTGCCAAAATTGCTCTCATCGTCTTTCGTTCTTGTACGAAACTCTCATAATCACAGCTCTAAAAAAAAAACCAGCATAATAAAACGACCTACGGCCGCTTCCATTTCCAATGATATTGCTGGGCTTGCATAATTTCCTACACAATTACGGGGCCTATCATCATTAGCGCTGTTACTTACACGTTGAATATCAATCGAGGCTGGTATTCCTTTCAGCATAATTAGCATTGGCACTCTGAGTCAAGTTTTTTTTATGCCTTTCTTTTGACCCAGCGCGACGAGAACTCCCATTCTGCTATCTGACTTGAAACAGTTTTGACGTGCCAGAACTGGTATGACGGACCTGTTTCGGCCTCGCCAGAGCTCGAGGTTACGTTTGATTCCCCTGTCCACATGTCACGCTAAAACCGAGACAGAAAAGAGTTGATTCAGTGTTCCACCAGCCTTATCACTTCTACCGTGTTTTAGCTCTTTATTTTAGGAAGTTTCGCTGCCTTTGGCATTTACACCTCATTTTTCTTCTTTTTATTTGTCTTGTTGTGGTAGGGATTCGCTGTATTTTTTTTTTTTTTAAAGAATTTTGCCCCGGGTAGCGGCCTGTTTAGCCTGCTTTTTTCGATTTCCAACTGCCAAGGTATCTTTAAAGTGTGCAACGTGCACACGGGCCTTCCGAATTTTTCGTCCTTATCCGAGAAGACTTGGTGCTCGATTCTACCTATCATAGGATCAGGGACAGGAAAATATGAGAAAAATCCCAAAATTCCAACATGCCTGCACCGACCGGGCCTTATCACTTCTACAGTGTATTATTTCTTTTAATACTGCTTCTTCTCATCATGGTGGTCTGGAGAGAGACGTGCCTGCGCAGTTCTCAGTGGATGCTAATGACTACCATAGCAACCACTAAATAATATCCACAGATGCACTCACCGTTAATGCGACAACTATTGTAGAGTGTACTACTACCGCCACCACCACCACCACTATTGCTGCTTCTGCACCATTTTTTTTCCTATGGTGCCGACTGATACTGCTTCTCCTTCGACAGCTTCTGGCATTCACAGTAGAACAGGCCTTATAGATATAGTGTGCAATTTTATTTTCTATTTCTCCATGTAGACTGACAGCTCGCTGAGTCAAGTCCGTTTCACGTTGGTTTGAACTTCCCTAGCATCATCCAGCGAGACAGATTTGTTTCAGTCTCCCCAGTGCACCAACTCCCTTTAACTTCACAGTCCACAAAACCGAAGTAAACCAGAACTGACTCCGTGCGCTGTGGGCCAAATCCTCCTGTGATGTGAGAGAGGACTTAATGTTCTTGAACAAAATATAACAAACACAAGAAGTTTGAGCAACTCGCTTGGCATTAAGTTTATTCTCTACTAGTCTAGTAACTATAGTTCATAACAAGAGTGATTTTTACTTTCTTTAAGGCTGAAATTGTAACTTATACCGAAACACAACTAACCAGGGCCGAAACATAACTAACTGACTAACGTGTACCCATGGTCATTTTATAAGGATGGTCAAACAAGTGGGCGAGATCAAGGATGGTCAACTAAGCCGGAATGGCCAGGCGTATGGGCGGAATCTTTAGGTAAGGTAGCCGCTCCTCTGCGACATCCTTGGCCTTGAGGGACTAAGTGTGTGAGAAGGGCCATCCAGTGGATGGAAAACCCAAAGGAAAACCCAATGTGGGAAACTGATATGATGACACTCCCGTATTCCACCGGAACGCTGCCGATATGCGCCTCATTTTCATACATCTATTCTTAACTTTTCTTCCTGTCCACTGGGCCAGTGTCTTGTCTTTGCCAGCAACATACTGTGGACAGATACAACTTCTTTGCTCCTTTTGTATGTAGTTACAAAAAGTCTTTGAAAAAAACTTAAATGCCCGCCATCCCTCTTTGCTCTTCATTCTTGCACACCTAAACTTCCAAGATCCCAAAGAACCATTTGCATTACAGCATTTAAAAAACGTGACAGCGCAATATATAGCCATTTTAGCAACAAGAGCAGTAACTCTGGCACCATCACTGGGCATGACATAAAAACAGAAAATAACCCTCGCGCCTCACTATGTCCCAGGGGGAAAACTGTAGTTAAATGTCACGCTCCTCTCAGTAATGTAATGTCTCCTGACACAACTAATACCCGGGGGAACGGTAACTCAGGCTCACACTGTCCATCTTCATGTTACAAAAAAAAAAAACAAAAAGAAAAGAAAAAAAAAAAAAACCCAACAATTTCACCCACAGTCAGACTCTACTCGCTACTATATGACTTTCTTTTTTTCTTCTCTCACAAGTTTGTGGTAAATCGAATTCTGGAGGTAGTAAACTATTGTTCCGAACAGCGGCAGCGGATATGAAATAAAATTTAGATACCGGAAGGGAATAAACAGTCCTCCTCTTGGAAGAGCACATGGGGTGATTTTTTAATCTGCAAAAGTGAAAACTAATATTATAATTACCGATAACTAAGTATTTTTCTAGACTGGGTAACTGAAATATCATTCATGTGCCACACTTTACGTTTTGTGTGGGTGCATTTCTACTTTCCGTATGTCTTTGTTTTTTAATCTACCTCACATTTTACTCTTACGTTAATTCCTCCCTTGTCGATTAAACTAGTTGGCTGGACAAGAGCTATCGCAGTCCATACGAACTGCATCAAAGCAAAGATACCGAAGCAGGGATTACGAGAACGATAGTTTTACGAGTGCAATGTCATTGTAACTTTGCTTTCGCTGGTCTCCGTAGTAACAACTGATTACCCCCACACAGTTTATCGCCACTACTGTTTCCTTGGCTGTCTCCTTCAGCTGGCGCTGACTGCCAGTCAATTTTTCTCTCCGCTGACCGAACACAATATCAAAAGACCCGCTCTTGCAACAACGACAGCATTAACTTTACCTATTTCATGCGTGATCGCACGAATGAACACTCCTTTACCCAATATTAGTTTCAAAGTCTATTATAGCAATTAGCCGGCCATTGTGCATCCCGCGACAAGATCTTAGACCTGGAGCTCATTAACAATACGGTCAAGTATAACGCCCAATGGGGATTTTGCGTGTTACTCTCCAGGAAAAACTGTTGTACGAGACAGATGATAGGTTGGTGCCCACAGGGCTTTTCACTCAGACAACAGCCCAGCAGCCTCTTTCCTAAAGCTAAAACAAACAAACAAACAAACCGTCGGGAATTCGCCATATTATTGACTGTGCATTTTTACCTTTCCGAGAAAGTGAGGATTGAAGTTTGGTCGGCAAAAGGGCTAAAACGCATAAAACATTACGTCACAAACACATATCTCGGAAAGTTTTTAACCGATTGGAATGACACTTATATACATAATGAAATTAGGAGTGAGAGAACCACTTTCACGACAAAACCTCAATATCGGCAAAATGTCGCTTACAACAATGATGGCAAACAGCCCTCGAAATAACAACAAACAAACAATCAGACAGACAAACAAACAAAAAGACACTACACAGGCATACATACACATGAAAACTCGGCAATCTCGTGCATGCTTTTCCACGTGCACGGTCACACAGAAAAAGCGGTCCATCTTCTTTCCATCTAATGTTGGTGCACACCGATCGCTTTATCTCAATTTCTACATAGCCGGAGATGAAATTCTACCAGACTAACGTTGTTCTCAAACGGGAGGCGTTTGGCTCACAGGGGAGAAATTTCACCTCTAAAGGTAGGAGTTTTTTACCAGGGGAGGAACTGGTGAGGCGTTCCAAACTAGGAAAGAATGTACTCTGTATACTGTGCATAGATATTGAATGAAATGTTACCAATAGACACAACTATAGGTGAAGCTATGAACGATCAGTTGACGTTTTATTTCAAATATTATATTCCTAACTATCAATAAAATATATTTTGATTGAATGTGTAGATTTCATGCATATGATCTGGAGAAGGCACTGCGGATCCATGAAATAATTATTTTCTAACGTGGACCCACAACGCGTCTTGTCCTTTCTGAAAGAGGTTAGGATCTACCACTTGGTTTAAAACGTTTTGTATTTATTTACAAAACTCTCTTCAGATCCATACAAAACAACTTTTTGAGAATTTTACCAGTGTAATAAAATTTATGCGGAAGTACTTAATTCTATTTATGAAATTGAGTGACTCCAAATACCAAACATTAATAAGTTGCTCAAATGGACCGTGAAGGGAGCAGAGTGGCCGTTTATCGTGCTGACGCGATGAAAACCCAAACTCAAACAAACGTTCTAGCGTAAAAGTATGATTGTGAAAATGTATTTTATGACAATTGAGAATGAGGGAGATATTGAGGAAACCATCGACAAAAATGTGGCCAGCGACTTTTGAGAACCGCTGTTCTACAAGCTTTCATCTTTTTAATGTAGATTGAGGGTCAAACAAACAACAGCGTGAACTGGAACTTGCCACCATATACAAGTCTACATCTGACAAGGCGTCGGCCTCCCTTTTCTGCCTCTGACAAAGCAGAGGGGATCAGTTTTCCTTTTACTCTGGAGTGGACGAGACATGGAGGGAGATGCCTCAGTGGGAAGTTATCTGTCGTTGGGTGGATAAGAGCTGTCTGTATGACTGTCTTGTTTTATGGTTATGCTCAATGAGGTATTCAGGCCTGAACGGGTACGGGGATGAAGCGGGTTGTTGGCACGACTCTGCTCCCAGGCGCCAGCTTATTTACCGCTGCGTCTCACTCACTCACTCACTCACTCACCCACTCACTCACTCACTCACTAATACCTCTGAGAGAAAAATCTTTCATTCGCCCTTGTCCTATCTTACTCTAAAAATAGACTTATTAGATCTATCTTGGGCCGATGGTAAGTTAATAAACAATTTTGTCACATTGCTACCACATTTAAAAGAAAAAAATGCTCAGAGGTTTCTAACAGCGAAGTAAGTTAAAATTACAAAGTAAGCGACTTCTTTTGAGGTCTAGGGGATGGCTGAACAGTGTACCACACTCAGTATTTTCTCTATTCGGCTTTGTAAAATATGCCACTGTATATATATATATATATATCTCCCACATATTCGCCGTTGGGTGGCACTGTGAAACCCGTAAATGCAAAAACGCGCCAGCTGTCCTATCCTATCGTATGTGGTATCTTTGACAATACCCAATAGGTGAGGCCCGTAACGCACTATATAAAGTCTGTTTTGGGGACGATTTTGACTCAACTTCCTTTAAATCAACCAGCAAGAGAGGGTTGTTTCAGTCTCACTATTGCGCGAGGTCCCATTTAACCCAATCGTCCACGAAAGCGAGACAAAACAGACTTCACTCAAGTGCGCCATGGTGCTTGAGAGTTGAGGCAGTAGAGACCCACATCACATTTTGTTATGTCAATGTACACAGTCATGGTTTCATCGAACAATGTGTCGTGGACGTGTCATGATGTGGGTCAGTCGCAAATGGAAGAAAATAACACTTACGGAGGTTTCATACTAACCCCGGTCAGACACAGACGGATGCTGCCAGCAAAATGCACACCAAAGAAATAGTGGTATTATCTGACCGATAGGAAATTATGGTGTGCATTCTTGACTGCCAGCAGGTGAATGAGTCTGACAGGGCTTAGTATAATACCTTCCTTATGTGAAGTCATCAGGAGTTTCTCATGGCTCTTTGGACGACTTTTGTGAGACTACACTGAAGATGATCATCAGTGTAAAATGTGTACACTTTGAAGGCATTGCTGTTCATTGCTATAAAGGAGGGAGTCGGACCAGAAGTGTTTCAACGTCGCAAAGTTTTTTCTTTTTTCAATGTTGAATAGAGAGTGGCTAGGTCTAACTATTACCGCAGGAAGCATCATCCCACTTCTGACACCAAAATGTTGAACGGAGAATGGTCCTATTATTACCACTGGGTAGAAGCATCGCACTTTAATGTAGCCGAAGACGCGATCTTTGTGGCCAATAGAATGAAGTGTATTCCCAAAACGGGAACTCAACTTTCTCTGCCAAAGTAAATCTCAAACATCCAACACCATGGGTGAACGAATGCAAAACGATGACACTTGTCAGTGTGTCACCTTGGGGAATCACAGAGTTTCAGCTAATGTGCATGTCATTCACAATTCAGCGAGTTTCACACGAGATCTGCATTTGGCCTCTGAAAGTTGTCCACCATGATTTTGAATTCATGACACGAACTGTTCTCTCTGTGTCTTTCTCACTTCTCTCTCTCTTCCTCTTTCTCTTAATCTTCCTTATCTGCCCCCCACCTTCTTCCCCTCAACATATTCTGTTCCCTCTCTCTTGCTCTCTCTCTTAATCCTCCTTATTCCGTCCTGCCCCTCTTCCACTCAACTTATACAATTCTCTTTCTCTTTCTCTTCTCTCTCTCTCTCTCTCCCTCTCTCAATCCTCCTTATTTAGCCGTGCTCTCCTCTTCCCCTCAACTTAAGCCTTCACAGCTACACAGGTCTTCCTGTTAATGCAATTTTAGATTTAACACGATTCCTGTAAACGCATTTCGCCTGATCTTAGCCATTACAGATTTCTTTCTCTCAACGTTTCCGTCAGATCGTAATCCCAATGTCATTTGGGAAGAAATTGTGATCTTAAGTCTATCTCAGATTTCCGGCGGAGACTGCAAGATTCCCTAACTTATAAAATATCATAAAAACCACAGAAAAACTGTGGGGTCCTAACTTATAAAACTCCCCGACCACTAACAATCACTGTCTTAGAGATCTTATGCTATGAATTAACCATTTCTCCAGCGTAACCGGTACTTTTATAAAACCATTTAGCTAAGGATAGTCTTATAAGTATTTAGATAAGAAATGACAGGAGCCTAATGGCATTTCCGTCTCACACGTAGTAAGTAATCTAGTCTAAGCTAGTATTATAATTTCTTCACGTTTATCTGGATTATATCATAGTTATTTCTTTCGTTTATGTTTTTGCTTTTGTTTTTCCTAATTCCTAACTCAGTCGCGGCAGTGTGCCATTGCTTTGCTGAGATATTTATCGTTATTCGCCAGATGTAAGATTACCCGAGTATGAAAATTGTCAGAAGCTCTGTCTTAAAATTGATGTGGAAGCGATACGTTTCCTCCACCAGTGTGCCTGTCTGGATATATAATCTTGTAGAAAATGAATGTTCGTGCAAGAAAGCTGTGATTTCTTTGAGGGGGGGGGGGTGGAGCAGCATTTCAGACATTACGTAATGAAATCCAGGATGACAGGCATTAGGATGTGATTTTGACGAAAATTTGAACTGGGAGAGAAATGTAGCATGAAAATGATGCAGCTCCCCCCTCCCCCCTTTTTTTTAAAGCAGTTGCCGAATTTCTAGCCGAATTTCTTTTCTGGGATTTGTTCAAAAGTGTCGGTCCTCTTCCTGTACGTCTCTCTCTCTCTCCGTCTCCCCCATTCTCTCTCTCTCTCTCTCTCTCTCTCTCTCTCTCTCTCTCTCTCTCCGTCTTTGTCTCTCTGCCTGTCTGTCTCTTTCTCTCTCTCGTTCTCCATGAAAAGATATCCATACGAAAGCATAAATGTTCAGGATAGATCTGACATAGGACGTTCATTTCATTCAGGGACAGGTCGATCTGAACAACTGAAGTAGATACATCATGTCGGAGAACTTTGATAACCGCTTTAGCAACCAACAACGTTTCTGGATCGAGTATAACAGATTTCGGATTTGTCTCAAAGGCAGCATTACTACACTGCCAGTTACACATTGAAGAATGGAATACACGTTTTCTGTTGTTGTTGTTTTCTTTTTTAGCCAGAACGTATAGTAAATAGCAGCAGTAGGTAATTATGATTATGATTATGGTGACAGTAGTGGTAGCATCTTGAAGTGGTAGAAGTAGCAAAGATGCTAGACACAACAAAATGAGAAGGCCAGCTCTTTTTAGCCTGCACGGATTTCGCAGCGCCACCTAGCTGCGAATGCACGGAAGTAATGAACAATGCCGTATTTTACAAAGCCAAATAGGGAATATATTCAATTTTGTTCACTGTTCCACAATTGTTGTAGGCCTAATTGACGTCGCTTAATTTGTAATTTTAACTTCAATCGCTGTGGAAAACTGGCTATTTTTCCGCTTTTTTAAAGTGGCAATAGCACTGTAACAAATCAGCACCATTAATTTATCATTATATCAAGCATTCTTTTTGTGCTGTGCACCATGGGCCCCCTCCCCGATCAGCGCGCAAACTGTGTGCATGCTTTTTTTAAGAGGTGGGAAGAAGGAAATGTCTGATCTTATCGTTTCTAGTATCTTTGGTAGTAATCATAGTGGCAATAATAAGAAATTACAGCAGTTGCGAAATTTCAACTTATCCACTAAAATGTAATGACGTGATTGCCATTTCGGACGCCATGCATTCTTGTTTTAAGAAGAAACGACCAAATGTCCTAACATAATGTAAAAAAGTGACATTGTTTGTTTCCTAGGTAACTGACACAAACTGATTCTTAGATGTCTAGACGTCCATCTGTTATGAATAATACAAGACCAAGCAATCAAATGGGCCATTACTGATCCTACTTGCATGTTGTATTGTTGTCTAAAGATTAGATTGTTACGATACTGTGACGGGAATGTTTAAAAACTAATTTAGCCATGACGTTGTTTTACCAGTAACTTACACAGTGAAATGACTCAGAGGTGTTTTTCACAGTGATGCCATTTAATAGACCTGGTTTTGATCTTGAATGTGTTTTTTTAATATTTTTTATTTGGGGCAAACGATATCACAAAGATCTCGGATTTATTGTATAGCCTTGTGCATATCTTTTTAAAAGGGAAAACTATTTACGATGTGCTCTCGTCCAATGGAAGTTCTTTCATTTCTTCTTGAAACTAATCTGGTTTGCCTTGTGCAACAGTTTGCTATTTTGTTTTCCATGTGGAAAATTTCCATCTCGAGCTCTTTGCAAACGTATCACGACATTGGCCGAAGATTTCATAGTTTCAGGTCACTGAAATCATTATTTGTAATCCTGTCCTGAACCCAGAAGGAAAATGATTTCTCACTTACTATTGATATAGACAAACTTCAAGAGAATGGTAGTAATTATAATCACGAGTGTCCCCAGGACATTATGATTATCTTACCGGTGGTTTCATTTATCAGCTTATTCTAGTATATTTGTTTCTCAAGCCAATTATAATAAATGTCAGGGAATGCTTGGCATTTCTTTAAAAAAAACAACACAAAAGGAAAATGAGAAAAAAAAGGAACTAAACAAGAAAACGGCTACATAATTCTGCCGTGCTACGGTAAAAGACCTTGTACACCAAAGACGGAATCTTACAAGAGTCGCAAAAACAGTTTGTGTTACGATCCATTTTATTTTTTGTTCAACTTACAAGTTCTGGTGACCACTCTATAACACGGATAAAAAGACAGAGCACATTTCAACCTGTAAAATATCCTGTAAAGCCTCTACTGCCTGGACAAAAATTGCCAATCCTAAACTTGTGGAAAAATATGCTGAACTGATCTTAAATAATCAGGTTATTGCAAAAATTTAAATTTTTAACTGGAAAAATTATTTGTTAATAAGCTAGGAAAAGTAGGAGTATCGAAGAGAGAGCATTTCCGCTCCAGGTGATCCATTTCAAATATGGCACACTGGGCGCTAGAGGGTTAAAAAGTGAAGCTACTCTAGATTAGCACATACGACCTTTTTCTGCAAAACGCTAGAATTAAGTTCTGCATAACATTTAATGGCTTATCGCTTTGGAGAGAGCAAACAGGCACCATGTAAACAAAACCCCACTCATTGTGACACTGCAAAGTGCATAGGAATACCAGAAATAGCCCGTCCAGTATCGATCAGTTTCTGATAATCAACTCTGAAATCGATAATCAGATACTTTTTTTTGTGTGTTTAAGCATTATATAGTCATTTACTGCGACACTGTGGATAATCAGTTATGAAGGAATATGATTATAAATTGAATTGCCATGGACCAATGCTTCTTCCGCTGACATTATTTGCAACATCTGACTTTAGAGGGATTTATATTGTGACACCATTACTGTCTTTATCATACTATAATTACTTGACCCAAAGTTATGAAGTTTTGTGTGCTACTTCAATTTTTGACTATGAGTTACGTGGACAAATCCATTTTGGACAAAATTCAATCTTTGAAATTATTTATCTACAATATTCTTTTTAGTTGCAAAGAAGAGACGCATTTTCGTCGGGTAACATCGAAGAGTGTGATGGGAATTTCGTTCATCGCCTCTCTTGACATACTGCGGATGGAAAATCTACTCTGTCAAAGCTTCTGCAAGGAATCTGCTGCAAGTTCTATAATTTCTATCAGTTTTTGCATCGAATACAAATGCCGTTAGTGGAGAATTTGCAAAATCCATCTTTCTCGGGTCGGCTAGTTATAGAAATATTATCTCACGAATGCAGAACACTGGAATGATGCTGTAACTTTTATCGTTCGGTGGTTCTAATTCTTCATCATTGCAATTACCACAGCCCTTGCAGTCTTTTTTGAACTATTGTTTCCACGAGTGGCAATCTTTGGTGGTGATAAAAATTCATAGCCTATATACCGATAGATGTAGTGCTTCATAGCACTTAACAAAATCTGCTACTAGGAAATAGTTCCTGTTTCCACGAAGAGGGTAGATTAAGAACAGGCCCAATCAAGCTATTCATCGCAGATTAGTGGTAACCACACGCTGAAGCATCTCAAGTTTTATGAAACATCTACCTCACACGTTCCCGTTTTTCACGCTCTTTTGAATCTTTATCCGCAACAAATATAATTCTGTGAACATTTTTTTTCCTAACAAGCATACTTATCGGCGCTATCAAACATCACAGAACAAAGACACATATTGGCTAGGAAATATTGAACTGTATCACTTTGTCGTGGAGCCCGGGAAATAGGCACCGTTTTATAGAAATATTCGGAGGATAATGTCTATTTATTTCCCCTGACGTGTGGCTGTTGTCGGCTTCCGTTCATTACACAGCGTTGCGCAATGATAGATTGAGAGTAATCTTTAGAATCATGAATCCTGTAATACATTTTGTAGAGGTAAATCTGAACAGAAGGGTCTGGTGGACTGCCAGCTTAAAACCATGATAAATGGGCCTGGGTTTACACCACAGCAACAATAAGGGTCTCCTATGTGGGTTAATTCCCAGTATTTTAGATGCTTGTAGCGAAATGTACTAGATTTCACCCCACTAAAGCCTATCCCTTGTTCGGAAGCGTGGGGATACTGCCTTAGACTTGAATTTTAATATGAAAACAAGAGGACCAAACTAATTAATAGTGTTGTGTTGGAAAATTTCACATTCAATCCGTTTTCTCACATCTACAATTAATTGAAACAAACCAGACTCGTCGGTTAGGGGTATGAGGTGAAAGAGAGACAGCGATGGACATCGTTTCTTCATATTTACAATTAATTGAAACAAACCAGACTCCTCAATTAGGAGTGGGGGTGAAAAGGGGACAGAGTTGTCGGATACTGACTTAAAGTTCCTCTTACACTACAACAGAATTTACAAGAAAGTGGCACAGTTGTAGCCTACTGTTTAATGTGGACAAGTAAAGAAGCACTCACGCACATATGACGCAAAGAAGTAGCGTTGTTTGTTTTAATAGCTGTAGTGCTTTCGGTTAGACAGATCCCTATTCCTCAACCGGGCAGCTCACGCTGCATTGATGTTACAACATTATACATATAATAATATGATTACAGATGAAGAGAAAAAAAAATTGACCCAGTTGGTATTTTGAATAAAAAAACAACCCTGAAATTAAGAGTGCACATTTCGTCGGTGAGAATCAACACTCCTGTAACCCACATCAACATAATTATTTTGTGGGTTACAGGAGTGTTGTTCTACACCGACGATTTTATCAAACCCTTGTTAAATACCCGTGGCAATGGATCTTTAGTGAAAAAGAAAAAAAAGTTGGGGGAGGGGGAGGTTAAACTGGGTTTTCATGTGTACGGGAACAGAAACGGCAAGGGAAACGTCGAAAACCCTTCAGAATGCCACTTACGTACGCATGAAAATACTCTTTCTTTTTACTACTTGATGGATTTTTGCCGTTTCCGTTTCCGTACACATGCAAACATAGCTTAAAGGTTTACGTTTTTATCTACCCCCCGCCACCCCACCCCATGAGCATTAAGAAACCGGAGCTTTGCTTCGGTGAATTAACGAGAATGAGAGAACTGAGACGCAATGAAGATCGACAGAAGGACATAAGGGGTGAACACACAATCTCTTATCATCGATCAATCTTGTGACTGGTGTTTTGGATCATGGGTTGACAGTAATCCATTGCCAATTTATCACGCCGACAGTTTGTAAAGAAACATGAAGTATTACGTCCCTATCTCAAAAAAGATTCTTGAGAAGAAAAAAAAAAGAAGAATAGAAAATCGAAATCGGTGTGTTTACTTAACAAAATGGATTGTTGCCGAAAAATTGCTTAACAATTTTAACAGCAAGCAATTCTAACGAGAAAGTTGTGAAAAGCGAGCTCTGCAAATTTGATTGTTGTATCGATTTATGATCCAGCCATATTCAATTTTGAAAATAACATTTATGCTATACAAGGATATACATCCTAAGGAAGTACTCACAGTACCAGAATGTAATTATTATTATAACGACAACAGCAACAACAAAAGGTAGTGCTTAAAGATTTAAAGGTCCATCATATGTTGCTAACTTGACATTTCTTCAGTGATTTTATGTGAGTCATTATAGAAGCATTTCCTGCACCTGTCTTTCATCTTAATCTCTATTACCACTTTACATTTTATGCAGGGGAACTGAATCTATTATATATTTCAGTAACTTGCAACCTTTGGCATGACTAACTGACCAAACTATACACTCTTCAGGCCTTAAATTTGGCAGGAAGGTGGCAATTGAGATAAGGAAGATGATGGCTATATTTAAAAGTTGTTTACTTCAAGCATGTATTAAAAAAAAATAACAATGTTTATTGCTATGTAACATCTGTATATTTTCATGTTTGTTTCGTAATATAATAGTACTGTGCATGTCATAAGAAGTAACCTTATCAAGCTTTCAGTTTGGTGCGTAGTGTTGTGGTGCGCATGAGTTCTGAAGTTTATTACTTTTATTATGAGAGAGAGAGAGAGAGGAGGGGGGGGGGGCACATGATTGTTTATTCCGGGCAATGCCCGGTAGGTCATCTAGTTATATATAATTATACGGGTGAAAATGAACGATCTTTACATGCTCTGTTTTGTAGTCAAAAGTAAGCTTTAAAATATGAATAAAAGTTCAACGAAAGACAAAGTGAAGGGAAGAAAAACAAAATGACAAAACAAAACAATTCGCAACTTTAGTTCTTGTTTGTTCCATCTCCATTTTCTGAAAAAACTAGAGATCTCTTAGTTTATAGAAGAGGTACAACAAATTAATGTACTCTTTGACACTTGTTTAAAATGGGCTGTGGCGCTTATCAAGCTCTTTCACAGTTCCGATTTATTCTAACTCCTTATTGTAACACTAAAGCCGCAAACGTTTGACGTCGGATTTCGCAGCTGTGTAAAAAGTGGAGTTGGAACAAACAACTGAGGTCGCGAACTCTAGCTTAGTTTATCCTTCGAAAGAATCAACATTTCCACAGCATAATCTCCACTCAAAGATCTTAAATACTATTTTAAAATCTTTGTCTCCACTGCACTTCCTTGTAAAAAAAAGAAAAAAAAAGAGAGAAAAAAAAACCGCCGCCATTTCACAAAACGCCGAGCAAATCAATCAAACAAGATTCCCCTAAAACCGGCTGTTGTTGACAACTTTGTAGGGGGAAAAACATTTTCAACTGTAAAGAATTAAAAAAAATAAAACGGGTTCTTTCTCAATCCCTATGTTCTCCGAATGGCAAATTCATGATTGCTTTCTGAAGATCACGACAGTTCCCTTAGGATATTTTCCAACAAATGTATAATGATTTATTTACCACGGGCGTATAATGCAATCGGGAAACCATGAATTCAATCATACCTTAAAGATATTTTTTTATTTTATGCTACGTATTGAATTATTCAAGACTACATACTAATTTAAATGTGTATGCCTCTGTTCCACATAGAATAAAGCCTGTCTGGATAATGGACTTTCCATTAGTTATTTTAATGGTGATGTGAGGGAGTCTGAAAAAATTCATAGTAAGATTGTTTCGAGTCACGTTGTATAGGTATTTGGCATTTCATAGTATTCTGTATTGAGACGACTTGGGGAGCAGCTTATTGGAAATCGCAACAAAACAAAACAACAACAGCAAAAAAATTCATTTAAACGAAACCAAGGAATGGTTCTGACAATAATAATCAAGATATCATTGTAAATATCATCATTATCAAAATCGTGATCGACTTTCCCTGGTTACTAACCGAAAACTCCAAGAAAAGAATTGCGCTTAAGACAAAGCAGAAACAGAATACTGTGTTTGTACTGCCTGGATCTTACGCAAAGCAGCATCGTCATCATTACCACACCATCATCACCATACTCCTCCTCCACCTCCACCTCATCATCACCATACCATCCTGATCATACAATCACCACCATCGTCATCATCTTCATCATAACCATACTGTCTTTACCATCATCATCACTATATCATCATCTTCATCTTACTCCTCCTCACCATTATCATCATACACTCCTCATCATCATCGCCATCACCATACTATTTTTATCATAATCACCATCACCATACCATCTTCACCAGCGTCATCATCATTTTCACAACAACAACAAAAAAACGACTGTTCTTTGATGTTAGACTGAATTATTACAATGGGTTTATTTAACACCAAGAAAACGATCAAATCACAATTCATTGTAATACTTTCGCATATTGCGAACCACACATTCATTTATTTTGAGTGCAAAATGAAAAAAAAAAAATTATCATACATCTATATCTATAATGTGATTAATCGTAACATAATGTAGTTCTTAATTTCCTCTTTTAGTTTACTTTACCGATAGGCCGGCATGTGGGATGTTGATATATTTTTACTTCTTATGATGAGAGACAAAGAAAGAGAGAGAGAGAGAGCGAGAGAGAGAGAGAGAGAGAGAGAGAGAGAGAGAGAGAGAGAGAGAGAGAGAGAGAGAGAGAGAGAGAGAGAGAGGGAGGGGGAGAGAAAGAGAGAGAGAGAGAATTAGTGTGAATGAGCATGAGAAAAAGAGAATTAGTGTGTGTGAGTGACAGAGAGAGAGAGAGAGAGAGAGAGAGAGAGAAAGAGTGAGACAGATGGAGAGAGAGAATTAAAGTGTGAATGATAGAGAGTGAGAGAGAAAGTGAGACATAGAGAGAATTAGAGTATGTCTGAGTGAGACAGCTGAGAGGGAGAACAAATTAGACTGTGAATGAAAGAGAGTGAGAGAGGAGAATGAGAGAGAGAGAGACAGTGAGAGCGATAGAGGAAAAAGACAGAGAGAGAGAAAGAGAGAGAGAGAGAGCGAGAGAGAGAGAGAGAGATAGAGAGAGAGAGAGAGAGAGAGAGAGAGAGAGAGAGAGAGAGAGAGAGAGAGAGAGAGGAATGAAAAAAAAAGCCTAAGAAGAAGACTTTTACACCAGATGTAAATGTTTTCTGTGTCCTATCCTCTATGTAAATAGGTTCCAGGTGTTGTCGATAAGCATTGGCAATAGCAGCCGTCTGAGTACAAACATCGCGACCTGTCTAGATTCAATTATACTGAAATAGGAACGTTCCGTCCGCCACGTTTTGTGGCTCCAAACAAGTGAATGAACCGACATTTCCATGCATAGTAAAATTGAACCCTTTTCTTCCTTTGGAACGACAAAAACAACAACAACAACAACAACAACCAAAAACAAAACAATATTGGATTTGAAAGGTACAAGAAAGAGCGAGTAGTAACAGCAAGAGATTAAGAATAGAGAAGGAAGATAAAAAAAAAGTACTCTCGAATTAAACTGCGATTTTTACGTTAGCCTCTCTGTACCATCTTGGATTTTGCCTCCATTTTTTTTTTCGTGGCTAACACATCATTTTCAAACACTGCCATACGAAGGATGTTTATGCCAAATTTCATGTTTCTTTTCTTTTCTTTTTTTTTTGATCGGTAGTTCCAATTATCAAACCCATTAATAGTCCATTTTACTCAGAGCGGCCTCTAAGTATCTCTTTCTTTGTCTACCTCTCAAGGTATTCTTTCGTGGCAAGGATATTTTCTTGTCTGTTTATTATCTGCTTGGCTGGCCACTCACCGGTCCATCCAGCGATCTCTCAGTCCACGAACAGTTTATGTAAAGGAACTTTCTCGAATAAAATTTACATTCTCTTTCACTTCCCCGTGTTCGAACTTTAGTTTGTTGTATGAGTTCTCTCTTGCGAGTAAAGATCTAGACCGAACAATTCAGGCATATGAATTTAACAACAGCCACCCAGCTTTCTATTAGTCAACGGAACATTTTGCGTAGAAGTATTTTCGCGAATAAATTTTCCTTTCACTCACTTCCCTGTTTTCGAAATTGTGTTGTAAAGAGTTCTTTGCAGTGTGTGAGATAATGGGATCTAGCCCGAACAATTCAGGGGCATGAATTTATCAACAGTCACAAACAAAAAACAAGAGTTATCCATCATCTGTCTGTCCCACACCATTATAGTTTGTTTTCTATCTGTCTTGCTTTCAGTCTGCCATCGTCTCTGTTTATCTGTTTGTGGAATCTATCTCATGAAACATTAATCTTTTCCTTCCCACTCTTTCCCAACTCTCCACTTCCTTTTACTCTTTCCTTGTTTCATATATGATTTTCCTCCCTATACAATGATAGGACCTGGATATCGATTACAGTGGAAACTTGTGAGGTTTTCTATTTCCTGGTAATGTGTCTGTGGTGAAGTACGAGGGCCTATCAACTTAAAAGTGTCTAGGACGGCCCGTGCTTTCCTGCTGACGTTGATGTTCCATTAGAAATAGGGCAAGCCTTGTAGCTATAGAGTCGGATTGAAGATTTAAAACAACTGCATTTTGCTGCCAACAGTTTTAACCAGTTGTTTTATGAGATGTCTGCCAGGAAACCATTCCCTAGGGAGACGTAGATAGAATGAAAGATAGTGAACCCCCCCCCCCCTATTCATGAGCAGTGAGACCGTCTAGGACTGAGCCAGAATATCTGCATTTGAAGGCTTGTTGAGAGTTAGTGCCATTGGCTGGATAACAGCATATGTTAAAACTACCATCGTTATAACGAAGAACTTATAAATGTTACAAGAACAAAAATGAAAACAAGGAAATAACAAAGAAACAAAAACAAAACGAAACAAAACAAAATAACAACAGTTTTGCTATCTTCCACAGCTTACTTTGACGTCATTAGTTCCGTCTGAACATGTTTCAAAAGTTCAGTTTTACCTCCTTTTACAGCTACAAAAACATCAGTCTCATGGTCTGGCATAGCCTACAAAAACATCTATTTCGTCAGGCTGAAAAGTTTATGCAAACAAACTGCCTTCCCAATAAGAATGGCTTGCAAAACACCAGTCTGACTTTGAATGGCTTACGAAAACAGTTTCGTCAGCTCTAACATTATTGATTACCAGCCTCAACATGGTTAAGTGCATTCGAGAACGTCAGTTCATTGTCTTAAATGAGTTACTCAGACAAACTCCCACCTGATCGTCTTTAAGAAAACATTAGTTCAAAAATGTTAAAAAGAAACGATAAAGTTATATTAGCAGGACTTAACAATGTCAGAAGGAAAAAATGATAAAAATAACGTTTAATAAAACTTGAACAGTCTAGTTCAGTGGTTCTCAGGATGGGCGATATCGCCCCCGGGGGGAGAGGGAGATTTTGAATTGGGGGCGGGGGGCTAAAGGGATGAAAAGCGCGACAGGGGAGCGAAAACGAAGGAAGGGGCGATTGGCAGGCGAAACTGAATGGGTGACATTATGGGGGCGAAGGCAGAGGTGTCTATCTTTCTCTCTATCCACTGTGTGATTCATTGCCAGCATCTCGTGGCTAAATACCCCAATGGCCCTCTCCATGAGACCTGCGATTTGTGGAAGGTTGGTTGCATCTAATAAAGAATCAGTTGCCGTAGTGGGCAACAGTAGTTTCAGCCACAGCCACAGCATCGACAACGCTGTACCAATAATAGGGGACAGACGGTTATTGACAACTGAACTCTTTCGAAGGAGTCTCTCCTGGGCTTTAATTTTATTTAACTGCCTCTGTTCACCTGTTGGCAGTGTAAATGATTTATATTATAATTAGTTTACTTGTTTACGGCCAGGTTCCAGCTGTATTAATATGTTTCAACGTGGTGGCGTAAAGTTGTAGTTTTTTTGAGTTTTTTTTTTCTGTTGTATTCTGTAACAATTGTGACGTGCATGGAATTACCGGACTTTTTACACAATGGACACCCTTTATGACCGCTGCTTTACTCTGTATTTGGTCTTTCTAGTTTTTAATCTTTGTCTATTGTGATGCATACAGAAAACTTATCCTTTTCATATGGATCTCTTCCACTGTATTTCATGCTTTAACAATTGTGATGTATGCGGAAGAACCGCCTTTACGCAGATACATTTTCAGGTGTGCCTTTTATGACCGTTGCCTTTCGGATATCTGTAGTCTGTCTTTCTGGTATTTAACCTTTGGCATTATTGTGATGTACTATACAAAAAACTGTCTTTTCATGTAGGTCTCATGTAGCATTCCACGCATCGACAGTTGTGACGTACAAGGAAGAACTGCTTTTACGCAGTACATTTTCAGTTGTGCCCTTTATGACCGTTGCCATACGGATGTCTAAATTCTGTCTTTCTCTGGTTTTTAACATTTTGACAATTGTGATGTATGCAGAAAACTTTCCTTTTCATATAGGTCTCTTTCATTCATTCCACGTCTCCACAGTTGTGACGTACGCGGAAGAACCGCCCTTTTCACAATACAATTTGAGTTGTCCGTTTATGACCACTGTTTTACTGATATCTGTATTTTGTCCTTCTAGTTTTTGACCTTTTTTCAGTTGTGATGTATACAGAACACTCATTCCTTTCTTGATATACATTTCATTTGTGTTTTGGTGACCAATGCTTACAGACAGACGAATTTAGTCTCCAAAATTTTAAACCTTTTCTGAGCTGTGATAGAACCAATTTCTCTCCAATTTCTAAGACAATTTGCCCCACAGGCAGAAGAATTCTGTCTTAGTAATTTTGTTCATTTTTTTTTTTCATTTGGCAAACGTCTTACTACAGACATCCCTTGCGTATTCTGAGCTTTGAACGACTTTTGGGCATAGGGCATTAATGCAGGAAAATTACTCCCTGTCTGTTGCCAAAGGCTCGCGATGTTTCTGTTACTCCTATAGGAAACTTGTAATTTTTCTCCTTTCTGTCTTTACCATCCATATCCAACTTGTCTCTATTGACGGACAATCCTGGGGGAAGCGAGAGGGAAGGGGGGGGGGGGGAGAAGGGTAACGACTGCAGTGAATTTTTGCTTGTTTTTTTTTTTTTTTGCACAGCGTTTGGCGACCTTAGTTTTTGTTTGTTCTGTCTCCCGTTACTGAATAAAGTAGAGATTTTTTAGAGTGTAGGAGAAGTTTAACAAATGCTCACTTTAACACTTGGTCTTATTTCAAATGCGTTCAGTGAATGTCCTTTTCAATAACTCAGGAGTGTCGGACGACCTCAACGTTGATTCTTCTGTAACTTCAATAAAATTACAGATGTCACAACTGATTTGACCATTTAAAAATTAGACACCCCCAGGTAATCAGTGGAAACTGGCAGTCCCTGTAAACTGCTATTTCATCCAGTGCAAACAAAAAAATCTGACAGTTTAAGGCCAACGATAGGTTATAGGCATTTACTATTTATACAAAAGAGCTAACATGATTATTTTATTTCATTTTAATTTTGTCGTAAAATGCAAGGACATCGTGTTGAGATCCTTACTGGTCTATGACGCAAGCTATTCAAGCTTTCAAGCCACATGTCTGAATAAAAATTCCCTTTGTGAGCAGTACGCCCTTTGGCTGAATTCGTCTTGCACAGATGAGATGTCTCAAATGTGTTTTAATTTTACAAGAGGGATCTGTTCTGAACAGCAGCATTCCAGGCAAAAATACACACCCCCCCCCCCCCAAATGTCAGGGCTCTGCGGCCATTCTAGATATTTCGGCCCTGACAATTTGACCTAACCAATCAGATCTCATATAGTTCGAGCACCCGTCGTGATTCTATGCCAAAATGACGAGAGTCGCCACTTAATTCTAAATTTCTGGGAAAACGGTCATGACCGTTGTTTAGGATTGGGCCTCTGTTAACCAGCATTGGACACTTATTGATGCCGATCAATTTGAATAAAAAGTAATAATGACAATAAACACTTACAGTCAGTGTCCAGTTCCTGAAAATAAACTAACCTGGCGTCGACTCTTTGGGATTTAAACCCCACCAGGCCAGAATAAGAGAATTTTTTTGAAATGTCAAACTTGAGATTAGATTATTTGTCAGTGTTAACCAGTTTTCAAAACATTCTGCATATTTCGCAATGCAGGTGCTAACGTGAACAGTTTAAAGAAACAAGCAAAAAGAAAACACACTTAAAGTTGCCCCAGAGCTCAGACAGCCTTGAAGAGTGTACATTTACGAAGTGACAGCTAATGCTGGAACTCATTCTGAGCCGTTGGATGTTTCCTTTCCAGAGCTTCGTTGTGAATGTCTCCTTTCATCCATTCGTTAATTTTTCAGGAGTTTTCTGACTTTTGTTTTTTTTGCAGTCCCTCTGGAGCTCCGTTCATTATGCCCTGTCTAAGCAACTTAAACACGCACTGCTATCCTGTAGAAGGAAAGGAAGTCTCAATGTATTTAAACGAAATGGTAGTAGATTAAGGTACCAGTTTCTTTGAGAACAGCACAGAAAGAATACTAGTGTGGGATAAAAGGAGGGGGGGGGGGGGGAGGAATTACGGATCCGATATCCGGTATGATGTTCAAAACTTAGATTTCTAAAGCAGTTTATAAATCCTGTTTATTTTGATAATTTCATATATTCAATTTTAATTTTTCAGTACACAGATCAATGCAAATATTTTACCCCTTAGCGCATTCTTAGACTATTAGACCTGAAATACAAACACACCTCTTGAAACAAAAAAAATAAATAAAAATCAGCCATTGCCGATTCTGTCCTTTTTTTTTCTTCTGTAACATTACTTCACACAACGTTGTACAACATGTAATCATTGTTTATCATATTAAAGCCTGTTTGATAAATTTTGGTCAAGAGTTTTCGGCATTATTGACTTCGCGTGCCTACTGGCCACTCTACGCAGAGACCTTTGGACCTAAGATTAAGAACGGGAAAAGCGATTCCTATCTGTCCACGCACACGGACTGACAGCCAATCCACCGTCGCCTCTCCCTCCCCACTCTCCAAGGATATAGAATGTTTGAGGTGTAAAACCCATCATTCCATACTAAAGACAATCTTCACCGCCCTCGGCTATCTTTTTATCTTCAAAATACTGGTAGAAAATAATACGTGAAATCAGCCGTATATTTGCTGGTATATCACGATATTTGTATCAAGGACCCTGCTCATGGAAACTTCCACAAATACTTGAAAGAAAAATGATCAAGTGCAGTAACAACTAAACGAAAAGAAGTAGTAAGTCCTACTTGAAAGCCCAAGTACAAGAACAACTCAACATTTCACACCCTCCCACAACCACATTACACAGAAACAACTTAGATCCGCTCTCAGGAAAGGCTAAGTTATAAACACGTCTTCCACGTTTAGCATATTAAATTCCCAGATCGCTTTATGACTAAATTGCCGTTTTCCATTGGAACCAATCTTATAAAGGCGCCCATTGGAGGCAACTACGCGACAAACAAGCACGATGGCCAGCAGCCAAGCGAGAACAGAAAATAGCTGGTTACTATGCGACACACTCTCGCTAAACTGATTTGAATGGTAAAGTGTGAAAATATTGGTACCGGTACCGTGACTGAAATGTGATTACGGTTCCCAAGCTACTCTCACGCAGCGAGTTCGGGGATAAAACAAAATTTGTGGAAACACATTTATGTGTCTTTCATACTGTATAGAACAGAATTCCTTCTATTTCCCGGGCCTGTTATGTGGAAATGCCTTTTCTACACTACATCAGAAAATCTCCATAGCTGATTCCTTACCGCTTTCTGTCCACTGTGAAAAAAGAAAAAAAAAACCTAAAGAACTGTGGTATTGGCCTATTACTGGGGTGATACTGTAACTTGCAGTATGTGGGGCAGTATTATGAATAACCATCAGCATTCACGCATTTGAAGTCCACGATCGTGTTAGAAAATACAACAGATCACAGATAATCACCACCATGAAAATGTGTGATCAAGAGAAAGTGGGTTAAGAAATACAGCATCCAAATAAATCAGAATACCGTACACTACAAAGTTAAGTGTTGTATACAATCTCATACTTAATGACAGATGCTCGTGAACGAGGTTTTTCCTACGACTGGTGTGAACGTGGGTTTATTATTCCTTTTCACTATGAAAGCAGATTCTACCTGAGGCTTTTTTCATCTTGTGTGTGTTTTCGTTTATCTGTTTGTATATATATATATATATTTTTATCATTATTTGAGATTTGGCCCTAGGCCAGTTCTTTCTGGGAAAGTAAAACATGCCGCTGTCTCATCCCCCTTACGTATATATCTCTTCATGTCTGCACCTCAGCTGTAGGAAAATAGTGCACTATGTAAACATAATTTGTCAAAAAAAAAAGGGACAGCAAGAACTCATAACATCGTGAAATTCAGTGAGGCGCTGAAGTGATAGCTTACCATGTCCTTTTCCGAGAAAAGCAAAGTAAAACTGTGGGCTATAGTTTTATTACAAGCTAGACGATGTACATTTGGGGATATAAAAGAAAACAAACCGACAAAACTCACCCAAGAAAAAACAGTCCACATAAACAGTGCATAGCACAAGAAAGAATCTCCTACCAGTCTCCTTTATGTGTTAACCCAGATGAAGCAGCAGTGGAAGAAGAATGAGAGATAAATTATATAGAGTCTAAATGTCGAATGAAATGCACAAAAGCTTATGACCATAATGACGTGACACGAATTTCCGAAACTCATAAATTTTCTTGTTTTAAAATTTGTTAGGTGCTGGTGTAGCATAAGTTGTAACCACAAACAACGACACTCATGATAACAGCAGTTAAACAAAATAGGGAAAACAACAAAAACAACAACAAACAAAGAATGGAAAGGTGTAGAGGATAATCGTTGGGTACAAACTCCAAAAATATCCCCCAATCATCAGAACATAACCTTGCCCTATGTTCGATGAAGTAAGTGGCTTAGGCCCAAGCTCCGGCCTGTCGTCGCCAGATCCATGTCAAGAGTCTCAGAGAGCACGCCAAAAGCCACCCATCCCTGGCGATACGGGGATCTATAAATATAAACATTAGCATTATTGTGTTTGATATTGTCCAAACGTTTTGTCCTCCTGTTTGATCCCGAAATGTCGGGGTCTACGACCACTGAGAGGGCGTTGAGCGCGGCTTCCGTCTCCAGGGGAGTTCACAAGTTGAGCATGTCGCCAACCATCAAAAGGCGATTTGTAGCGAACTGTTTTTGAGAGGCGACACAAATGCGAACGTGACTAGCGTTTCTAATCTGTTTGGGTAAAATGTTCTCCACATGCATTGACAGATAAAAAAATCAGCAAGACAGCAAGAGGTGGGGAAATCAAGTGGAAGCGTGGGAGAGTGAGGGTAAGGAAAAGAAGAGTAAGCAAGCAAGAGAGAGAGATAGAAGGAGGGAGGGGGAGAAAAAGGGAGGGAGGGAGGGAGGCAAAGTGAAAGAAGGAGGGAGGAAGAGAGAGAAGGGGAGAGAGGGAGGGAGAGAAGTGGGGGGGGGGGGGCGGGGAGAGTGAAAATTTGTGTGCACTGCAGCATACACGCAGATACTCAGCTAGAAAAAACGTAGTCATTTCAATATAATATGGCACATAACCAGGAAGTCTCGCGCGTGGCTAGAGAACACAAAAATCTTGAAAACAATATACTTATGAAGGAAAACAACAATACCATAATTAAGAAGAAATAATGGAAACAATACATTTGTAATAATTTATGAAAAAGTAAACTACATATAGAGAGTTATCAACCAGAATGTGTCAGGTCTAGTTTTACTCATTGCTTTTAAATGCCTTTAGATATCCAAGACACAAGGTGTAAAACTATTCATTGGCCGTGTTGAGGTTATTGCAATTATTTGTTTTTTCATTAAATAAGGTTACAAATTTCAAACTCGTTTTTCTGAATTGGACATAGAATATTTTGGCTGCCAACCTTCGATATAGGTGGAAATTCTGAATGTTTGCACTGCTGCTCTGTTGTTGTTGTTGTTTTTCTAATGAATCAGTGTCTAAGTCTGAAAATAAATGCGAAAACAGTGGGTTGACAATATAATAACAAAAAGAGTATTCATTAGAGAGAGGCCTGTTGCTAATTATTTGTTACTGGGTTCCCATGTCTGGTTGTCACCCTTTTGCAAGTGACGAACATTGGCTACAACAACAAGCCATCAGAGGCAATAGGTGGTTGGACTCAGTTTTGAAGGTAGCCACTGTAGTTCTATAACATCACCAGCCTGTAATATCAAGTAATGATTACAATGTGGCCGCCCACTATTATTGTGAAGAAATAGTCATCAAGTATAAATTATAGAAGTATATCTCCGCGTAATGAGATACAATTTACAAATAATTAACCTAAATGGTATTTTACCAAGACGCTATATTACTTTCAATCTTCATAATTTGTGACTTGTATTGGTCGCAGAGCACTTGAATGTTTGTTCGTCCCTTTTTCTATACATTATCGTACTCACTATCAGCATCATCAACATCATCGTCATCTGTTAGTATCGGCTTTTCAAGTGCCAGCGGGCCTTTAATTATTTAGCAACGGCAGTGGTGGTGTCTGCAGAAGAAAAGATAGTCTCTTTACAGTTAGGGGGTCTTCATTAGCTCCACTATATATTCGGTTTGAATAATGTTATGATGAAAAGAGTGAGTATCTAGGCCTGTCAGACCCCGAGCTTAAAATAGGGTTAAAGTAAGCACGCACGCTCGATGTAAGCCTTTCATACTTTTTGGTCCAAACTGCCCCCTTCCTTCCCATTAATTTTGTACGAACGTACAGCCATTAAATGATGAATACTCACAATAAGGCCATGATATTTTAAAACTTCATATGGCATTTTGCATGGGCTATTTGACAGTTTCACTACATACATAACCTACGATTTTTATTTTGTTGGGGAAAAAAAAAAAGAATATTGAACCAAACTTTTTAATTCATCACCGTAATTGAGAAATGTACGTACGGCCTCCAGAAATCCCCACTTCCTCCTTTCGTGTACGCATTAAAGTTCATACCCTGGAGTTCCCTTATCCCTTTCCGAGCGTACTTACTTTATGGATGACTCATGATATATCTGTTTTCTGCGAGTGGGGATTTTAGAGAGGGGGGGGGGGGTTGGGGAAGGGGCGGGGGGAGACTAGTCATTGGATTGGCGTTGAATGGAACAGCAAAGCAATAACCATAGGAAGATCAACAACAGCAGCAACAGCAACGATATGACCGACGAATGCCATCTTTCTGACATCATAATCATAACAATCGCTACATACACGACCAGCCGAAGCAAAAACAACAATGGATTCGCTTAATGAGATAAAATTATGTAAGAAGATTATATGATAAAACAAGCAATTCCATTTCCTATTCAGTACAATGTCCACAGCTGGGCAATGACCTTATGTTTGTTAGGATAGAGCCAGGTCACTTGGGTTGGGTCCAACCACCTCTGGCCGTATGAAAAGCCCTGTTGCTGATGGTCTGGGCGTTTTGCTCCTTCGGGGAAAAGGAGGGAGTGGGGGGGGGGGAGAGAAATTCCAGCCACTGAAAAGACTAACATAGGGGTTCTCAATGTGATCGTCACCTTACACTCTAAATTTTCTTCTATCTCCCCCCCCCCCCCAACCCAAATCCCTACTCAAACCTAACACATACAGTTCACAAAAGAAGAAAGACTGCACACAAATTATGACACTAAGTTTGTCAAAGCCTCACTATTGGCGACTGGCGTGTTGATTATTCATTTATGAAACAGAAAACATTTTTAAGGAAAAATGCACTCAAAAAAGCCTTTTCTGTTCATAAAACTGAACTGAGCATGCTGTTGAACAAGTCAATGGCTACCCTGTACATACCTCCAACTCGCTCTCCGTTCATGTCGTTCCCCCCCCCCTCTCCTCCCCTTGTTGCCCCTTTCACTGTTTTCGCCCCTTTGCCCCTCCTTTTTTTATTTCGCACCCCCTCCAATCAAAAGCACCCCCCGGGGGAAGGGCGATATCGCCTACTTTGAGAACCGCTGGACTAACATTTACACCAGGGCATAGCTTGCTTGACCTTTCCGATACAGTGGCTTCATCTCACACTACTGGGCTGCATATTTGTGGTGCGTAGAAGAAGAAATTGTTTACAAGGACAGAGTGCCCTCAGGAAATAACCCGACCTTTGTTTACTATGAGAGGGATCAGTATTTAAATGTAATACCAAAGTCTCGTTAGACATAATCTACAGTCTTTGATTGTACAATGCAGATATTTTCACAGCAAACAAAGATGCTACAATAACGAAACTGAATGACAGTTATTGGTACATTAAATCGTAAACTATTTTGCTCATGTATGTAAAAGGTCCCGCTGCTTTCACTAAACCTCTTATGCATATGTGTAAGAAAAATGTGTTCACTGGTCTGAGGGAAGAAGACTCTAATGAATCATCAGGGTCACATTAAGCTTAGAAAAGACCTTATAATACGTGAATTATGCTCTATGATTTAGAAAAATCCCCAGATTTGTGAATCAAAGATGCATAGCTAAGTAGATAGGTTGAAAAACGGATGGATTATTTATTATTGCACTCCATTCTGTAAAAAGTCGCTATATTCAGAGATTTGGTGAAAGGGCGACAGAGCAAAACGTCAGAAAAAAAAAAAAAAAAGAGATCAGGCGGAGAGAAAGAGATAAGATTATATTTTATATGTCGCAATTTGTAATCTAATCACTTCGTTTTCCGCGTACACTTATTAAGTTCAAAAAATTAATGGCAACAACAAAAAAGAGGCAGATTGTTTTAGGTTTTCATGTTACAGTTGCATGAAAAAACTCATTTTCCTATCGAGAATATCATATTAATAGGATTTTAGGATTCACGTTGTATAAAATAGATGAGGTCTACGAAATGTTCATCCTTGTTTAGGTATAGGACTGGAATTTGGGGCTCCAATCGTCAATTTGGAAATTAATAAGAAAACAAAGTATGTTTGTTTTTTGAAAGAGCGACGCTGAATTTGCTTTCCTAAATTCTCTCGATAATCATTTTATATTTTTGTCTAAGGCAGGGATTCTCGAGACACAGACAGTCGATTTTCATTTTCTTACAGATGATGAAGATGCACATTTCGGGGTTCTATCCAATATCGTGTGATTTTTGAAATTCATGATGCTTATTTTGAAAAGAGAGATACAAACAGGCAAATCTCTCCTTCCCCATGGATTATATTAAATTTGAGAGAGAACTTGCTTGGCCCAAAACACAGAGATGACATGAACTTGAAGTACATGCTTAAGCTGTGTTTACATAAACACGGAAACCTAAACAGCAGCTGAAGTACATGTCTCTGTATGTGTGCGGAGACAGAAACTGTCAAAATACAGAAAGACTAAATTTTCTTTCCAACAGCAGAGTTTTTTTTCGTAATCTTCAACTACAGAATTCTGTCTTCCCTCAGTTGTCGTTAGCATACAAAATCAAATGAATGAAAAAGAATGATAGGTCACAAACTCATCCGTCACGAACTCATGCCAAGGGCGATGCTGTCCTAAATAGTTATGAGTCATTCAGAGTACTTGAGATCTGATCATCTTACATTGTAAATTTAAGGTTTCCTTTTCACGGACTAGGTTAATGAGCCTCTCAAGCTCCCCTTTGAAATAATTTAGTGATACTAGCTGAGGTCCCCGGCCCTGCCGGGGATAAATCGGTTTGAATATTGGTTTCAGTTCTGGGTGGTTATTATGGACCTGCTTCATCTGGCCCGTTCCTATTTGTTTATTTTATTTTTGTTTGTTTGTTTTTAAATAAGTCTTACTGCTCTGCCTTTGTGAGTTGACACCCTGCGCATCCCGTACAACTGCATGATTTGCGCACGGGTTAGTGTGTTTGATAGTGAACCCATCGCAGGTAATGATAACGAAACCTTAAAATGGCGAACCATGACTCGAAATAGATCTGAATGATGGCGAAACAATAAATTTCCAATAAAAAAAACTACAGCGATTTGAGACTTGTATGCCTACCGATAGTACGTTTTTTAGGGGGCATGCTGCATCAGTGCATGCTAGATCTAGCTCTCACAGACACTACTGTGATTATGAATCGAATTCCGGGGCCGGAAGTGGAAAAGCGATTAACAAAGAAAGAGGTCATAGGTTAACGAACGTACAATTCGGATCAAACGCTCTCGCAAATTTACTGTTCCATTCTTATCGCATTATTGGAATAACTCACGAATCCCATAAGCTTTTTTATGCCTATGTACATAGGAACACTGGTCAGTATCGTACAATTGTGTGTGCCAAATTTCAGTTCAATACGTCCAGTAGTTTTTGAGTCCATAGGGAACAAAGGGGTTTTCTTACATTTTTTTTGTATAGATTCATCGGGGTGCTTATCTCCCCACACCTCAGACAGAAAATCCTGCAAAAGAATGGCCGGAATGATGCAAGTCCCGGCTGACGACTATGAGGCAACGGCGAAAAGAAAAACAACAACAACAACAACAAAATCTATGCGGCAAAAGTGAAAACAAACAAACAAACAAACAAACAAAACAACCACCTCTTGCTTAAAAAAAGTATCAATTTTTTGTTGACGTCAGTGCACGTTCTCTCCGTTGGCATTCACATTCATGGAGCACTTTTTCTTTTTTATTACTTCCTTGAATTTTAACATTTCCATTGCCGTTTCCGTTCCGCACACATGGAAATGCAGCTTCCTTCTTACTTAAGAGTTAACCATAAGCTTTTTGAGCATAGAGCATCTATAGGTGCTTTTCCTAAGGGAAACCGATAAAGGCATTCATAGCAGTCCAGTTTTAAACTGTGATACCATGTAAGATCAAGAAACACTTACAACGTGAGTTCTGTCATCTGTGCAAATAAAACTGTCGTGGTGAGACTTGTGAAATGATAAAGTTTCTTTTGTCCTTAAATGGTTTTCATCTGAATTCTTTCTTACCATTGCCTGATAATGGTAAACAAGCGAACACAGCCACAAGACACATACAAATCACCGTTTATTCACTTTTTTTTTTTTATCCCATGTGATGCTAAAAGAGAGGTCCAAGTGACTTCTTTAAATCACGACTGGCCACTTCTAAAGAGTCGGATGGAGAGCAAGAAGGAATGATCCAGGCAGTAAAACATTCACGTTGCCGACGAGGATTAATCGATACATTTTTTGTAGCCTTTCCTCTCTGTTTTGATCATATTAAATGGGCGCCACTTCCAGTTTTCTAGATTGCGTAGTCTGAGTGTTTTGTTTTGTTTTAACAATTAGGCCATGTCAATCAGTGTGACCAAAACCTGTTATGGCCCGATTGCTTCATGCACCTAGAAATGTTTCTCATCTACGTGTTTGTGTGTCCCGTGTGTCTAGGGCTATCTGTCTGACCATTGATTGTCTGCCTGTTCATCTGGGCTTGTTGTCTTCAAAGAATTTGCCAGCCTGTCGCATTAACCAACTTTACAACTTACAATGATGTCTGGCTCATAAAAAGAAAATGCATGCAAAGGAAAATGTCTGGGGAAAAACCAGAGTATGTCTGAATCACGAGTTGTCAGTATATTAGTGTGAAAACAAAACTTAACTTATTTGCCCAAACCAGTCGGCGAGTTTTCTTATCACAATTGCGTAAATCAACATTTTCCATCAGTAATTACGTAATTCTTCGGCTGAAAAAGAAAGCGACATCTTGATTTCTCTTCGAGATGTATCTATAGTGAGAACCATATTTCGATTGATGCAGAGAATTAGTTTATTCGACCTACTAAATACATCTACACATTTCAACAAATACTGATGTCGAAGAGAACAGGTACCTTATCTGTACTAAGGATAGAAGAATTGGAAAATTATATGAATATCTTCCGAAATTTTCAGGATGGGTCTCATGGACGTGAGATCTTAAGGCAGAATCAGGGCAACTTGGAGGAGATCATTCATTATAACTAATAGTGGTGATGCTAGATAAATATTCTGCTGTATTGTTACCGTTGAAACACATTTCTATGATTTTCCTACTCATAGGCCCGATGAACGTCTTCCTGATAAGCAGTTAGCGGCTGCAATTTCTTGGATAGATGTGTATAGCGAACATCGTTTTCTTGAGGTCTGAAAATACTAAATTAAACTTGGGGATTTTGGCAATATTCTTGAATGCATTAGACGCTTTTTGCTCACTTTTTTCCCCTTAGAAAACCCAGAGGGCGATACACTACCCCTCTGTACAGGATCACAAAGCCTTGGTGACATTCAGTGGAGATGTCACTTAAGTCGTTGTAGTACACTGAAAAATTAATATTCTCTATAACAGAGTCAATTATGGTTGTCCCATTTCCACGCATAAAGTGAGTAAATGAGTTTTTGCTCGGGTCGATGGTACATAAACTGCTCCAGCCGAGGAGACAGCTCGAAAATGACAAGGAACCCACCAGACCAGCGTGTTGTCCCAAAGACTCACGGACACTGTTACTGCTATTTTATCGTAAATCAATGACAATGATGCGGCGCCACCTCGACGTAATTGGCTTGCCCGGTTAGAACAATAGCCGTCCATTATGACATTCCCATCTCGATGGCTAGATGAAAATCATCGGACATGTTTTGATTCTGGTTCCAGAACTGATCGCAGCACCACGGCCTAGTTTAACTGTCCCAAAAGGTCAAAATGAGCTCACAGTGTATAAACCTGTTAATGAAAACTATTGAACGAGAGACGCAGCGTTTTTCCACGCTGGAAATGTGATAAACAAACAAGCTGGTTTCATATTCCGTTCTAAAAACCTTGTTTATGATTATTCTGTTCCCGTGGCGCCATCTCGATAAGGAATCCATCCACTTTTTATGGAGAAGCTGTTAAGCCGTCAGGGGAAAGTTTCTTTTACTGTGACAGGCATATTAAAAAAAATTTAATGACACAACCAAAAACTAAATGAAGGCTTTGCAATTCATGCAACGTTCTCGATTGACAACCGAACGATACGTTTGTTCGGTTTGACCATTTGAATAACTCATCGATTAATTAGATCTAGAAATCGATATATTGATTTGGTGATTTATTGCTTATTTATTATATTACTTCCATTTGGGAAAATAAAAAAAATGAAAGTAGTGTCAATTAAGAAGCTTTTAATAATTGTAATTTCTTTTAAAGTGGTATAGACAAAATAGTTACTCTTTTTTCAACATCGCCTACTCTCAAGCTGGGAAAAAATCAATAAAAAAGAAATGAAAAAGTCACGAAAGTGAGATTTCTGTAGGAGCAGACAATGGAGGAGTCAACGGGAAACGTGATAAGGTGCTAAACGTCACGCAATTCTTGTGTATTTTGAACATTATTTATTGCTCCGCAATAATGGAACTATCATGATGGAGTCAGAAACATATATTATTCTACATTTCTACAAGATGTGAGCCGGGACCACCCACTGAACATTCAGACGTTAACCTTTTCCACGCCATATCGGTGCCCTCCAACGACACAGCAAGCCATTTGGAAGATTCGCTCTATCGCCCCCATTTACAGTCCTTGACGTTATTGTTTGTTTCCCCATTTCAAAATTATGTGCCGTGTTATAACGAGATGGTAATCTTCCCAAGACAGGAGAACATAGGAAGTAACTCTCACCCAAACCATGTAAGTAGTGTCATAAAAATATGGATATGATTTATTTAATGCTGAAAATGTTTTCCTTCCTGACGTATGGAACATTGCTTCAGTGTAATCAGCCTGTGCTTTAACATTGCAAGTCTCCGTGTCTAAATATCAGTCTAAAACTGAGACACATAGAAGCTTAAAACTTTTCCATCTGTTTTCGGTCAAATTTTTTTGGGTGGGCCTATCCAGAAGGAAAAGGCGTTTTCTTTTTTTTTTAAATGTACATTTCCAGTAAGTGAAATTATAGTGTACCAAATTCATTGACGTTGTGCGTGTTGTCGAGGACAATCTTAAGTTAGTGTGTCATTTCTTACCTTAGGAGTCCCGAAAGTACAGCGATTGATCAATACAGTGTGAGTTTATTGTGAGATTATTTATATATATAGTTTTTAGGAGCTGAGGCCTGTCCATTATCTGAAAATATAATGGCCTGTCTTTTCAGTGAATAATTAAGATACAATCTTGTTTTATGGCATGTGCGCCCAGTTTTCCTGTTCAAGGTTTCTATCAAACCATAGTTTTGTTCGAATCCATATCGCTACGTCATGATCTTTTATGTACTCGGGTACTGAAATAATAACACAGTATGTCGTTTCAGTATGATGAAACCCTAATTATTGAAATTGATTGTTCTATTCACCCAGATGGGCAGACCATTCATTATTTTTCTCGGTTTAAAATTATCTGGTTTTGTATTTCAAATTAGTAATTTAACTGTTAAATCTTTGCATTTCAAATTAGTAATTTAACTCTTAAATTTTTTTTATTCCGACTGTTCCTGTCTTTGCACTACTCTGACCTCCAGGGGAGAGTCCATGCACAGATGTTAACTGTGAAAGAATTCTTCTTTGCATGCCCCCCTGTAAACGGTAAACACTAAAAGTGTGATGCACAACAATTAGGTGGCGAGCCACCAATCTGGGGCTTACGCCAGCCTTCGTCTGGCTTACCCCTAACTTTACTCAGCGCCACAAAATATACCAATCAATTCTACAAACCCTTCAGGGCGGCCGACACCAGTATATCTGCCGTTTCAGGAAAAAATACTGTAAATGCCAAAAGACAGAACCTTACAAGAGGTGCAACATTTTTTTTGCTCAAATCTTTGTTCTGTTTCTATTTTGTGATATTCAAAAGAAACTATTTCTCGTACAAGATTATTACCCAGTTCGGAAAAAAAAAAAAGCTCGTTTCAGTCAATAAAATGATGATGAAAAGTGAATTTGACCAAGTTTGATGTATACGGTCTTTTTGCGTATCGCGGCAGATACTGGCTTGGTTACATTCAGTTCTCGAACTCTTTAGTCTCACAGAAACGTTGCCTTGTGTGCATTTCTAGGTAAATGAAAGGACTGGGAAATGTTGGATAGACTTGGCTTCGTGAATCAGGATCTGTCTGAGAATTAGCACTCCCTCCTCCTTGACTGCTACCCGTCAGTGAGAATGAAATCAGTATGAGCAGGTCTCCCATGGCTAGAAAGAGGAAATATTTTATTCAAGATCTTCCATTAGCATATATTTAGGATAGATCAAAGGGGGTGGTTTGTCTCGTCAGGGTAACGTGTATTAAATGTGTGTTGGAGTCTTTGATTTCGTCTATGCTCTCGGCATTTGCACCTCTCTTTTTCTTGTTTCTTCTTTTTCTTTTTAATTTTATCCGGGCCTTGTTAAGCCTGCTCTTCTCGACTTTGAACTGCCAAGTTATCTTTAACATGGGCTATCCTAGTTTTTCGTCCTTATCCGAGAAGACTAGATGCTCGATCTTACCTACCGTCGGATCAGAGACAATGAATTCCCCCCAAATTCCCAACATGCCTCCGCCGACCGGGAACCGAACCTTCAGCATAAGAGGCGAACACCTTGCCTCCAGATCAGCGTGCACCCCGACGTGCATCAAATATTATTTGGCTTTAACATATATAACCCGTTTTGTCGCTTGCACATAGCTTAAATGTAAGAGCGTTCACCCGGTAGGCCGGTGTGTCCGGGTTCATTAACCCATTTACACTTTGTCACTGAAAGAGAGACAAAACGTTTCCTGATAGTTCAGCTGTCCATTCTATTTCCTGTAGCCTACTAACTGGAGACTGGATTTTTCCAGTGAAACTGCGTCAGTGGCAGTCATTGGTAATTCATTGATTGCATCACAGTGCACCAAATACAAATGCATTTTATAAAGCCGCTCATCCTTTCGATAGGCTGTAAACGGTAAAAACCTTGAATTCGCTGACGCCTTGGTGTAGTGCTTATATCCAGTGTTCATGTCCAGCATATATCCAGTTTTTGTTTCTTTATGTCCATCATTACGTCCAGCCCTTTCTAGTGACAGAACCTAACATTCACCAAAGATTATACCGTCAGCAGCAACAATATGTGTCAGAGAGATGTTAACTATGAGGGTAAAGTGTTTCCGAAGGCTACGTCGAATCTCGGCAACTCCTGACCCCCCACCCCCTTTCACTATCACTCCATAATAACGCTTTACGGAAAACATTTTGAGATTCGATAACCCTGGTGTGCCCGGGACACAATTTTTGGCATTCGATCATATAATGATATGATGAGAACTTTCCAAAACACTGCGAAGACACGACCGTCGACGATCTTGATAGTCTCAATACGGCAGACACGATTTTCAGCCACTGTACAGTGGGATCATTTTTCCTTTTCCGAATTGGTAATGTCTTCCAGAACAGTTACTATTACGATCGACACGGCTAGAACATGGTCATTGTGTTTACTAGTCGACTAGTGGCAATTATAAGTGCTGGTTTATGTCCTTTGCTGTACTGTGAAGATTACAAAGAAAGAAAGAGAGAGAAAGAGAGAGAGAGAGAGAGAGAGAGAGAGAGAGAGAGAGATAGAGAGAGAGAGAGAGAGAGAGAGAGAGGTGTATGGATAGAGTGAGAGAGAAAAGAGATAAGAGAAAGAAAGGAGAGAGATAAGAGAGAGAAAGGAGAGAGAGAGAGAGGCAGTGTGTGTGTGTGAGAGAAAGGTAGAGACAGATAGATAAAAAGAGAGAGAAGTATGATAGATGAATAGATAGAGTGAGAGAGAAAAGAGAGAGAAAGAAAGAGAGAGATATCGTATGTCATATTATATAATTGTGTCTTGTTTCTAGTGCAATTCCAGAAAATTATATGGTGAAACACAATCCATGAACAAAGATCAGGTTCCTCTGCTATCATATTTCATATTATGTGTGGCGTGAGCAGCGAGAGAAAATAACAATGTTGATTGAAATACTAATGAGATAAAAGCTTGCCACAGGCACGAGTCTTTTGTTTAAACGCCATGGGAACTAAAAAGTTAGTGTTGCTCGTGGGCTATCCATACGGGCAAACAAACACTCGCGATTTTAGCCATTTTTGACCTCTTGTTTCTGGTTAGTGGGCGCTTTTGGTTGGGTCTCTCTCTGTCTTGTCATTCTGCTGTCTGTCTGGGTCTATCATCTTGCTTCTTTCCAGCACAACATGGCCGTTAGCCTGTCGACCTGCGTTCTCTAGACTCAAATTTGTGATTTCATCCCCATCGCTGGTGGCGGATGGGCACTGCTGGCAGGATCTCCATCCGTTCTGTCAATCGCTGTCATTCTGCTATATTCTGCCAATTGTTTTGCTTCTTCCAATACAGCTGCCATCGTGTCGACCCATTTTCTTCAGACTCGAACTTGCGATTTCATCTCCATCGCTGGTGACGGATGCGCACTGTTGGCATGGTCTCCCTCATTCTGTCAATAGCTGTCATCCTGCTATATTCTGTCTATTGTCTTCTTTCTTCCCAGCACAATACCGTACAGCTGTCATCGTGTCAACATACTTTCTCCACACTCAAATCAAATTCAGCCCCCCCCCCCATATATTATTATGGTTTTCATAAGCTGGGGGCACCCCCCCCCTACTCCAAGCGTACGAGCGCACGGCCATTGAAATGTTCAGGATGAAGCCTTTGATTTTCAAAAAATTTAAGTGACCTTTTACACAGATCATTTGACTGTTTCAATGCACATGATGGTTTTTATATATTCCCGCAACTTATTTGGTTTGAAAACAAAAAACAAAAATCAAAACCAAATTTTTTCATTGATCACCACAACTAATAAGGGGTCTTCTCGTACCCACCCCCCCCCCCAACTAATGTACGCTCTTCGTAGTTACGTTGGGGGGAATCCCCCCTTCCCCTCCGAGCGTAAATACTATATGTCTAGCCCCTAAAGTTGACTTCATGTTCCTTTCACGTGGTCCTCTAGTCATCTGTGCAAAAGTTACGCCATGACTCAAAGCTAGAGAGGTGAAAATATTCCAGTAAAGCTCCCCAACAGAATGAGCAATTTGAAGTAAAAACGAGGCATGTGGTGTAATGTCAGAGTTTCCAATAAATATGTGTTACACATTCCACATGGCAGGGGTGGGGGGGTTGGGGGGGGGGGATAATGCAATATTTCCTTTAGTCATTACAGAAGTGTAGCACTCGGTGAGGAAAAAAAATGTTCAACCCATGACATCTCATATTTTACCATAATTAATGTCTTTTTTTTCTTCTTCTTCTGCTACAGATTCACTGAAGATGAACAACTGTCACTAAAAATGGAGTAGATACGGACGCAGGTGAGTAAATATTAGAGTATATGCCACCTTTTTCCCGGATAATGATATGCTTCCCAAAAATACACAAGGCTTCTATTGGAATTGCTCATAAATCGATTTCATGTACATTCACCCCTGTATTGGTTCCATGCCCTGCCACAATGGACTTTGTTTTTGTATGCAGAATTTAGCATTTGAATATTAACTGATCAATCCGGATGGAAGCAAAGTATTAATTAGATCGGCAACTCGACCATTTCGCAAGCGATACTTAAAACTTTAATACACCATACTGACAGATTTACGTCAAGCTATTAGACTTGGCTGAAGGACAGAAAGAAAGAAGGACTCGGTAAGATCAAACAAGCAGACATCGAAAATTTCTGTTTGTGCAAAGATACTTTGTTTCTCGAGGACTTTCAGCCTATTGTCATCTGTTCCTGATTCTTGTTTCTTGTCCTATTCGTTTTTCCCCCTTCTGTTCCGAAGTATTTCTTGTCATAAATAATGTCTTCATTTTGGTGCCTTTTTTTTTTGTTTGTTTGTTGCGAGTTAAGATTTGAATCTCGTGGACTTCCTGTTCGTGCAAATTTTAACATAATTATATATATTGCACATTGCCATGTTTGTTGACAACGAAAAATTAATTGGTTCACAATGTTGGCAACACACGGGATGGAAATGCAGAGCTGCAGGAATGTTTTATGTCAATCGGTATTGGATTACTTTTGATGCAAGCAAAGACACGATTCTCTCATTCTTCTCTCCTTGTATGCGTGTGTGTCGTGTGTTTGTATGTGTGTATGTGTATGTTTGTGCAGTGGTAAGAAACTCCTCGGGTAGAGCGAGACAGATGACGATCTTCAGACGAGGAGTGGATTCTGTTCTATAATGTTTCGGCCTTTAACTTCCTGACATCTTAAATAACCGCAGCCATGCCGAGTTCATGATTCTTGGCGTTCGGTTGTTTTTCATATTGTTGTGTTTGCATTTTTGCCTTGTCGAGAAAAAGATTAAAAGTTTGAAGAGCCGTGTAAAATCAGGGTTTTCTTCAATACGCTTCAAAATCGAAACGCATGAAAATGCCCACGAAAAATGCACTCATGTGATACTTATATAACTATGATATAATTAGGACTGAAGGAAACACTTTCATGATAAACACTCAAAATCGGCAACATGTCGCATACAATAATGTGGCAAGTACCCCTCGATATATTTTGTCGACTGTCCCCGTTCAGTTTCACCCACCAAAGTGCCAGGAAGGCTAGTGTCTTTGGAGATCTGTAGAGTACTGATAAAGACTCAACAAGGAAGATAAGATCACACTCGCTGATGAACTTTTCTCTTAACATACTCTTGTAACAAATAGTTCATTCATTATTCAAGAGTGATTCATCTTGGGGATGGTTGCCACTAATAGTCAGGGCACATGTGGTCCCAGGGAAAACCTCACTTGTTATTAATGCCGAACGCATGATAAAGTCAATCTGATGTGGGAGAGAAATGCGCCAAGAAGAAATACCCCCTGGGACGACTTCTGTCGTTTTGGAAAATGGGTACGCTGCTCCCCATGGATATCAGATGCCACTCACAGTTACTAACTATAAATACTATCCTGATACTGTATAAAGCTTATTTGTAATGATACTGTCCCAGAGCTGGCAAACAGATGTCTCCTGCCATCCAAAAAGATAACCTGTCTTGGCAGCGAATTGTTTTTGAGCTCTTTTATGTGTCCACAGAGAGAATTATTGAGATATATTTACTCCAAGAAACAGGTCAAGCATGTATGAATTATCCCTTTTAATAAGTCACAAAATAATACAGTCTGATGAGTTGCGCAGGGAAAAAATCATCAAAAACAACATTTGGGTTGTGGGATGAGATTAAATTCAAATAACGCAGACGATATGAATCATCTCAGGCCACAGAGATTAGCGAAAATGGAAAATAATGATAAAAGAAGGTTGAACGGGGTAAAGGCCCATGTTGGAAATAAACAATAAAGAAACGCTACAAATGGTCTTCAAAATCAATCAGCAACTCTCTGAGAATGCATAGGGTGTGCGACTGCACTGGAGTATCAAAACATTCACTGCCCCGATTTAATGGAAACGCTATCTAAACAACCCAGGAACGAAAAAAAACACAAAACAAAAAACCTGAAGTGACTGGCCCTAAATTAATTTTTGGGTTTCGACACAACGAACTCAAGTGGTGCCAATTGCTAACATGCCAGTTTGCAGCATTGCCGACATGTTTTTGGGTAAAAATTTTTAAGCAGTATAAATGTTGCTGTTAAAAAAAAAAAAGAGTTATTAATATTTTTTCCATGAATTTAAAATGCCCTGTCATATAAAGACTCATGGAATTATCTAAACATAAATATATTGCAGCTTTATGAAAATGATCATGAGATAATGCGCTATGCTTGAAGAAAAAACATTCCCATGCATTTTGAATTTATTGAAAGCCGTTTCTTAAATACTAATGTACGTGCGTGAATTGGAAAATAATGATTTCCTATCGAGGAAATACGACAGTTTGCCACAACGAGAAATGCACAAACAAGAAGAAGAAAAAGGACATTACCAATAGCAACAACATCATCCTGCCTCTAATAAAAAATAACAACAATAAAAATCGATGTCAGGCCCCACTTAAACAGCTTCTGTTGACCAAGAACTGTACAATCTTATCTGCTATCTAGGACTCCATTATAGTTTTATTGACAGCTCAATGATAATATCACGGGGACGCCACAATAGCCTGGACCATTAGGCTAAAGTTCTTCAATCTGTCGCCGTGGCACAGCCATAGCCGTAGGGGATCTCTGCTGACTTGATTACATTCCCTACTGTTACTTTCCAGCATAACCAATAAATAGGATGTGCTGGTTTATTGATGATATAGTCCCTAAGGTATTGGGGATGCCACAGCTATCGTTCGGATGTTAAATCACTGTCACATAGTTTGATCGTCTTGATGGGTTTGTGCTTTGGTGAATGATGAATTATTTATTTCGGGACTGAGGCGCCCCTGGTTTGAATGAATGCATTTCCATTTGGGTCGAAATGATTTAAAATGGGTCGTTTCAGGTACCCCTTAGTTCCTCTCTTTCACAGATGTGTAGATATTTAAATTACTAGATAAGGTACCCGACCTTGGCCGGAATGAAGATGTGCGCTCACCACTCTCTCTCTCTTATTTCTCTCTCTCTCTCTTTCTCTCTCACTCTCTCTCTATCTCCCCGTCTAATGATCTACCGTCTTCCTTCAGATCTCGCGCGCGCCAGGGCACTGCACACTTGGGACATTGCACCAATCCGAACGCATGTCAAATGCGCTGGGCTTACCAAAAGCCTCCCGCCCCTCCAATGTGTTTTACCGTGGCAATGATATTTTTAAAAGATTACCTAAAACTTGGCTAAACGCAATTAGTTGATGAAAGGAGTCTGGGTTAGATTAGTTGGCACTGAAGAAAATTAATTTTATAACTTTTAAAACCATCATTCAGATCACAGCGTTCAGCAAAGAATGGGCCAAAATCAAACCACAGTGAAATACTCAGCCGCTGTTTTTCTTTTAATGATAATATACATATCTGGATGTGTTTGGGCTTGTTTTTTTTCTTTTGTTTTTTGTGTGTAGTTTCGTGTGTTTCAAAAACATTGACATAATTGCACTGTCGCTCTCAGAATTTTTTTCTTTGTAGAACGAGGAGCGGAATGCTCAGTGACTTCAACTATTACCTCATATAATCCTCAGCACTCGTCCGCGCATTGGGCATCGTCCTCTGTGCAGCTCCTTCGTTCACGTGTCATCTCGACCTACTGCCCCACCCCTATAGCCCCTTTAGAGAGCCTCTTTGTCACGAGTGGAGTGAGTGCAATTAAGGGGATTGCTACAGAGCGGGTGTAGAGTAAGGACTCACAGTAGACAGCAAGTTAAGCGTGCTGTTGTGAGTAGTAGTGGGGGGGTCTGAAGGAGGCGAAAGCGCTGTATAACTATCACTGCAAGTTAGAAGGTCCTAGGGAGCGGATCTGTGAATAATAGCCCATCGGGCAGACATAAAGGGAGCAGTCGAGAAGACTAGTGAGAGTCTTTCCAGTTATGACTGGTATGTAGAACGTTGATTGATTATTATGATTGATGTATTATATTATATTCGTCTATTACCATGATGTGAATAAGTATATGTGAGGAATGTGGAAGTCCTTGATATTGGATATAGCAATGTGCGCCACGAGCGATAGATGAAAGTGAGTTCATGGATTTGTAGCGCGAGTGAGTAGTGTGTACTCCGATGGAGGTGTGTTACCGTAAGATGTGTGGTGAGTGAAAGGTGAACTAGTGTGTGTACGTTTCATGGGTTGTAAGGAGAGGTGGAGTGAATAGAAATGGTAGGGTATTATACCAATGTAATATTATTCTTGTAGGTGTCGGGGACGGGCCGCAGAGCCACCTCGATGAGCACAGGGGATAGGCCAGCATAGGGCCGGAGGCCACACATAGGCCAGAAGTGAGGCTGTCAGTGCAGGACAGTAGAGGCACATAAAGTCGTGGCAGTCAGGCCACGGACAGGGACGTAGATATGAGAGTGAATGAGATACTATGTTGTTGCCATGTTGATAGGCTAGTGAACTGATATTATGTTGTTGCCATGTTGATGGCTATGGAAATAATAATGTGTTATTGCCCTGCTGAGGTGCTAGGGGAGTGCTAAGGTGTATGACAATAGGAAGGGGATATTGAGAGACTGCGGTGCCAGTAAATTATTAATGTACTATTAAGACCCTGAGGGGAGAGGCTGAGGCCGAAGTGCCTTTAGGAGTAACTACCGGATTGTGGATCCGAGGGAGAGTGTGTGTGAGAATAAGGCCGTTGTACGGCAGTGCATTTCAATAATATAATGTATGTAATTGCGCTATTATATGTATAATTATGTTTAATAAATGTGTGAGTCTGATGGGTTGTTTTGTTAAGTGTTAACTTGTTTGTTCGTGATTGTCGTCCTGTCATAAACTATTGCATCTCCCAGTCTGGGATTTGTGACACTCTTTACCTTGATCTATTCCTTGAAGGGCTGTCATCATACTCTTTCTCTCCTCCTCTCTTCTTTTTATCTTTATTGTTTCTTTCTATTCTGCTCTTTGCTTTTTGTTCACGGTTTTATTCTCACCTGTGTGTCTGTTAGCCATAATTCCTTCCTTTATTGATTCATGTTTTTCCGCTCCCCATTTTTCCAAATCTCTCTCCCCCCGCCCCCCCCCCCCAGTGTTTTCACACCTTCATTGAAGATACTAGATGCGATAAGATGCAACAGCAGCTAGCGCGTTCAGCGTGTAGAGATTTCGCACCGCCACTTAGCGACGAATGCGCGGAAGTTATGGAACAATGCCGTATTTTACAAAGCCAGTCTAGGGGAATACTGAATTCTGTTTGCTGTTCAGCTGCCTCGTATAAACTTTTATTTGCTATCATCCTATCACTCATATCGATCTTTTTCCTTATCTTCATCTTCCTGTCATAGAATTTATAAAAGCATCACCATATCCCCTATCTTGCAATAATGTTGTCATTCATAATTTGCAGACAGTGTCTATGGTAAATCAACTGACTCGCGTAACGGCGGCACAGCGTCACTGATATTTTGTGTACTGAATGGGTAAATGTGACTTTGGACATTTACTCACGGGAGGGAATCTTATGAAACGCGTAAATTTGATACAAATCCGACCGACTCATTTTCGGGTCTTTTTTTTTTTTTTTAAATATCGAAAGAAGCACAAATTGGTTTTCACAGGTCTGCCTGTAAAAAAGTCGAATCGACCTCAGAAATACGAAAATAACATTGATTTATATAATAAGGCAGACAGTAGGTAATACTTATACATAAATCTATATTTCCTAATCTCCGTAATATCGAATTTTGGTGGACAAGGTTCTTCCATTAGTAATAAATAAATAAGTATGTACGTACATAAGCATTACCATTTGCTTCCGAGTTCCGAGGTTCTATCTTTGTTTCTGGTTGCCGATGTGAATCTACCCAAAAACAGCCTTTTAATGGTGAGAGACTGAGTGAGTGAGTGGGTAGGTTGGTTGAGGGTTGGAGGAAGGGAGAAGGAGGGAAGTGAAGGAGGACATGAGAACGTTGGTGAACAAGAGTTTGACCCCCCCCCCTTAAAAAAAAGTTCTTCAGTTTGCCCCATCCCCCCCCCCTCCCCCGGAGCATCATTAACCCTACTACTCAGCCAGTCGGTCAGGCAATCAGGCATTGTCACTCACTCACTCATTCACTCACTCACACACATCTACCCATTCACTCACTCACTCGCACACTCCCTTACTCACCCATTCACTCACTCACTCTTGCTTGCTCACTCACTCACTCACCCACTCACTCACTCACTCATTCACTCACTCACTCATTCACTCACTCACTCCCTCCCTTCCTCATTCACTCATTCACTCACCTGTTCGCTCGCTCACTCACTCACGCAATGTCAACCAGCAGCACCAAACAGATAAATTTGCCCCATGAACACCAGTTGCTCATTACCACTAGCACCGTTGCTTCCACTGTCGCTACTATTGTAACTAGTTGGCCTGCTGACTCGGGAAACATACAGATTTGAATTTTTAAAGTTGAGTTTCGATCACCAGTGTGTACATTGAGGTACGGAACGAAATTTCCGGTCATACTTTTTAATTCTACTCGAAGAAAACGCGCCTTTTTTGGGCTCAAATTGTAGGAGCGTTTTCTTCTCTTCAACTCAGTCGTGGCTCAAAATCAACGAAACTATAGGGCCTACAAATATAGCAAACTTCAAGACCTTTTAGGATATGCCAACATACACCTTTACGTCTTTCTATGCGTAATAAGATATTTTGTAGAATTTAAGGCTCAGCTGTTAAAAAGCCTTTCATGATTATACCGTATGCTTTATTCCTTTAAGATAATGATTCTTTTTTAACCTGTCTAATTTGTCCTTCTTATAGTAACGTTAAAGCTTTCTCTTTTATCACTGAGTGTTCAATGCGCCTAGGGAAAAAAAAAAAAACACCACCATCAGAAATCAGTGACAGCCAAAATGACCTCGAGGGAGGAGAACTCGGGCTTCACCAGGCGGTGGCTCGTGTATCGGCTCTTGCGAGGGCCCTTCAGCTCCAGCCGGCAGTCGTCGTCTTCTCCTGTCAGTTGTACGGCCAGTATCTTTGTTTATTTCATCGGCATCTGGGGCCCAAGGGCAAATTGTCACCTGATTTGATTGGACCTAGACCGTGCCCTCATTCTACAGGGATCAATCGTTTATCAATAATAATTTCCGCTCCGTCTGGGGCGGCGGCGGCTGCCGGCGAGTAAGAGGTAGATCTACACTGGTTTGATTTGGACGTAGACGTCAGGGGCGAGGACTGGTTACCATCTGGAGGGGTGATTTTAGCCGGGGGCGGGGCAGGGTGGTAGAGAAATACAAAACCCAATCGTGCATGCGTGTCATTTTCGTGAGTCTACATTAATTTAAAATATAATACATTCATTGGCAACAAAAAATCTTAAAAGAATGGGTCTGGTCAGGTCGTATTCATGGCCAAAATAGTGTTAACTTCGTACAAAAACAAAAAGAAAAAGAAAAAATGCTGAAAATAACAACAAATCACAAAGACAGTACCTCCCCTCCTCTCCCCCCCCCCTATTTTTTTGTTTTTCTAAAAGATTAAAGTCTTGTCTTAATTATACTCACTCTTGAATTTCTTGGGCTTAATTAAATATTATTTTTGGGCAAAAGGGACTACGCTTTGGTAAAAAAATTGTAATTAAATTTCAGGAGTGTGGCAAATGAGATACGTTTAACCAGCGACTTTTGAGTTTTTTCGGGCAATTTAGAGATGGGAGAGAAGGGACAAAAGAGTTAAGAAGTGGCAGAATAGATAGTAATTTGTTGGCAGGACAGTTTTGAAATATCATCCTTATTTGTTCAGAATGGCGTTTTATCCAAAGTAACAGGGAACGAAGAAGTAAAGGAACAGCAGAATGATATAATCTGATGGTTTCTGATGGCAGGATGGCAGTCCCTCACTGGGTGTGTTTCACACGCACATAGACACCATGGACAACATTTATCTTTGAACTGAACTCAGACAACAAGTTTTTTTCTGGCAAAAAAAAATATTTAAAAATGATGATCATCGTCGTATTATAAAGGAAGTAAGATCTCCAGTGTAATCATGAAAGGCTTTTTAACCGCTGGGCCTTCAATTCTACAAAATATCATAATACGCTTAGAAAGCGTGTACGTGGGCATAATTATATTAAAAGGTCTTGAAATTCACTATATTTGTAACACTTCCGTTGATTTCGAGCCATAGCTGAGTTGAAGAGGAGAAAGTATTCCGTCATTTTGAGCTGAAAAAAAAAGACGCATTTTCTTCCAGTAGAATTAAAAAGTGTGGCGGGAAATTTCGTTCTGCGCCTCAGTTTACACACTGGTGATCGAAACCCAGCTTTAAAAAAAATCACATTTGAATAGTACCCGAGTTAGCGGGCCGACTAGTAATAGTAATTTCAACAATGAATAGCATTTATAATATTTTATAATATAGCTCTTGCTCCCGCAATACAAGCTCGAAGACAAAACTTGGCAAACAGAAAAAAATTGCATGTAACAAAGCCTGGCGTAACCTCAAAGCGCTTTGCAGTCATTCCACCATTCACATTCAATTCACCAACACAAGGAACTTACTGAAACATGGTAATAATATTCCTCTTCATTCTGAAACTACATGAGGGTTGCTCCCCGGGTATGAAAAGGGGAAGGGCAGTTTCCATAATGTACTAAGAAGTTTTGTTTTATTTATATATTATGTTTTTATTAACACATTAAGTTGTAGGATTCTATCAAAATCAAATGTAGGCTATGTTCCGGGTGGAACAGTCAAATAGTGCGTGCTAAGTGCCATATAATCCTCCAGGCACCATACAGTACCACCAGTAATACACAGACATTCATTGCTCGGTCGTAGTTCGCACAAGAACTCAGCGCAAGAAAAGTGCATTGTTTTTAGTGCTTTCTACAACATAAATAATAAATGAATCAAATGATCAGGAAAACCGCACAGTTATGTTCCTGAGAACAAATTCTCATGAAATCAGAATTCGGCCACAAGAAAAAATGGGGGCGGTATCTAGAGGGGAAAAGGCTCTATAGTATCAAAGCTTTGTCATCGTCATGGACATTCAACATTTCAATAGCTGTACACTCGTACAAAGAGGCAGGCTTTTTTGGGGGGAGGGGGGGGGTGTGGGGTGTCGTTCAAGCTAAGCATATGAAAGCACACAAGGGGGAAAGGAAAAGGGTGGAGGTTAAAAATCGCCAAAGTCGGGCGTGTGTACTGTACGGATGGCCATCAGAGTGCACAAAAGTGGGATTCACTCGAAAACTGACACAGGGGAAACACAACACTGAAGCCACACGTTTCACAGTTTTGTCGTTTCGCCTGTATTTTTTGTCCCCTGGTTATTCCTGTGGCATTCAATGTTTATTTCACATAGCAGTTATTTTTTCCTCATCCTTTCGATGAAGCCTTCTGATTCCCGACCCCCTCCCTCCCTTTCAACTCTTTGCATCTACGCCTATGGTCGGTAGGATTGCAAGGGTCTAAGTGAGGATAAGCTTGGCTGAGACTTGTTTCTCTTATAGAAACGTCCACGCCATTGTTTCTAAGCATCACATGATGAATGCCGTTAGGGTCCATATATAAGGTACATAGGCTCGAACTGGGCGTAAGTATATTATGTATAGCGCGTAGCTGCATAAACTGTTGAACTTATCATCATCATTGCCTTTCTCACCCTGGATCAGGGTATAGGCCACCAACAAACACTTTCCATCCCTCTCTATCATGGGCCAGTCTCTTTACATTATTCCAAGTCTTTCCGCTTCGTTGCACATCATTTTCTCTGGCTCTTCTCCACGTTCCGCGCGGCCTTCCTCTTGATCTCTTGCCCTGGGGATTCCAATCCAATACCTTCTTCGCGATGCTGTTTCCTGGCCTCCTGAGAGTGTGGCCGATCCATCTCCATCGCCTCCTACCAATTTCCTCTCTGACTGGGCTCTGTCTTGTTCTTTTCCAAACAATTTCATTGCTGACCTTGTCTGTCCATCTGATCTTAAGTAGCTTCCTCAAACATCTGTTGATGAAAACTTGGATTCTCTTTATGCAGGCCTGGGACGCATTCCAAGTCTCACATCCATACAACAGGACTGACTTCACATGTCAGAAATAGTAAGGGCTTTCCCGAGTCTATAGATCAGGATAACACAATAGACCAGTGAGTCTGAACGTGGGCGATCGGGGTGGGGGAGAACGACTTTGATGGCGGGGGGGGGGAGGGGGGGGGGCGAAAACGATGAAGAAGAGCGGTTTGGGGGCAAGCACGGAACAGTTCTACAGTTCTTCAACAGCACGCCTAGACGGATTTCAGGTAGGTTTTGTGAACAGAAAAGGCCCTTTTTTTAAAAAGTGCATTTGACAGAGTGAGTGACTGACTGTTTAACAGTGCTGGATTTACTATTTAGGCTAGGTAGGTTGAAGCCTTGGCCCTCAAAATCTAGGTGGTTGGGTGGTAGTATGGGGAGGCGGGGAGGCTCGCCTCCTCAGGCCAAGCTACATACCATTTTGTGACCCGCGAAGCCTTTTCTTACATACCGTGATATTACAATACACTGCGGTATCTGGACAAATCTTGTGCAGTTTTTCCGAGCTTTCGTCCCTCAGAGGACTTGCGAGGTGTGGAAGTTTTAAACATCTACCGTCATCATTGGCATTACTCGAATTATTTAAAGCACATCCGTCTACCTCTAGCCGTGAATGCGAGAGATTGGGAGGGGCCTCACAGTTAGAATGACCTAGGGCCTCTCGTCATCTAAATCCAGCCTTACTGTTGGATAATCAACACGCCTGTTGTCATTAACAAGGCTTTGAAAAACTGTCACAATTTGTGTGAAGTCTGTCTTCTTGTGTAAAAGTCGATCGGTGTATAATTCTTCTTTTAAAAGGTATCCGTAAGGTTTGAGTACGGATTGTTTTTTGGGGGTAGGGGGTAGGGTCTAAGGGGGGTAGGGATTGCCTTGAATAGGTTGAGAACCAATGCAATAGGCTAATGCATGTTGTGTGTGTATATATATATATATATATTGTGATCCGGTCCAATATGAGAAAGAGAAGGGGACACGCTCAAATACAAACTGCACGATATGGTCAATCCAATCATGCAAATGGGACGAACTACAATAACAACCAAATAGCAATGACCGGATAGGAAAAGCCAATTCCTTGTTTCCTAAAACAACTTCGTGTGAAGAATTAAATTCACCAGACCGACCTATGATAAAGAATATCAATTTTCTTTACCCAGCCTGAGCATCAAGGCTTGTCGTTAATCAAAATCTTATGAGGACATTGAGAAATCAGACAGACACAGAATTCCCTTCCCCATTCATAATTCCAAAAAACACAGTTTATTTCATCGCATCAAGGCATAGACTATCACAGCGATGAAATAATAGCACTTCCTAATTCCTCAAATGATAGGCTTTAATTTAAATGAGGCCATATCGACCTTTCTCTTGCTGCCTTAGGGCCGATATATCGGCTTATCAAATGTTACAAAAGACAGCCTCACAGCCAGTATATCGGCTCACCGGTTCATGCTAAAACTACAGCGAGGCCGATATATCGGCCGACATTGTTCCGGCATATTTTGCACTCCTAATTTACTATTTCCTGCTGTCTTTATACCCGATAATCCATTATTCTGGTGGCCTCTAACTGCTCTTGTCCACAGCATCCGCTCCGCTCCGCTATTTTTTACGTATGAAAACGTAAAACACTCTTAGTTTGCCGCTGTACACTTGTCCACAGCATCCGTTCCGTCCCGCTCCTCACTGCTATAGCGACAAGGGGTGTTATACTTTTTCATACGTCTTTTTCTGTAAAATAGCGGAGCGGATGCTGTGGACAAATCAGACCAATTAGAAGGGAGGACTTTGGGGGTTGACAGCAAAGGGGTTAGAAGTCAAATATAACTAAAACTAAAATGTTGAAGGGGTTAGGTATAAACACTTTCTTTCTCCATAGTACTATCACTCTGACTCAGACCAATGAACTACGCGAACGAGGAAAAGGCCAGAACCAACAAAAGAAACAACAAAAATCGGCAATTTTTGCTATTGCTGATATTAATATGCAGGGCTTCTATGCTTGTAAATATTGTTATATTTCTATGAATACAATATTAAAATTAAAATTACAATTTGAAAACTGTTCTCCTTATCTCACCCTCCCATATCAATGGGTTGAAATCCACATCGGTTCGATCACAACTCAAGCAAGAAGCACAGACTTTGTCTGCCTGTCTGTCTATCTGTCCGTTCGTCTGTCTGTCTGTTTGTTTGCCTGCCTGCCTGCCTGCCTGTTTGTCCGTTTTCTCTGTGTCCGTCTGCCTACGTGCGTGCCTGTCCGTCGTCTACCTGTTTGTCTTTCTGTCCCCCCCCCCCTCTATGTCTCTGTCTGTATGTCTGTTGTCTCTCTCGTTCTCGCTCTTTCTCTTTCTCTCTCTCGCTCCTCGCATATACACACCACCACTATAGCCACTACTACCCTTAGTAGCAAATAAATAAAACAAGAAAAAAGAAATCCCTAACTTGTTCAAGGCAAACAAATAATATTATGTTGCATAGATAACCGTAACTGATTTGTAAATGCATGAAAACGAATGCATGAAAAAGACATCATTTTGGACCGAAATAATTATTCTATATGTTTATTACTTCCGACTCATTTAGGTTTGTTTATTAGACTTTTAACAGTAGTATGAGAATAGCGGGATAAACATTAGCTTAAAATCCGCCCCTCCCTCCCCCCCTCAAAGTAAACAGGGCATATAAAACTGCCTGTTGCTAGGGGATCTTAATCTGATTACAAAGCTGAACAGAGACAATACTGAGTTGTGTCCACTGTTCTGCTACAGCTTATAATGTAAAACACCATAAAAATGACACATACATGTCGATGGACTGCAGTTTTATCTGTCCTTCCAGCCTCCTACTTAAACGTCAGATCAATATTTGGAGTATCCTAGTTCGCTGGCCTTATTGTACTGATGTCCATGTGGCCGTCGCTGGCCTCACTGCAGTGGTGGACCTACGTTTTCGGGACCCTGAAGCTTGAACTGTTATGGGGTCCCTTCGCAATCAGCAACAATAGGGCAACATCCACAATCCACTCATTAAAAAAAAAGTTTCTTCAGGGCGCCTCAGGGATGTCGCGACTTAAGCTCCATTGTTTTTCATTATTTTCGTAGTAGATCCGCCACTGCCTCACTGTACTGATGTCCACATGGTCGCGGCCACTCTAGCTCCTTGTTAGTGACAATTCATTTGGTGTGCGTGTGAGTAGCCTAGTCATGCCAGGATAAGCACAGGGTTGTGCCTTCCAGCTGAAGGTCCGAAGAGGGTCTCAATCAAAATGAGATAGCATCCTGTCACTGGCGATGCCCATTGACCTCGGTGAGGGTGGGTGGGGTGACTGGAGGAAGAGGCGTCAAGGGGACTCTCAGACAGGAGACATGATACCTCCCCGACGGCGGCAAGAGAAAGCTAGCGCGAGGTCTCCACATTACCTGCGACGTATTAATACGTATTATACATATCTTTTCATGGCCATTAGCCTTGGCGTGCTGCAGGAAGACAGCCACATACTTCATGCTTTGTTCATGTCAATGCGACGAAGTTGCTAAGTTCATTAAAAAGAAAATATTATTATGTGAAAAATAAGATTTCGTTGTTTGAATACCGTTTTGTTCTCCAAACATAGAACGATTGAACTTATTTTTTTACATTAAATAATGACCAGTTTTTGGTGTTCTGTTGTTGCTGGACCGTAGCCTAATGATAATGCCAAATAGAGAAAATACCGAATTGTGTTCACTGCTCACCTACAGGGAACAGGATTGAATGACACAGTTACTATATTTAGATTTACGTCATGGGACATTCGAAATGTTCAACGCTACGATTAAGTACAGTTGTGGACTTTGTACACACTTTTCATGTGTAGTTGATCTTTGTGTCTCGAATCGCCTGTACAAAGTCCATGAAAAATGTGCTTAACTAGTGCGTTGAACAGTTCGAATGTCCCATGACGTCACCGGTAAATTTAAATATAATAACTGTGTCATTAAATCCCATTCCCTATAGCTTTCTATGTAAAATGCTAGTGTCCCCCAACAACAGCCTTTTACAAAAGTTTTGGCCATGCAGCATGACACAAAATTTATATAAACTAGCAACTCCTGGCGTTATGACACAGGGTTTGTGTTTAGTTGCTGGGCGGCGACTTGCCTTTGAACGATCCGGATTTTTGGATCACCCACTTCAAAATATCTGGATATCCGGATCATGATCCAAATTTTAGAGCAGTTAAGAACAACGGGGCTCGACCCTCGATCGGGTTCGAGGAGACAAGGGGATTCTAGCGTATATAAGTTCACTGGCTTGAAATTAGGTGAGTCGGCGACGATGCGGAAAGACAAATTGCATCATTACAGAATGAGCCTCTGATCTAGATTTCTAAAGGCAAGTCGGAAGCGCGTCGCAAACAGGCCGGGGAGCAGGTCATCCGCTTGTAGAAGTGGATTGATCCGTTTAACTGGATATCCAAATGTAAATTCGGACTCTCGCCCAGTACTGTTTAAATTGTTTTACAAGTTCGGATTTCTGTTCTTCTCCATTCTTCAGATTCCACACCACACGATCAATCTGACATTGATTGACCGGTAGTTGACCTTTACTCTTCAACAATGTAACGCTGTTGTTAAATATTCATTTTCCTTCTTATAATGACAGTATTGATTTAAGAACTCGTATTTTCTTGCTGGTGCCAGATCTTCATTTGTGAGGCTCTCTGCCTTCGCCAGTTACACCTCTTTCTGTAAAGCCCTCCCGATAACCTTCATTGTGATCCCACAAAAATTCTCAGTAAATATGCGGAGATATTTGAATGCTTCATGCTGAATGTCAAAACAATCCGCTTTCGAATATTTACGGTACGTATAATGCTGTGGACTATAGCGGTCGCAGTGATCTGGTAACGGAAGTGCTGTGGTTCACAGTAATCTTCTTTGGTGATCAGTAATTAATGAGAAGTGATTTTCTGTGTGCAAATCCTCTCTCTTTGGAGAGAGATCCATAGAATAGGCCTGCGCTCTGGACTGTGAGCATCAAACTGCTTCAAAGTTTATCGCTCTTTGGGCAAAAGTAAGCGTCATTTTCTGTGCGTTTCTCTATTCTTTCATTGATTGTTGTAAATGTGTATTTATTGAAAAGAGAACACCGGTGGTTGCAAATTTAAATGATAAAACCTGAATACATTATAACTTGTTTACAGGGTTTGTAGAACACCAAGAAATCCTCAAGTATAGGTGAGAGTTAAGTATGCATTTCATTGTCTTGGAAAAAACAAGTCTTTTTACAAAAAAAAATCATCCAATAATTGTTTACAGATGAAGATATCGTCAATGCTCTACGCTAATAACACAGGTCATTTCTGACACTTCTGATATATTAAGGAAAAAAAACAACTGTTTCTTTTCCTGTTATTAATTGACTTATGCCATAATGATTCTATTGGATTATTACATTTTACTGTTGGCGTATTTTATTTTCTATGATATATCAGATAGTCCTTATGCGCAGGAATGCAATGCAGTTGCCTTTTGGTATTAGTCTGACATGTGCCATTATTGTAGAGTAGTGACCATATTCGAAGTACACTGGAGCAAAGCAAAATACAAAGTGCGACATTAAGATGGAAAAGTTCATCGCATCCTAAAGTATCCAACAAATCCCCAGTTTTCACTTGTATTTCCCATGTGTTATCATTGCATAATAACTCCAAGTTGCTAGATTTATTTGAACAATTCTTTAATAAATAATGTCGTGTGAACATTTCGTTTTTATTTTTGTTTTAGGAGGAGGAGGAGTGGTGGGAATTTGGGGCGGGGGGGGGGGGGAGGGAGGAGGCTGTATCACTTGACTCATTGACGCCAATATCACGACACGACAAGTGCACGTTTTTTTTAACCCGATGGCTAGACGACAAGGGACAAAAAATGAGAGTACTTGTTTTGATAATCATCTTGTTACACTCCCGCACAAGTTCTGTAAGTATTCACGACCAGATACCATGTCTTTCTTTACCTGTCTAATCATTTTGTGTTTAGCTTTATTTTATTGTCATAATAGAAAATAAAGGGAATAATCGATTTCTCAACTTTGTTCGCAACTCATCGGCAGATGCAAGTAATTTTTTGCGTACACGTTTGTCACCGGATGTAGTAAGGCCTATTTCAGACGCATTGACTTTTCGCCGAGACTTGTGCGACTTCCGTAAACGGCACCGTGTCTTTGCATTTCAGAGGGTGTATCCATGTGAACCGTGAACGACATAACACACTGGCGGAAAGCGGTAGCCTACGTGAGATTGAAAAACGAAAGTGATCTTTCACCAGACTTTGAATACCGGTACTTTCTGTACATACTTCTATTCTCCTTCATCGGTCCCCGTTGCACCACGAGTGATGTTGCCTTACAAAGTCAATGGCTGCAGAGCGGCCTCAGTCTGCCGCCGCGTACCAGTCTATCTAGGTCAAGTAGTATATCTATGATCACGACAAGATCATATTCTCCTTCCCAAGGCCATTGTCAACACGGATGTCCATGAAGACTTGATGTACTTGTACAACCAATATCTTAAAAATAAAAAACGTTCAGCAGACAGAAATTGGGTTCATCCTTTAAATCCTCGGAGGCCAGGTACTGGAGCTTTCGTCACGCTATATCATGAATTAAGGGATGATGAGAGAACGTTTTTGAATTACTTTGGAATGTCTATAGCAAGTTTTGGTGAGCTCATGACCCGTCTATGCCCTCTACTCCGAATTCCATATTACTTTCTTTGAAAGTATGGCCGTGCAAAGATTTTCCATATTGCACGCCCTCTTTTTGCAAGCTTGTGTGACGTCACTTTATAAAAAGATGGATGGTTAACTAGTTTACTCGCAAAGCTTTGTTGAAGTTATCTAATCTAAATTGCGTCAACTCAGCCTTTCAAATAATGTTTATAATTTATTTGTTTTTAATTCAATGAAATGTTTATTATCAAAGCTCGTAAACTTGTTGTGAAAAGTAGATGAGCAAAATACTTGCCAGTGAATGCAATAATTCCAAACTATTCATGGAATTGGCGGTTCAGTTTCGCAGATGGCGACCTTAGTTTTTGTTTGTTCCAACTTCACTTTTTGCACAACTGAGTAATTCGACGTTAAACATTTACGGCTTTAGTTAATATGATAAGGAATTGGAATAAATCTGAACTGTGAAATAGCTTGATAAGTGCCACGACACATTTTAATTAAACAAGTGTCAAAGTGCGCATTTGTTACATACCTCTTTGACGTACTAAAAGACCTCCAGTTTTTCAGAAAATGGAGACAGGACAAACCAGAACTAGGGTCGCTAGATGTATTTATGTCTTGAGGCAAATGATGTGTAACATGACCAGCCCTTCCGACATTTCCATTCTCTCAAAACGTAAATTAATAAGGAAAACCGCAGAGTTCAAGAAGAAAATATGAAATTTATTATGAATTCTAAAAACACAGAGTGATCACAAGAAAGTATTTGAAATTTATGAAAAAACTGCTAAAAAACGAATCACCATATCAGTGCACAGTGCTGCACATGTTAATGTCGGTGAGAGGAAAATGCGCGCTCATCTACCTGTCAAGATTTCACATTTGCATGTGGAGAATTTAATTTGGCGATTTTAATGCAGTGATAGGAGCATGGGACAAAAATGCACATTTACATATTAGGGATTTATTCATAAGCAACATCTAAAATAGAAAAAAAAAAGAGACATATAAAAACAATATCACAATAGTTATAATTATACATAGTACAAAATTCGAACATACACGGGAACGAATGAAAACAAATAATTTGCCTCTGTTCAATTATCTCATTCAAAATATAGATTTTAATTATATTTCATGGAATATTTCTCTACTAAAATTCATTTATATCCAGTGAAAAGTGCAGTTTGCCTTGTCGGCTAATGGTAGTATACGACTTTGCGTTTATCTTTGCTCTGGTTTCTGTTTGCATCTTGTCCGCATATTCCTGCATGTTTTTATTTCAATATGCAGAAGTAAGGGAGGCATCATACTGAGCCTGGTCAGACACAGCAGGATGCTATACACTAGAGAAATTGGCAGAAACTGACTGTATCTCACCGGGCATAGTGTTTTTCCGGATTTACCAAGAAAATATAGGAATTATGGTGTGCACTTCTTGTCTGCCAGCATCCGACTGTGTCTGGCCTGGCTCAGTATGATACCCCCCTAAGTCCCAAGTTCTACATTTTAGGACTGATGAGATCTGGCTGAATGTAATTCATACCATCGTTTTGACAGCGGATAAAAACAACAACAACAACAACAACAACAACAACAACAACAACAACAACGTCCAATCACCCACATTTGTCTGAGATGAGGCCTCAAAAGCAGAGCCCAGACTCAGTGGCTTTGGTTTTGTTTCGCTTACAGCATTTTTTTTTTTTTTTTTGCAGCGCATGATGCTGCTACTTTCTTCTCGAAAGCGAATCGAAGGCGAAACAAACCTGAAGCCACTGAATCTGGCCTCTTAGGGGCATAGATTACATTTTTTTGTGAGGAGGAGGATCGGGGGCCAGTATTTCCACAATAACCTATCATCTTCTGTCTTCTTTCGTCGGGCCTGATTTATTTCGATTTGATAAAGAAAAGTCTGCTGTCTACATTATGTGTTTCATAAATCTATCTTGGCATACCAATGAGTCCAGTCATTTTTGAGTGAATTTTTTTTTCAAGGTGGCCATTTTGTTGGTACTTGTACTAAACTGTGTTATTTCTGAGTGTAAGCTGTGGGCTGCACAAAATCTGAATTATTTTTACTCTTTCTATGGAGTGACATACTGTAAATTTGTATAATGGAATATGTGTATCTTCACAGTTGGATATTTTATAATTTGGCAGCTTCAATGACCTGATGAATACAAAGCAAAGCAATCATGAACAATAGAATGGTGGCTATTGTTGAGACACAATAGTCTAATTACAAAGCCGAGTAGTGAAAATGCTGAGTTGTGTTCACTGCTCAACAATAGCTGACTGAGTTAAATGCAACAATCCCCTAACAACAGCCTGTGTAATGTATGTGAGTGCATGAGAAAACCCACAATAAGTCGGCAACATGACATTTTGAGTTCTGTACACATAATAAAAGACAAGACATTTCTGATAAATTGAAGTCAGTGACTCCCCCTAAAACAAGATTTTGAGAAAACGGCATTTAATCCTAAAAGTGGCAATAGCTAATTCACCCATTAATATTGGAGTGATTGCTGTTAGGAGACCGTAGTCTAATAACTAAGCCGTTATAGAGATCATAGTGATTAGTGTTCACTGCTCGTCTACAGTTTACCCTTAACATGGCACGGTCCATTAAACAACAGCCAAGTTTTGTGTCGGACCCATATTTTCACTTCAAAGCCGTTTTCCTCAAAATCATCTGTGTCGACATATTATTGTGGGTTTTCTCATGCACACTCACATATAATAGTTTACCGTTATCACATACCAAGACATAGAAAAGCTACGTGTGTAAATTAGTTCAAATCCAAAATCTAACAATATTCATGATCCGGACAACCACTTACGTTCTACTTAAAGCGATTAATACAATGCAGCACACTGCTGCTACAACAATTTAAAAAATAGTTCAAGAAAGAAGATATTACTTGTAAAATAATATATACTAGTGTAAGGACCCGTTCAAAGAACGGTAGAAAACAACACGCACAATCAGCACACAGATTATGTAGATCTAGGTAGAAAACAACTCACAACTGGCACAGTAACGCCCGCATGCCCCGTGCATAAGGCAGACGGCACAGAAACTCATGCCTTCAAATTTTGAAACGCAACCGGAAGTTTAAAGTCGAAACAAAACCAAAGGCAGGAGGGAGGCAACCATTGTTGAGGAGAAAGCATTATTCCATATTTTTAGGCCTATTTTCATTTATTACAAAATTACGATACTTCGCTTTCATGTCAAAGGAATAGACATAGTAGCAAAAAGAACTATCTTTCACATGTAATTTTTTCAGGTCTGGGCATTTCTTCCTCGCAGCAGTGAATTTTTTTTTCCTTGCTGTTTTTTTTATATAGATATATATATAAGATATATATAATATGCAAAAATCAAACAAAAGCTCGTCATGTCTGGGCTCTTGCTTTACATCGAGTACATCTCACATAAATCTGAAGAACTTATTTCTAAATCGTGTGTGGACCTATTACACGTATAGACAAAACTGACAGATTTCTAAAGGTGTGAAGATCTTCAGATAAATCATTGCGTGTAATTGAGAAAGCTGATATAAAATTGACACGATAGATCGAGAAAATCCGGGACAAGGTGGTCTAGAGGCAAGGTGCTCGCCTCTCATGCCAAGGGTCCCGGGTTAAACCCGGGCAGTGCAGGCATGTTGGAAAGTGGATTTTTCTCATATTTTCAAGTCCCTGGTCCTATTGGGGGGTAGGATCGAGTAGTTCTTGGAAATTGGATTTTTCTCATATTTTCAAGTCCCTGGTCCTATTGGGGGGTAGGATCGAGTACCTAGTCTTCTCGGATAAGGACGAAAAAATTCGGAGGGCCCGTGTGCACGTTGCGCACGTTAAAGATACCTAGGCAGTTGGAAATCGTAAAGAGCAGGCCGAAAGGCCGCTGCCCGGGCAAAATTGAAATTAATAGATTAAAATTTATCCATATCATCTCTTCCCCCCCCCCCCCCCCCCCGGGAGAACAAGAAATAATAAAACAAGTAAAGTGAGGTGTAAATGCCAAGGGCAGCGAACCTCCTAAAATAAAGACCTCAAATAACAGAGAAAATCCGCCCTACCAACCTCAGTTTTTGGGAGTGGCTAATGGAAATGCTGTCGCCATCCATGTCTCATCAAACCTTTCACTGGGCATAGTAAATCTTTATACGACAAACCTTCGAAAAGTGATTAAATAAAAAAAAACTGATGGCATTTTCGTAATCAATGCATCAAAATTTGCAAACTGGGTCGCGTGAAACTCCATTCGAAGCTTTATTTAAAAAATAAAACAGTAGAAAAAAAATCAATTCCATCACCGTTTATCATTTTCCGTTTTCAGCATAGAAAAATAGTCTAGATGTAGATATATGTACAATGTAATGTTATACCATTTTAAAAGATGTATTGTGCCAGTTTTCTTTCTTTTTAACTGCCCATCATATATTTCTTATTTGATGTTTATGAAATGACTTTTACACCCACAGGATTTTGCTGAATATGCATTTATTTGTCCACCGCGCCATTTTAAAACATTAAAAAAATGTTTTCGTTCAAAAGATCTGCTTGAGTTGCTCTCAAGTTGACAAGACAGCCCGGCTCTCCACGAAGTCCGTCGAGTGAGACAGAAATGTACATTTAACACGAACGCTCGGGAAGACAAAACTGATAGAAATCCAAGACGATGGAAGTGATTCGTTTTGTCTGTACGTGTAATACGGCCTTAAGTCCGATGCAGCTTTACCTGAGACCAGCTGACTAGTGTAAGTTGACCTGTCCGTCAATGCATCACTGATCCACCGAAGATGTTAAAAAAAAATAAAAAATTACCCTTTAACTTTTAAGGCAGTTCATGCAATCAATAGTTATCACTGTTATGAATTCTCTGTCATGCCATCTTTGAAAGTGTCTTGCCAACTTTCCATCACGTCCACATTCTTTGTACATTTGTCAAATTCAATTATAAAAACAACAAACACGAAGATAATTAACACAAATATTCAAAAGTGCATGGAAAGATGCAGTTTGTGAGAAATAGCAACACATTGATTGAGGGAGATTTCTTCATTTGAGAAATTCAAAACCAAGATGAAATTAATCTTGTGTCGGAAATGCCTAGGCTACTAATTGACTGATAATGTTTCTCTTAAGCATTATACGTGGGGGAGTCAAAAAGTAATGCAATTTATTTCCACCTGAACACAGTTTATCATCAAATGAGCTGATATTTGGCACAATGGTACTTGTGCATGTACTCTCAAACTTATATTGTTAAAATTTTATTTCATTTCATTTTTGAGTGAATGAGGTTGTTTCATAATGGCTGCCTCCTTGGAAGTCCGTCAGAAACAAATAGCAGTGATTGAATTCCTTGTTACCGAAGGTGAAGCCCACAAAAACATTCGCAAGCGACTGCAAAATGTTTATAAAGATCAAGCGCTAGATTATAGTAATGTTCATAGGTGGGTCCGACATCTGAACGATAGCTCTGAAGACACGGAAGAATTGCTATGTTCATGCTTATCTGACAAACATCATGCCGGTCGCCCCTAAAGCAACTACCAACAAAGCAAAAACAGAAGCGTTAAACAGATGTGATAGTCGTATAACACTTGATGAGTTGGCAGCAAAGCTAGAGGTAAGCCATGGAAGTGTTCATAACCTCATCGAGTCACTTGGGTTTTCCAAAGTCTGTGCCCGTTGGGTACCAAGACAACTGGCAGCTGATCACAGGATTAAAAGGATGAATTGCTGCACGGAGCTTTTGCAGCTTATCGAAAGAGACCACACATTCTTTAGAAGGCTTTTCACTGGAGACGAGACATGGGTTCGTTATTATGAACAGAATCGAAAGACGATCAATGGAATGGCGATATCCAACGTCCCCAAAGCCAAAAAAAATTCAAGACCGAAAAATGCATGGCAGCTGTGTTTTGAGACATTCAAGTTGTATTTTCACTGATTTTTTTTTCCACGAAGAGCGACTATAAACTCTGAGGCATATACTGAGACACTAAAAGTAAAATGGCTGAGAGCTAGAATTCGACGAGTGAGGCCCAATTTGGAAATGAACAAAGTTCTCTTTCACCACGACAATATCCGCCTTAACACGAATATCATAACAAGGGAGGCAATCACCTCTTTTGGGTGGACAACACTGCCACATCCATCTTATTCCCCTCATTTTGAACCACCAGACTTTCACCTTTTCGGTCCAATGAAAGAAGTCCTGAGAGGTCATCGTTATGAAAACAACGAAGAAGTCCAGACTACTGTTAAAGTTGGTCCAAAGATCAGCCCAATCAGCTTTACGAAGCGGGCATACGTGGCCTTACTAAAAGCTGGACAATGGCTGCCGAGAGAGGTGGAGATTATGTTGAGAAGTAGGGATCTGATCCTCTAATGTATGGCTTCAATTTCAGGTATGAGACTTGTTATTGGATTCATTTAGCAATGAAACAAGTTGCATTACGTTTTGACCCCCTCTCCCCCCTCGTATGTTTTGGACAGCATGATAATAATATATATTTGTAAACACCTAAAGAGAGAGAGAGAGAGAGCAATGCAAATGTATTCCATTCTCATTATTAAAATTCAATAATAATCTTATGAGTGCCGACAGATATTATGTTTATAACCGTAATTAATCATCATTTCGGCTCTTCACACTAGATGACAAAATAAGTAAGAGGTACTCTAGGAAACAAAACACGTTCAGTTTCGGGAACAAACTATTTGGTATAAGTTCATGATTCATGAAGTGCGCGCCTCTCATGCCGAAGGTACCTCAACGGGTTCCATCCCCGGTCGGTGCAGGCATGTTAGAATTTTTTTGGGGGAAAAAATTCCTGTCCCTGATCCTATGGTAGGTAGGATCGAGCACCTAGTCTTCTCGGATGAGGACGAAAAACTTGGAGGGTCTGTGTACACACCGCACACGTTAAAGATACCTTGGCAGTTGGAAATCAGGAAGAGCAGGCCGAACAAGGCCTCTGCCGGGGCAAAGTTCTAAAAAAAAAATAAAAAATTATTTCCTACCACAGCAGGAAAAACAGAAACAAGAAAAGTGAGGTGTAAATGCCAAGGGCAGAAAATTTCCAAAAATACAGACCAAAATAAAAAGCAAGATAAATCTGGCAAATTCTTTATACCAAGCTTAGCTGTAGACAGATCTAGTAGATCTAGATCCAAGGCACGTTAATAATGGTAGCTGGGAGTGATGCAAAGACTAATAGAATTTACTGTTACACCACATTTTCATGTTGAAATAGACCGATATGATGAAGTTGAATTTGGGCCAGCACAGTGTAAACAGAGACGCAGAACGAAATTTCCGATCATACTTTTCGATTTTACGTAATGGAAATGCATGTGTAAGGAAATAATATGAAAGGTTAAATTCTGTCCAATATGGATGTGTCCACGCAATTTACTGTCAAAAATTGAGGCAGTACACAAAATTTCATAATTTTTTGGCCACGTGGTCACAATGTTTTTGGTGCTTACTTGTTCACCCTCTAGCTCCATGATAAACTATTCACAGTTCAACTCTATTGGAAAGGAGTAAAGATAAATTTTCATGCGTGACTTTTTGTCATTTGATTAGCTGTTCAATAATATATTCATTGATTAGATCATAGCTTAATGTGAGTCTTATTCTGTCTGTATTCACAGTGAGATGTGACTGTCATTCTCTCTCACTGTCAGAAAACTCTTTAATTTCGTGTGTGCTTTTACCTTCGTTTGCAAATGTTTGCGCCGGCCCCTCCCCCACCCCACAACGCTTGATGAAGTTCTTTGTCTAAAGTTCTGCCATTTTCCCCAGCCAATGGGAATGGCTTCCATGATCATGACAAGATTCAGAGCCAAATTTCCTAGTTTTTTTTGCCTTTGCCCGTGCCTGCAGCGTTTTGGCCATCTCCACTTGATGAATATTTTTGTCTAAAGTTTACCCATTTATCCCAAAGAATGGGAATCGTATACATGACAGGATTCAGGGCAGAGTTGATCGGTAGGACAAGCACAGCTGACCAGGCATATGCATCTGCGCCAATCTTATTACCATTCAAAGCCAGCAATCCCATAAGACCGATAGGAAACCAGCAAAGGAAGTCCGTTAACGCAACTAAAGACAGTTGCTTGGCAACAGTTACATCCTGAGCTCGTCGTGAACTGCCTTGTACAGCCGCCGACTTCGCCATCCGATTGCCTGACATAGCTTGGTAAATAAGGTACTGTCCGTAAGCGATGCCGATGAACATGACAAAATTGAAAACGACAAAGATAGCAACAGAATATTGCCATCCTGCCTTTTTTTCTGTAGTAAGTGGCAGTCCCAGACACACCCCATTGGTCGAGTAGATTTTCCAGTGCTCAAAGGAGGGTAACACTGGAATTAAGGCAATCAGAAAACCGAGGATCCAAGTTCCAACGACGCAAATGGTTGTGGCAAGCTTTGTGAAATTGTACTTACCCAGTGGAAATTTCAGAACCAAGTATCGATCAAGCGTAATCAGGAAAATAAAGACGGTAGAAGTTTCGCTAGAAAGTGTTGACAAGAAACCAGCAATTCTGCACAAGACACTGTGTCTCCAGGTTCTGTCACTGAAGACGTAATTGCCTCTATAGTACTCATCAGCGCCAGCGATAATGAGCAGGTACACCCCCATGAGAAAATCTGAAGCGCTCAAGTTGATCACAAAGATGCTGAACGCTTTTCTCTTGACGGTCTGGGCATGAGTCAGTCTATAGACAAAAACAGTTGTATTACCCAAAATTGCAAGGACCCCCACCAACCATAAAATAACACGCTGAACTGACTCACCAATCAGATCTGAACAAGATGAAATGGCATCTTGTGTAGTATGGCAAGTGTGGTCCTCAATTAAAGGACCCCTTACCTGAGGACAACATAGTTTATAGTTGTCGGTATACATACTTTCCGCAATTTTGAGGCGATGCAGGGAATCCTTTTCAAATGTTTCTATGGAAGTAAATCGAAGGTCGAGTTTTGCGAGGGTAAATTTCGCTGGGAACGAATCTCTTTTTAGAGTGTGTATGTTTGTGCTGCTTAAGTTGAGATAATGTAGCCGTGAAAATTTGGGAGACAAAAAGGAACTCAATGATGAAATGCTGGTGCCAGAGAGGTCAAGCCTTTCAAGTAAAGGGGTTTTTGTGTGCGGAAGTAATCCATTTGAGTGTATGTGTGACAGTTGTTTGTTATGGGAAAGAGAAAGATCTCTTAAATTAGTCATATGGGTAAAGATACTTGTTTGAGGGATTTTTGTGATGTAATTGTAACTCAGATCTAGCAGCCGCACGGTGCGTAATGTTTCAATGTTTGAAACAAAACTCCCCTTGGTATCTTCAAGATGACAGCCAGAAAGATAAACATATACCAAGTGCCGAAAATCCGCACGATCTTTGTCAGCAAAATCTAATGAGAGGTCAACGCCAGATAGGTTGAGAAAGCGTATCCTGGAGTCAATAAAAGCTAGACTTGTGATCTTTGGTGGTTTTCCCCCGTCATAATTCCGCAAGCTGACAGATCCTCCTGTACACAAAAAACCTTCTTTACATGGCACGGGGTGGCAGTTCAGTTCGTCGTCTCCTTCTGGACAGTGAGGATGGCCATCACAGACCAGATCTGGATGAACACAGACTCGAGATTTCGAGCAAGCAAAATTCCCTGTACAAATATGATTATCAATATACTGCTCGTCTTCCCCTAAAGGGCAGTCTAACTCACCGTCCTGAAGCATGTGAACTGGAATACAGTAAGCATTGGGGCATTTGACAAAACCTTCGGGACATTTAAAGACATCACATTGATGCAAATGTGACATGTCTCTGCAACCTAAGACTTCGTCAAACCTGTCTTTCACATAGACACATCGAGGAGACCACCGTTTTTTGCCTTCAACGGAACAATTTTCATAGCTCTGAAGTTCGCCTAAGTATTTATCGAGTGGGCCTTCAGGACCTGTGCAAGGCATTACATCGTGCCTGTCTAGCTGCTGAACAGTTACACATTCTGAATAGTTACAAATGAAGGCGCACCCTTCTTGGATGGTTGTAAGATTGCCTAGATTGTCTTTTACTTCATCATTTGTCAGAAAATCAAAATCTCTGTCATTTCCAACGCTGCACTGGGTGCAGTCAATTTGTCCATCAAGGAACCAATGCTTCGGAAGACATTTACCATCACAACAGCGAAAACCTTTGCATTCTTCACATCCGGCCTCGTCACTCTTATCCGGGCAGTCATGATATATATCACAGCGAGACCCCCGTGGAATACAATGTTTAGACTTGCATTGAAATTCCTCTTTCACATCACATTCTCTATAGCTGCATTCTTGTTCATCCCGATTGTTCCGACAGTCCTTGTTCAAATCACATACAAACGCGTAGGGTATACGTTCATAATCGCCTTCGTCACAGCTAAAGAATTTATCCATCAATTTGCGTTCCTTCAAATCCTTCAAAAACGCCCTGTCCCTGGCTTTAGCTGACACAGAAATTATAGTTCCCTGGACCTCAAGAAAGTCAGCATGCCTAAGTGCATTTCGATAGCTCTCGTTAGTAGCTGGTTTGACTCGTAGCCGTTCATGGCTCTGCAAGGATATTTCATTCAGTGATTTCTCGCATATAACAGTTTCAGCCCTGCGAAGACCGCAGCCAAAATCTATCCAGCCAAAATCATCTATCGTCTCGGTGTCATTCGCAGAAATTCCGCTTGGCAACTCGCCACCGGTATTATCTCTCAAAGGAGCATAAAATACCCTTGCGGCGCACGCATGACTTTTCCCGCCGTCAGGCTTTTTTGGACCCCATCTGGTGGTTATCACAGGTTTCCCATTTACCCACTGGAAACGACCAGCCAACTTCTTCGTATCTCTTGAGAGACCAAGATATATGTAATAGTACCTATACACCGATCCGGTTAGAAAATTGTTTATGCTGATGTTAGTAGTCTTATTGAAATTCTCAATTTCTTCATCAGTCTCGAGAGTAAGGAGGTATGCATTATCTTTTGCACATTCATTTGCAGCATCATACCAGTTGACAGATTCACGTAAAAATTTCCAAGAATAGCATGACGAACTTTTCTGATAACGAGCATACACCTCGCCTTGAGAGCACCGTCCACAAATAGCCATGGAGAAATGTTGGTTTTTCGAGAAATCCGGATGGGCGGGAAAACTGATTGTGTGCTTGATATAAGCAACCCCTCCTCTCTTCATGTGACTGGTAAGCCCGACCATTACCACAAAAAGTCGGAAATCACCTGCATCAAATGATTTACTTTGGTGTGCTGAAATCTGTTCAACCAAATTTGGTTTGTTTTCTATATAAACGACCATAACCACAACGTGTGTGGAGTTTTGTCTGATTGCCGGGGAGTCTGAAAATACATCCTGAGCAACCTGTAGACCTACTTCAAACTTGGATGCAGGAGGCTCAGTCGGATCTCGCTCCACAGAAATATTCTCCAGTTTTGTTTTCAGCTCACCGATGTTTTCATAATCTTCAAAGGGAATACGCTTCGCTGGACCCGAATTAAGTGTGGTAGCTACGGACACTTGGAGCCCACTGGATGCATTTGAACGCCCTTGAGAAAACATGTCCACTATCTTCAGGAAAAATGACATCTGTTCCTTCATCCTTGCATCAATTGTTCTAAAATCCCCCATGGCATCAGCTACTAGCAAAAGATCTATATCATCTTTCTCACAGTCGTTCAGTGGAAATGAGTTCTGTTCTAGGCAGTGTCCTCCAGGTTTGTCTGACACGTGAACAAGAAAGGAAAGTTAGAAAAAAAACATTAGAAAGAAAATAATTAGTGTGAAAGCTATTTAGTAAAGTCTAGAGAAAACTCCATTTCGAACAAAAGCACAAAATAGTCCCCAAAATAAAAGTTAAGTCATGAAAGACATTTTGCTTCGTTATCACCAAAGGAAAGAGAGGAAATGCGGCAACAAATAAAGCTAAGAAATGGCTTCAATTAAAACATTGTTAAGATCTTCACGACTTACGTTGATACCATAATAATATTATAATATCGGTGTGCGTACATGAGCACGCATCAGCAAAGGAATTACATCCTTCGGGCATAGTTTCTTGGCATAGTCCACGTCGGCCTCTGTATTCTGTTCTCAAATAGTTAACTTGTTTACGAATGGAATATTCTATTCATTGTCTCGCTAGCATTTGTATTTCAGTTGTGGAAGTACACTGTTAGGTTCACAGTGATCAGGGTGAAATCAGGTATGGACTGGATTTAACCTAATTTTGAGCTGTTCTTATCTTATTTTAATCTAAAGTTGTTTCCATGTAAATGAATCTGGTTTTTGTCTAGCCTGTATCAGTACCCTTCACAGCAAGCACGGTTCATTCACCCCCAGACGAAATTTACTAAACTGTTGAATTTGACCTGTACGGCGTCGCGGATAAATAATTTATTTTGGTTCTAAATTGGAGGGAAAGACCATTGGCCATGCCACCAAATGAGGTTTTATTTGAACAGTAGCTTTTTTGTGTCGTTCAAAGTTTTAGGGTTTGGGTTAAGGTTCGGACTAGGATACATTTTGGCTAATTAGCCACAATATTGCTAGCTAGCTGCCCACAATTTAGATTTAGGGAAACTGGCAAAAACATTGTCACAAAAATCCCAAGCTTTTGGCTATGTATTTAAAACGGCTAAGCGCTTTTTTTTTTCGTTAGCACACTTTCAACAAGTACATTGTTCTTTCCCACAGAAAAATAGCAATTCAGACCTATTAATAACAGTCCTAAGCATTGTAGTTAAGCTGAAATAAGAACTATTGCGTAAAACCTGGAAAAACAGGTATTAACAGCGAGAGCGAATTCTCAGCACAAGTGCAAAAAATGCAGAGAAAGAGGTTGTCCAGTCGAACATGAAACACACTTGCTGTGATAATGCAAAATTGTAGGGTAGCGGCATCCACAATAACTACAACGGAATTAACAACGGTGACAATAAATTTGACTAAAAACCAACAATTAATTTTCGTGTCATGGTCTTTAAGAATAGAATAATATGGTGGGTTTTTTTTTTGGAGGAGCTCAGATTGAAATGCGATTTGGAATGTTTTCACTCTGTGCATGACTGAGTGATTGGAACGAACTAAATTGATAAATAAATACGTATATAATTAAGGAAACAAAGATACCGAATAATACTCACTGTACAGTAATAGAAAGTAAATGCCTTGCCACATGAGTGAAATAAGAATCTTTGAAGCCATTGTAGTGTGGGACTGCAGACCACTCTGCCGCTGTACTTGCACCGATCGCGACTGTATCTGTCACCGTGCGCGCTGTTCTAGTTTATATAGTCAGAACTCAGTGGCGCTGAAAGAACGCAATCAAAATGATTAATATTTAATCCACCCTAAATGGATACGGATGTCTGGTATATGCATTATTTATTTCCTCAGTTCTCCTGGCATGTTCGTAAAGTATACCCTATGGTATACATGTGTACTCTCTCCATGTCTTCTCCTTTGAGATCTTTATGAAAATTTTGCATTAATCACTGTGAACTTAAATATTTGAAACGGCTGATGTGGTCTAATAAAAAAAATTTATATATATACATATAATCTTCACAATATGTAGGTATGGCCGTTGTAGATTATCACGATTTTCCTCAAATTCTAAATTGGATTTCAAACCATTGTTATGTAACTACTTACTCCCACAATGCAATCATATAAAACAACAACAGCAACAACAAGAACAAAAACAACAAACAAGAACTAAAAAACTGTGGAAGTTATGTTTTTCCTTTTTGAGAAAAAACTGTTTCCCCTCCCCCCCACCCCCCAGTTTCCCCACTGTTTACCTCCCCACATATCCCCCTCCCACGACCACCTTCCCCAACACACACACACACACACACGCACGCACGCACGCACGCACGCACGCACACACACACACACACACACACCCACCCACCCCCACACACACACACACAATCTTTATATGTATGCAGTTTCGGTATTTAACAACTTTGAAGTGCAACAAATTCAGAAAAGAAAAAAAAATGTTCACGTGTCTGATTTCACCTGTTGCAGCCCAGAATTCATAAATGTACAGGAGGCGGGGGTGGGGTGGGGTGGGGTGGGGTTGGGGCAGTGGCTGGGTGAGGGGAGATGAGGGAACCAGATACAGCTGTATATCAGTAAAAATAATTGTCGGTATGGGTGATTTTTTTATGTGGTTCTCTTGTGTACCGTGTTGTAAGAATGAAGTGGTAGCACTAACGGCCAGATTGGTGAAATTTACTGAAGGAAATGATTGCAAGATGTGTCAGCCTCTATACTGTACCCTCTCCCTCCCAACAGTTGATTATTGTGGCTGCCTCAGTGTCAGCCTCTCTATTGTACCCCCCTCTCACCCCCACACACAAACACGCACATTTGATTATTATGGCTGCCTCAGTGTCAGCCTCTGTATTGTAACCCTCCCTCCCCCACACACAAACACACACATTTGATTATTATGGCTGCCTCAGTGTCAGCCTCTGTATTGTAACCCTCCCTCCCCCACACACAAACACACACATTTGATTATTGTGGCTGTCTCAGTGTCAGCCTCTATATTGTAACCCCTCCCCGATCCCCTCCCCACAGCTGATTATTGTGGCTGCCTCAGTGTCAGTCTCTATATTGTAACCCTCCCCCCTCCCCCCCGCACACACACACACACACATACACACACACACACACAAACACACACACACACACACGCACGCACGCACTTGAAGAATTATTCTTGTGTATAAAGTGGCCCTGGTTATTCTTTTAGTGAAAGATTTACTTGATTTTCGAAATTAATCCGCCCTCACCAATATAGAAGTTAGTATTTCAAGTAGATTTAAAGGGACAATATTTACGAGCTCTTCCTCTATACGGATGTCCGAACTGCTTTTTAAGATCTACGAGAAGGTCATAGATATTTGTAAGACTTTTCTAACTTGTTCTTGGTTTTTGTTAGGCTTGTGCGTCCGCTGCAGGATGTGAACCTCCACCAGTGATCTCCATTCTTCTCCTGCTATTCGCCCGTGGTGACCACGACTGTCCACCCCTCTGCACAATTATCATCTCTCCATACTGTCTCGGGGGCACCCTTTTTGTTCTCTAGGCCTCCATCCAGTTGACCAAGTACATGATTATCACGTTTTTAATAAATAATTTCTGTGTCGACTGATGATCGTGGAAGCCATTGAAATATAAAGCATTTGAAGTTAAATCTGCTTTGTTTTTGCCATTTCAAATTCTTTTTTGGGCCGGGTTTGGGGGTGGGCTGGAGGGGCAGCAATTGACAGCAAGGGGGGGGGGGGAGGGGGCTTCTATAATATCACCGATTACCCGAGGGACATTCTGGAAAGAGTGCTTTGGTATCGGCATTTGGAACCGAAGCGTTGGTCATAATAAATTAAACAGGCAAGCTTGAGCGCTAGTATTTTATGCTGAATAATGAACGGTGAACCGGGTCGATTTGCTGGCAACCTCAAAACCGATTCAGGGGATCGGATGGTGGAGGGGAAACAATTAACGCAATGTACATTTCGATGATCCTATGTGAAAAGAATACCCCCATCCCTCTTTTTTTCATTCCCCCCCCCCCCCCCAAAAGGAAAAAAAACAACAAAACATTTAGGACCAGATGTGGGATCTTGTATCAATCAGATTTCTTGCACTTTAAAAATTTGTCCTCATTTCTTTGCCAAGATCGGGGCCGGATAATTTAGACAGTGGGGCTTCAGGTTCGGTGGGCCTCTCATACACAGGAATTAAAAGACATGGCAAATCACCAAAATAGCACAACAGGGTCCGCATGTTTTTGGAACTGACAAATTATACATACATGGAAACATTGAATGAGTAAATATATCTGAAGTAAACACATGCATACATATAAATTCATGCGCGCAAAATTCCAAGTAGATTTTTAGGTAAGACAAATCACAAAGAATACATCGGTGCTACTATGTATTCTTTAGTTTCCATAGATAACAATGGGAGACTCAACATATTAACTCACGATCTTAAGTTTAACTCATTATTATATTTTAGTGTAGAGGGGGCCCAGTCTGGCAGGGGGCCCGAGGGGAATGCCCCTTTGCCTCCTATAACTCCAGTTTTGGCCACGATGTCAGCAATACCGACGTCCATTCCTTGTTTTTCAAATATTGTTAAGGCTAAGGTCGGGTACTGGTATTTAGTTGTAGCAAAGGTTTGCTTTAAATTCAGACATTTTCTTTCGCTGAATAATTCTAATAAAGAGCGTACTACCAGAACAGAAATCGTGGACCTGGCTAAAATAACTTCTTTGGTTGAGAATGGCCACCTGCTAAGAATAACGATCTGAAGAAAGCGAAAAATGTGGCTTTCGTCAGCTCATATAATGTAATATGTCGAAACTTTACGGGTGCACTGACTACTATCAGAGAGTATAGATGTATAGAGAGATCTCACTTCCGCCAAATCGCGAACTAGGTCGCTGCGGTAAACAAGAAATTGAAGAACTGAAAGAGACCGTCTTCACCAAAGATAGTGTGCATATCTGTCTAGTGTGGTTTGTTCATATTTTTTAGGCTGACTGAAACTATTTAAAGACGTTTGGAAGCTCTTACGCCCGGTGGAAATGCACAAACGGATATTGTTTACCGCAGCGACCTACTCTCCGCTCCATGCTAACAATGGTTTCGCAGAGCCTCCCGGGTCTCGCAGTGCAAATCAACCAATAGTGAAACGTCTCTATACATCTATACTCTCTGCTACTATCCGAGGTTGGACATGGGGAACATTTGGATTGTGCAAGTAAGTGCACACTTCACATCTTATTATAATGGAAGTAGAAGGTGAACATGAGTACGAGACCAAAAATTATGGAATTTGGTATATTGCCACAATTTTTGACGTGGACACATCCATTCTGGACAAAATGTAGTATTTGACACTGTTTTATATTTAGGTTTTTTATTTGAGCTGCAAAAAAAAAAAAAAAAAAGATACGCATTTTCGTCCAGTCAAATCGAAAAGTATGATCGGAAATTTCATGTTTGCCTCTCTTTATATTTGATAGAAAGACAAAAATTTACAAGATTTATCTTGCTGGGGTCAGCTAGTTAATATAAGTTCGCTATTGCTTTGCTATCTTCCGTTTGGTACACTAAGCCTAGCAGCAAGGTTCCTTTTCAGACTGGACTGTTCCTGAACCAACTATTCGGTTGTCGATTTCATCAGCGACATGACAATATTCGGCTCCCGAAGTAGTATCGTGCTTAGCCGACAGTGACGAGAAAATCTCCAAGTGCAACGGTCTGGATGAACATCGCCCAATGGATAGTTGGGAGGAATTTTCTGGTAAATAGTAAATTAATAATCCATGAAAAGCACAGTTACTGACCTTTCTCTCACCGTCCTTTGTTGACAATATTACTATTACAGTGGTTATCATATATAAAAATGGTTCCACACGGAAATGCATTATTCAAGCTCAGGCATAACTGAAGCCACTGATAATAGTTTATGTCCTATTTGGTATGCGTTTTTATAGTTCGTCCCTGATAATTTAAATGTCATGAAGACTTATTGATGTAAACTGAACAATGACATTTGTGATATGGCGTAACTGTTCCCTATACGCTCAATACAAAATTTACAAGATAACAAATGTTTGGGACCACAATGACTTTATTTTTATGTTTGTACGATTGATACCTTGTGTTTTAGACCGCCATTAACTGCGGAGTACAATAACTTCTGACAAAATGGATGTCATTGTGTAAATCTATATGTTTCTAACAGCACTTTAATAAGATTACGAAATCATGTACGTCAGTTGAAACTCAGGGTGGTGACGTCACCAGCCAACCAGTCTACCGATAAAAATCGGCTAGTGTGCGCTTAGGCTCAGGGTAAAACAGGGTCTATCGGAAAAACCCAAAGTTAGTAATATACTTTATAGTGTGCACAATATAGGATTGTCGTGAGGAGGCAAGAGAATAAAAGATTAAGCTGGGTTTTCATGTGTACGGAAACGGAAACGGAGACGTAAAAAATTCATCAAGTAATAAAAAGATAGAGTGTTTCCACGTGTACTGAAACGGCTTTTCTGTGCGAATGAAAATATTCTTTTCTATTTCAGTATTTCAATGGTTCTTGATGTTTCCGTTGGCGTATGAAAACCCCAGCTTTAAAAGCCAAACAATATCCAAACAAATCCTCATGACATCAGTTGTTGTTGCAGTATTTCATGAGAAGTCGATTTCCTATGGTCGCTGCGTGTAGACTTTGTTTTGTTTTGTTCTGATTTATCACAAATTAATGTTTCTCTCTCCTTTTTCCTATTGGCGGCCTAATCGAATTTTGCTGTTTCAGCAGCTGGCCATCTCGTTCAGAAAATCGAAGTTAAAAAAAAAGGAAACAAAATGAGGAAGTTCACCGGAAATGTGGTAATAGAATCAAGTGTTCCCCCTACAGTTTTCAGTTTTTATGGCGTAGACTTGACATTTGTGGTCACCAGGGTAACATTGTTTCAATGTAAATGGTTGAGCAAGAGCTGGGATTCCCACTTGTTTTAGCTCTTTATTTTAGGAGGTTTCGCTGCCCACTGTTGGCATTTACACCTCACTTTTCTTCTTTTAATTTTGTTGCTCTTGTTTCTGTGTGTTTTTATGGTAGGGATTAGTTTTTCAGAATTCTGCCCCGGCTGCAGCCTTGTTCAACCTGCTCTTCTCAACTGCCAAGGTATCTGCGCAACATGCACACGGGCCCTCTGAGTTTTTGGTCCATATACAAGAAGACTAGGTGCTCGATCCTACTTACCACAGGATTAAGGACAGGAATTTTTCCCCCCAATAATTCCAATACCTGCACCGACCGGGGATCGAGCTTGGTACCTTCTGCATGAGAGGCGAGCACCTTGACAATGTGTCCGTTGAGATTCCCACTTTGTGGGAATTTTGTGCGTTCACAAGTTTAGTGCGTTAAAATTTGCTCCCCTATTTGTCTTTCAAAAACATTTCAGTTTTGATGTCTCATTCTTTGCATTGGTCGCCATATAAATGAGCTTCATCATTATTATTATTCAAAAGGTTTGCAAAGAGAGCATTACTGGATAATAATGATTATTAATGTGATGGCAGTATGATAATAATGAATACAAACATACAATGATGATAGTGATTTTCGAAATCTTCATAGTACGTGGATGGCGTGGACGAAACAACATAATATGAATTTATACAAAATACAACAACAGCAAAGCCAGGGAAACATTTTATGTGGCTTGGATACTAAAAGTGTTAAGTATTATCAGTTTCCATATCTTATGATATTCACGCAATCGTTATTGCGCATAATTAAAAATTTTCTGAAAGGAGTGTATTTTACAGTCATGATTGCGACAGATGGTAAACGTGGAAAATGTGATTTCACTGTGGTTTCCGAGTGAGTCATTGATCCCTTCAACACATACGCATGGGCGCACACACACAATACACACACACAAACAATCCACCAATGAACAAAGAAGGAAATAAACGGTATATTGAAGGAATAACTTCCAAAATGAGATACTGTTGTATGAATAACAACACTTTGTTTGGCAGCAGTATGTGATGATAATGGATTCTGTCGTCGGTTCGACGGATGAATAGACAAACAGGTAATCCTTCCGAATGTGACCTCATGTGGGGTATTGGATGCTCCGGAATGAGCCTGTCTGCCTGACCAGATGACTAGTGAAGTTTTAAGGTATAGTGGGTCATGCAGTAGCTGCCACATGTAGAAAGGCTCAACAAGTACAGCTTTGTTATTCGGAGTATCAGTCTCCTACATGGAGTGCCTGTCAAGGTTTACGGGCTCTTGGAAATCGGAGTTGTCCCTTTCCTGGATGGAGTGCCCGACGAGGTTTACTGGCTACATCTGCCTGAGTTAAAAATCAGAGTTGTCCTTTCCTAGATGGACTTCCTGACAAGGTTTACGGGCTCCATCTGCCTGAGTTAAGAATCAGACTTTCCTAGATGGACTTCCTGACAAAGTTTACGGGCTCCATCTGCCGGAGTTAAAAATAGGAGTTGTCCATCTCGGTTTACGAGCTCCATCTGCCTCGGTTAAGAACCAGAGTTCCTGGATGGACTGCCTGTCAAGGTTTACGGGCTCCATCTGCCGGAGTTAAAAATAGAAGTTGTCCATCTCGGTTTACGAGCTCCATCTACTCAAGTTGGCAATCAGAGTTATCCTTCTCCTAGAGAGGCTGCCCGAAGAGGCTAATTGGTCTAACAGTATGTAAAGCCAGTGTTAATTTATTGTATACCTACTTTTGGTCCAACCTGTATAAAAACAAGAAAAAAAAAAACGTTACAGAAGAGGTAATATGCGACTTGGGGCAAGTTAAGAGAAGTCTGGTGGATGAAGAAATTTAAAAGTGTGTGCGATGGTCAGATTAATCTCTGTGAAATCCATCATAAATTGAGTGCGAGCCGTTAAGGCATGTTATGTGCTTTCCCCGCCAGGATGAACGATTCACTGCACGTCTAGCAATGTCTGCCTACCCCCTAGGCAATTCTCGAATTCACGCTTGATGTGCTGGAAATTTAGTGACAGACAGTTTCAGCCCCATAAAGTTGGGGTGGTACAAGCTTGACAGGAACCAGTACACCCCCCCCCCGCCCTAGATTCAAGATAATATGTGTTTAGGAGAGGGGTTTCTAAGGTCATCAATTTTTTTCTTTCCGGGACTTCAGCTCTCTGAAAACTGTGGAACATGTCTACAGGAATGTTCTGCATTCCGGGGAGTGGGGGATGGGGGGTAAATGACTATTGCTATTTTTGTGGATCTTTTAGAATTAGTCGAGCGAAATAGGAGGGGGCGGGTAGGTGGAGAGTAGGGAGTGGGGAAGCATAACAAAGCCTTGAAAGCGTGGTATAAGAAAGCTCACTGTACATAATTATATATGGCGATCTGTTTTTGTTTGTTCCAACTCCACTTTTTGAAAAAAACTGAGAAATTCGACATTAAACGTTTGCGGCTTTAGTTATTATGATAAGGAGTTAGAATAAATCAGAACTGTGAAAGGGCTTGATAAGTGCCACAATGCATTTTAAACAAGTACCAAAGTGTGTATTTGTTATACCTTTTCTACAGACTAAACGATCTCCAATCTTTTTAGAAAATGGAGGTAGAACAAAAAAGACCTAAGGTCACGACATGTTTGGTCGTTCATCATCCTCCACCCCCCCCCCCACCCCAATAGTGTAATTATGTGACTATCATGCCCCCTGCCACCCCCAACCCCCTTTAAAAACAAAAAAACAAAACTCCGTTTCCTCCTCTCGCAACACCTTTAAGATGGATCTGAATTGCCAGTCTGAACAAGTCGCAGTGTCCGTGGATGTACAAAGTAAGGTACCCACTATTTTTGATGTCATCCTTGGTATTAAGCGCAGCCGGCGCAGAGGCCAATGGCCATTGTGCTTCACCCTGGCAGGAGAAGTCCCAGGTTCGAATCCCCCTTTCCCCATCTATTACCATAATATTATCCTCACGTAGCCAACATCACCACACTAACCACACCACACCACCATAGGCACGACCACACAGACATTGTGAAATCTATACTACGACAAAAATGGAAATGGGCTGGCCACATGGGAAGAATGAAAGACAACAGATAGACAAAACGTTGCACTGATTGGAGGTCTAGAAATGAAAAAGAACAAGAGGACAGCCCGAGAGACGATGGAGTAATGATATTGTGCAGACAGCTGGCCAGGCATGGACACGACGGACAGAAACCAGAGGAGAATGAAGATCATTGGCGGGAACTGGGGGAGGGGTACATCCTGCAGTGGATGGACACGGCCTGACAAGAACGAGAAAGGTTAAATGAGTCATAATCCCAAGTAAAATACACATACAATCATGTAAATGTATAGCAGCAATGCTCCAAACAATATTCCAGGCAAAACAAGCTACAAAGAACAGAGATATTATGCTGCGATGTCCTCTTAGTTTCCACAGATAACAGCGGCTGACTCAACAATTTACACAACACAAATAAACTCAATATTACGTTTTTATAGTGGAGAGAACCCCTCTGGCCCTATCTACCCCCTAAATATCCGGCCCTAAAGGAACATGGTTCAAATAATCTCTTAAACTCATACACGATTTATCTCCGGTCCTATCATGAAGGCGTCTAATGTGCGAAGGACAGAATTTACAGAAGAAACAAAGCTGTTTTACTTGACAATTCAAATTCATTCAAAGTTAATATGTAAATAAGAATAATACTGAAATATTGTATTCCTTCTTAAGCAATAGAAAAATACAATTCTTTCAGTTTACAGAATATTTGACATAAAAGAATTATCATTTCCAGTTGTGCCAATATATTGGTGCGGTTTCTTGACAGGGCCGGCGTTATGCATGTCTTACTTTCTTTGGATAAATCCTTTGGGAAATGTCCGATTCATCTTCTTTGCACTTAGGTGATGGTTTTGCTTGTCTTACTTTGTGATGGTAAGCTCATTGATAAATAATATCTCTTTTGTCTCCAAAGGGAATCTTTTTGAAGAAGGTTTCGCGTTCTTTGCACTTATTAATAAGCATGCTCATAAACATCCGACTCTGGAGGAGAATGTTACAGAGCGAATCTCCGGCTTAGGATAATGTTGAGATAAGGAAAATTTGAAATTCATGATACTGAATAAACATGTGAGTAAACGGAAGGAGATAGGGGCGGAGAAGAGGAAAAGCGAGGGGAGGAAGGGGGAAGAGTGCGTATGTGAGAGAGGAGAGAGGGAGGAGAGAGAGAGAGAGAGGGAGTGTGAGAGTGAGAGAGTGAGAGAGAGAGAGAGAGTGAGAGGGAGAGAGTGAGAGAGAGAGAGAGAGAGAGAGACAGAGAGACAGAGAGAGAAGTGATAAAATTTGGAGAACGACAAGAGCTATTAAAACACATTTAATTTGAAAGACATTGTCACTAGAAAAAAAAACCCACCTAAACATTAAGAAAAGGTCCCAGTCAAGTTAATTTACCCGAAATTATCCAAAACTAATTGTTTAACAAACTGACTTACAATGGTGCTCTCACATTCTGAAATTGATGTTTCAAAGTCCCTTAAAGCATTTGAATTTCAAATTTTGCAGAGAATGAAAATGAAATTGAAAGAATACAAACGCCATTAGAGTCCTCGAATTGATCGATCCGGGCGGTGCCAGGGAAAACGCTAGATTTATGCTTACAGTGGAAAATCTAATTGTTTTGGGGATGTAACATTGTATAAATTTTATGCTTGAGCTGTTTGTTGGGTCATGTGATGTTCCTAATGGGAAGATCAATCGAATAACCATGCAAGCCTGATAGATATCCTGTTTCATCGCCCAGCCGTGACTGTTGATGTTATTGTGAGAATGTATTGAGATGGAAAAAAGTTTACGAAAGGTTCAGTCGGAAGCGGAATAATAAATGAATTGAAAAGTCTCTTTATTGTTGTCTTGCAGGGCATAAAATTTTGAAACATTCAAAATTTGATGACGGCATACAAAATGAAACGGTGAACAAAGGCTGAGTATAGGGACGTAAGGACGAAAAAATTCGGAGGGCCCGTGTGCACGTTGCGCACGTTAAAGATACCTTGGCAGTTGGAAATCGAAAAGAGCAGGCCGAACAGGCCGCTGCCCGGGCAAAATCATATAAAATTTATCCATACCAATCCCCCCCCCCTCCACTCTCATCTCCCCCCCCCCAAAAAAAAACAAACAAAAAACATACCAACAACCGCCGACCGGCGCTGCACTGTGGCGACGACGTGCCTGCTCCAGTTGTAACTTGGTGCAATGACACAAAGGCAAATTTCCCAAATGGGATTAAAGTAGTATACAAATACAAATATAGAATATGCACAAGAATACCAAGCCAATGCCGGGGAATACCTCGGGAAAAAATTGTTGTGCCGAAATTATAATGTTTATCACGAAAGTTCATTTTTATCTATGAGGACATGCTTTTGGCTATTCAACATTGTCACGAGTGGAGTGAGCGAGATTCAAGGATTACGGGGGCATGGAAGTGAGGGATTGACTCACGGGATAGTGAGGCAGCTCACCTATATTGACTTCTGTTAGTTAACGTTAAAGCGTGAAATGTTGTGAGTTGGGGGGTCGGCATGAGGCGAGAGCGCTGTACTGACAATCACTGCAAGTTAAGGAGTCCCAGGGGACAGACGTGAGATCAGAGGCAGTCGGGAGATTGTTGTGTGTTTTCCAGTGATGACTGGTAGGTTGAACTAGGATTTATAATTATGATGATTAATATTCTCCTATGACCATGATGTAAATAAGTATATGTGAGGAATGTGGAAGTCATTGATTACCGTGTATAGAAATGTGCGCCATGAGCGATAGATGTAAGTTAGGTTCATGGATTCGTAGCGAGAGTGAGTGCTGTGTGGTACGGTGGAGGTGTGTTACCGTAAGATGTGTGGTGAGTGAAAGGTGGACTATTGTGTGGACGCTTCATGGTTTGTAATGAGGGGTGAAGTGGTTAGAAATGGTATGGTATTATACCAATGTAATGTTCTTCTTGTAGGTGCCGGGGTCGGGCAGAGACGCCACTCGCGGTGAGCGAACTAGCACAGGGGATAGGCCGCATAGGGCCGAAGGCTACTCATAGGCCAGTGGAGTGAAGCTGTCGCGCAGGACAGTAAGAGCGCATGAGTCGTGGCAGTCTGGCCACAGACAGGGACGTTGTATAGAACTGTTAATGTGCTATTAAGATGTACTACTGTGATATTGATATACTACTGTGCTATTGAGATACTAATGTGAATTGAACTATTAATGTGCCATTGCCATGTTGAGGTGCTATTGGAATGCTAATGTGTTATTGCACTAGGAAGGAGCTATTGAGAGACTGCGGTGCGAGTGAAATGTTAATGTGCTATTAAGACATTGAGAGGAGAGGCTGGAGCCGAAGTATCTTTAGGAAGTAATTACCGGGTTGTGGACCCGAGGAAGAGGGCATGTGGGAATAAGGCCGTTGGAGGGTAGTTAAGTTCAATAATATAATGTATGTAATTGCACTTTATCTTTAGGTATAATAAATGTGTGAGTCTGATGGGTTGTTCTGTTAAGTGTTATACGTGTTCGTTCGTGATTGTTGTCCTGTTATAATTATTACATTTCCCAGTCTGGGATTTGTGACAAACATTGTCGGAGACCTAGTACTAAGCATATTCTTTTGATACGAAACTGGTATTAGTTATACAACTTAGTGAGAGTATCATGAGGGTATCGATATGCCCAGTTAGCAATATCGCAACCTTAGCTCTTTTTTGTTCTGTCTCCATTTTCTGAAACAACTGGAGATCTTTTCGTGTGTAGAAGAGGTCTAATAAATGCACTCTTTGACACGTCTTTAAAATGCGTTGGGGCCACTATCAAGCTGTTTCACAGTTTTGATTTAGCTTAAACTCCTTGTCATAATAACGAAAGTCGCAAACGCTTAAGGTGGAATTTATCAGTTGTGCCAAAAGTGCAGTTTGAACAAACAAGACTTAAGGTCGCGGTACATCATAGAACAGTTAATAATTCTGACAGTTAGCACAGAGTCATGACTTTTATGTTGCCCTTATGACTTCTGCCACTAACTTGTTTTTTTCTTTCGGCAAAGGGCAAATATTGTTATTCTTTTTACGTAATAGGGAGGATTTTCAAATATCTAACTTTATATCGCTGTTGTTTTTTTTTTTGTATCCAGATTTATAAACCTTACTTATCAAAACAACATAATCGATGGGGTTAGAATTGAGTCTAACCTCCATTTTTACTTAGATCCTTTGTAATTCTATCCCCTTAAATAAATTGAGGACGTTAGACTTACAAGTGATCCAAGGGATGGAGGGACCCCTTAGCCTGGAGGCAAGGTACTCGCCTCTCATGCCGAAGGTACCGGTAGGTGCAGGCATGTTGGAATTTGGGGATTTTTCTCGCATGATCGTATGGTAGGTAGGATCGAGCACCTAGTCTTTTCTGATAAGGACGAAAGGGCCCGTGTGTACGTTGCGCACGTTAAAGATACCCTGGCAGTTGGAAATCGAAAAGAGCAGGACGAACAGGCCGTGGCTCGGGCAAAATTCTAAAAAACGAATCCCTACCACAACAAGAAAAAAAAAACAACAAGAAGAAGAAAAGTGAGGTGTAAATGCCAGGGGCAGCGAAACCTCCTAAAATAAAGACCTAAACGCTACAAAGGATCCAAGTGTCAATGGCTTTCTAATTCTAACTGATTCATTTATGAGAGCCGCAAAGTGGCCGTTATCGTGCCTGCGAGCCGTTAAACTCGGAGTCAAACTCAGGTTCAGTCATGAAAGAGAGAGTTTTAGAATATTCAAAGAAAGGTCGTGGCGATTTTACCTGCCTTTCTCTTTCCACTCTCAGTACGGTGTCAGAGAAACCTGTTTATCCACCAATGTTCGTAATGAATATATTGATATAATCTACGTTCAAAATGGTCCTCTCGTATTAGCCTACACTTAGAATGTCTGCTCTTTACAATTGGTCTCAAATAATGAATTTAAAGTAATAAATCAATATGACAACATGGGGGTTTATTGCAAATGTTACCTGTAGTGGTGTATATTCCTTTTAACATCGATAAAGCAGAGAAGGAAGTAAATGTACGTGTCTTTACCAGGATGGGCAGGTTCAGAAACAGAAACAGAGGTCATGTTCTAGATTCTTCCTACTCGGGTCTACTGGTCGATGGCTCCAGCAGCTGGAGGTCCAGTTCTTTCAAAAACACGTAACGAATTGCACAGCTGTTTGTGTCTTTGAGAGAGACATTTGTTTGTTTGTTTTTTTGTTTAACTCATCTCAAAACAAAAATTAGTTTGAAAAAATATCGCAGGTTCAATTGGAAAAGGATATACTTTGACAATTGACTGTTTCTCGGTTGCACAACTATCAGATATTTAGGCATTCATGAAATTTGCCTTCTTTAATGTATTACAGGTTGTTTTTATTTAACATGACGTTTTCTTCAATCGAAATCTCAGTCCGTCCAACGTCTCTCTCTCTCTCTTTCTCTCTCTCTCTCTGTGTATATGTGTGGGTGAGTGTTACATACATATTGGCAATTTGCATTTAAAGGAACACGGTTCTAAGGACGAACAAAGAGTAATTGTCTGGGCTTTGGAAAAGGGTAGTTGCGAGAACAAGTTTTTACCACTGATTACTGTATGTATAGCGATCCATGGATTGCAATTGTAACCAATTATCGATACCTTCACAGGGCATTGAAGAAGAAAAACTTGAGTTTTTTTTGTTTTCTTTTAGAAAAAATGTGCAAAAACCTTATACTGTTGAGACACACAGGATTCTATAGACGTGCAGAAATTCATTCATTTAGGTGGAAACCGTTTAAAAAACTTTTTAAGAAAAGCTCAACCAGATTGTTTAGAAGCGAGCTTTAGTCATAAAATGGTCACACATTTTTCAGGCGTTTTCTCTAGAACCTCAAAATGAGGAGGGTTTCAAACAAATACTTGTAGGAATATTACTTTAATAATGCCTGACTAATGGCCTGACGTTTTTTTATCTAAAAATCCATTCATGGAACCACTTTGTGAATATGTAAGATAAAATAATGTGTAAATATTCTACGTAGGCGTAAACAGTTTATGAGAAACGAAGCAAGGATAAAATACGGGTTAAATTGAACATCAAAATGTCCATTTACGTGGATCGATATCTTTACGTCACGTTTGAGTTTCACACTGGGAGTATCCAATGTCAGAGCTCATCATCTTCAGAGCTGCATACTTGGACAAGTAAAACTTAACAACTATTGATTGGTAGCTATCATGATGCATTAAGCTTTTTACGCAGCCAAGCGTGCGTTGCTGCAAATACGGTGGTCTTTTTGCACTGAAATCAAACTGTAAGGAAACTGTATAAGACACAAGTAGAATTGTCTACGCATATGGCCTTGTTTTAAAAAAAGTTTATACACGTTACAATTTATAAAATTTATACGGAACTATCTAATTCTGTTTGTGAAATGTAAATTGACGAGGCTCTGAATACCAAACATAAACAAAGTGCCCAAAATAGACCGTGAAAGGCGCAAAGTGGCTGTTATCTTGCCGACGTGCCGTAAAACCCAAACTTAAACTCAAACTGGCACAAGCCACCAAGACAAATTCTATTCCAGTTTGGTGATGAACATTTCAACATACACCATATCTGTACGATGTTACAAAAAGTTGTATCGGTTGGTGTATATCCCTTACATTATAGCCATACATTTTCATCGTTCAAAACAGGAGACCAAGCCATAGCCTATGGGCAAATCGCGACCCTAGTCCTTGTTGGTTCCAATTCCACCCTTTCCACAACTGAGAAATTCGTCGTCAAACCTTTGGGGCTTAGTTTATGATGTTAGAATTAATCCGAACTATGAAACAGCTTGATAAGTGCCACAACGCATTTTAAACAAGTGTGTGCAAATGTACATTTGTACATTTTACCTCTTCTACGTTCGAAAAGGTCTCCAGTTTAAAAAAAAAAATGGAGATGGAACAAACAAGAACTAAGTTTGAGAAATATTGATTTTCTCCTGCATCTATTTGGAAGAACTGAAAGCTATAGCCAACTGATTTTCATACTTTATGTCTAAGTGTTTAAGGGAACTTGCCTGTAACAATTTTGTGTTTTGATTCACTCTTAGAAATAGTGGACATTTTGACGAAACCACCAATATGTTTCCATGAGATATGTGTTGTGATTATAGAAGTACTTAGTTCCACCGATGTGTTTATGTTATACTTTAATGAGTTTGGGTGAGGAAATATGGAAAGCAATAGGTTTCCATGAGATATCTGTTGTGATTACAGAATTGTTGATTCTGCACATGCGTTTGTGTTAAACTTTGATGAGTTTTGGGTGGGGAAAGTGCCGAGACGAAATGTCCTTAGTATAAAGACCTAAAGATATGTAATATGGTGTTGCCAGGTAAATATGCTTGCTAGATGCCATATTCATGTTTTATAGTTTGACCGATCGACCGGTATGATACTAGACAATAATAAACATAGGGATAAATAGAGAGAAGATCTTTAAACAGATTCAGGAAACCTCTAAGATAAATCTCACCTCAATGAAGCTAAGCAGGCTCCTCCTTCCTGTGGGCAGTCTTGCCATATTTTCTAATCGACTTTACCAGAAATATGTTACACGTATTAATGACATTATTCTTAGGAAAAGTTTATATACGTTGCTTCACTGTGCAAGTTTCTGTGATGCTAAAGAAAACATGCCACAAAATGCCAGAAATTCCTGGAGACCATGTTTTCTCATCTTGATTGCCATGTAAAGCGAAAGAAGGGGGCCAGGATTCTAAAATTTGGCCACCTAAGATGCCAGTTGACAACCTAGCAATAAGTACGCTATGGAATTTGTGTGACAACATACGTTGTAGGGCCGTGGTTGCTACAAACGCTCGTACAGTATTACAATTTAATAGGTTGAGGTTATGACTGAGATAAGAAAAAAATACTGCTTGTACTGAAATTATTCCAATCATATCAGTTCCTGGATCCTGCTCCCTGTTGGGAAAAATCCCCACTGAAACGCTTTATCTTTCAGGAAGTTTATATCCCTATCTGGTCCACTGTTAAAAAAAAGGTCACTATGTTCTTCGGGTAACAGGTAGCCGTGGCACGGGTGGAAACTTTCAATAATAAACCACCCCAGCCCTGTTCCATTCCATTCCTTACGTGTAAATGAAATTTTTTTGGGTTTTTTTTTTTTGCTTTCTTTAATGATACACTTCTTAGATATAACAACATTTCGAAAAAAAACAAAACCACCAAAAACACTATTATGTTCTCAAGACAAAATAAGAATCTGTTTAAAGACCCACAAGTGCCAACTCTCATTATGAATACACCAGCTTCGTGTTCCCAACATGAAAAATCTGAGTGAAGCCATGTTTTTTCATGCTCAGAATCCCATGGATTTTATCTCTGTTGTTTGTTTTATATTCTCTGATTCCCTTTTCACTGTTCATTTCCTTTACATGTCCTTCTGTTGGCTGGCATTTCTTATTTATTCATTCTTTCTTGTCGTTCCATCCTTAATTACCCTCTGTTCTCTAATACGGAAATTTTCTTTATTCGTTCATTTATCTATTTGTTCGTCCTATCTTTTGTTTATTCGTTCATTTACCTACTTGTTCATTCTGTCGTTTGTTTATTCGTTCATTTACCTACTTGTTCATTCTGTCGTGTGTTTATTCGTTCATTTATCTACTTGTTCATTCTGTCGTTTGTTTATTCGTTCATTTACCTACTTGTTCATTCTGTCGTGTGTTTATTCGTTCATTTATCTACTTGTTCATTCTGTCGTGTGTTTATTCGTTCATTTATCTACTTGTTCATTCTGTCGTTTGTTAATGCTTTCAAGTAACTATTTCTTTGTTTTGTCGTTACTTTGTTATCTGTTCATTTATCTGTTTCTTTGTTCTGTCGTTTGTTCATTCATTCATTCTCGTGTTTATTCGTTCAGTGACCAGCTCACTCTGCATTCATTACATCGGTTTTGCTCAACAGCGAAATTCCTATAGTAAAGAGACATCCCGTGACCTGCCTCTGTCACACTACATCACTATACATCTAATCAAACCTCGCACGTCAAAGTGCTCTTAATGGTGGTGTCGTTTCCCTGTGTTTTGGTAGTGTTGACAGAAATCGGGACGGGTAGAGCTATGGGGAAGGGGGGGGGGGATACAGAATAAATAATAGAGGACTAGGAGAGGCTGGGATGGAAAGAACGGTACGGTGTCCGATAATGAGTAAGGTAAAAAAAAAAAAAAAGCAAAAATGAAGCGAGGAAAGGTTTCAGGAATTCGGCATGGGGTGGAGGGGGAGGAAAAGAGAGAGAGAGAGAGGAGGCGGTGGAGGAGGAAGAGGGG